>JBBPCS010000917.1:6861966-6888933 GCA_037974645.1 Hollardia meadi | reverse complement strand
TCATGCTGCTCTATTTTAACAAGTGTTTTTAATATATTGTTTTTATTTTACTCTTTTTATGACTGATTACTATGATGACCTATTTATTTATTATTGCCTATTTATGCACTTGCATGCAATGACAATAAACTATCTATCTATTTAACGAAAGAAGTAACAATAGGACATTTTTAGTGTCCCACTGTTTTGATAAGTTTGGTGCTTGATAAGTAGATAGATAAACGTCTTTTTACTGGCATATGTGGCAGTAACGTTATAATACAATTTGAGAACTGTGAATCAGAGGGGTTTTGGAGATTTTTGCTTGAAAAAGTATTGAAAAAATGGATTCATTGCTAATTATTGATTTTTTTTCTGTCAGTGGACAAATTGAATATTGTTCGTTCCCCTGAATAAAACCTAAAGATTTAATGGTCTCACCCCCCGCCCCCCCAAAAAACAACAACAAACAAAAACAAACAACAACAACAAAAAACCCCTGTATCCCAACAGGGGTGTAGTAATTACCAAATATGTTCTCAATGCAGGTACAAAAAGTTTCATGTTTATATACATGTATAATTGTTTACCCGTCTAGCTGTTCTGTTCAGTTTTTAGTCTGACAACATAAGTATTATATCTCTTCCGTTTCGTGATTGTCACGGTGCATCTGTTGCCTGTTTTGGATGCTGGTATCTTATCAGCTTCCCCTTTGTTGTTTGTACCTCTAAACTCTTCCTATTTTATTGTATTTTTTGTTTTTCTTCCCTTTTCTTTATATTTCCTACTTCACTGATTGACCTCAAGTAAATGGCTTTGTAGATGGTTGTTGTGGCCTCTTGATGTCTTAGTTATAACTATTTCATACATATTTTATTTATGTCTTTGGAAGCTTTAATGTTTTTTCCATTAGTGTGTGGTCTTCCTGGTCTGATTAGTTTGTGGTGTAATCCTTGGGGTCAACTTTAATAAAATCTCCTATAGTCCATTTAAATGTATCATTATTGCAGAACTCCCAGTGGAATTGAGCCTGATGATACGTAAGGAAAATAATATTTAAACTAGGGATGTACAATATGTTTTTTTTTTCAGCCAATAACCGATAATTACCTGCTTCTCATGGCATATACCGATAAGATAACTGATAATTTCACATTTTTGTATTTTAAAAGTTCATAACTGGTCATTTATGCGTACCTGAGGGTAAGAACTAACCCTAACTAAGCTAAAATGTAGTGAGCAAAGATGGATGATTTAATATTCCATAGCTCTAATAAGATTTGTCATCTTAAAACTTGTAGACTTTTCCCCCTCCTCTCTGAACACTTCTAGAACATATGTTGGTAACATATTACAGGACAATATGTTTTACAATCGTGTTGTCTTCGCCTGAAACTGTAAAAAGCGGCCTCAATGATGACGACATGTTTGGCTCTCGACCCAGGTGCAGCAGGTCAACATCACGAGTGTGACTTTGCTGTGTTTATTGCCGGATTGCAAACCATCATTTAAGACGCATACTGCCAGCTACTGTATCGGAGTGTGTAGACGCTGAGATTGTTAAGTCAATGAAAGCAATTTGGCCTTGTATAATCCGCTCTATTTATGGGATAATAATTTCATTATCGTCCGATAATATGAAATTTCTCACTATCAGGCCGATAATTTATCCGTCTGTTAGATATTGGGCATCCCTAATTTAAATGGCCAAATAGTTCTGATTCTCGGAATGGATTTAGGCTTAATGCTGCAGTCAAATTATTTAAAATGTTCCTTTAGTGTTTTCCCACAATGAAGTTTCAACTTACTCAGGTCATAATACTGGAATAAAATGAAAAGTCAGACAAAATGTTGATAGTTAAGCATTTATTTGCTTGACTTTTTGTCCACTCCACACTAATTTCTACTATGGCAACACCCTTATGCTGATGTATTGACTTCCAGGAACACTGGGATAGTTTGGTTCCACTATAGATCAAAGTAGCATGAGTAGGATACTTAGATTGTGCCTTTAACATTGCCATCAGATGTGCTTTTTGGATTCCTGATGTACAGTGGTCGGGGAAAACTATATCTAGACTACTAGTTGTCCTGTAATATGTTACCAGTTATTGAATCACATATTTGACTTGCGTGTAAATGTGTGTGTAAATAGCCCTACAGGTTCTGTCTTGATTTTTCTTTTCAGTTTAATATTAGAGATACAGAATGGACAGACCAGTGCTGTTTAGTGAACAAGGCCGAGTAGTTTGCATGCTGCAAGCCATTGTTCTCAAACCTGTGAATGTGACTGCTTTTGGTATCATTTCATGATTAGGTCTAATTTGAAGGTTGCATGTTACATCTGCAAAAATATCCCCAGCTGTAAGCCCTGGGGCTATAATGTTCCTATTATCTATTGACAAGCTGAAACATGATTGTTAATCCTCAGGTAGTCCTCTCCATTACCTTTTTAAAAAAAAAATCAATGGTTGAGGCTTAGACATGTCATTGCTGTCCAATGTGCTGGATAGTGTCGGCTTTGTCACCTTGTATGGCAGTGGCTCATCAGCTATCCTGTCACACTCATGCTGTAGAGAGGTAATTGGGCCCCGTTTCACTTGGTAAATGCTGTTCTGAGAACAAGACCTGCCTGCCACAGCTGAAGTAGGGTCATTTACTGGCACAGAGGCAATATATTACAAGGCGGATGATGGTGTTCAAGTGTACAGCACATTACTGAGAAAGTGATAGATGTGTGATTTCAGTCTGAGTAAAAAACCCGCTGCCTAACATTCGTAGACTGTATGGTCTCACTGCTGCTGGGAATGTAGACTTGGAGAGCCTCACTGTAATGTAGTTTACTACTGTGGGCAGACTGCATTGTAAAAACACAATTCAGTGCACATTTTATAGAGATTTTGAGTTTGAAGTCTACTTTTAGTGCAGTAGGCTCAATGTAAGTGTTAAGAACACAGTTGTAAACCTAAACAGTAACATTGAGACCAAGAACATTGAGAAGAGCAAATATGAAATGCTCCAGCTCCTTTTGCCGTTTTATTCCGGGTTCAGGCTGTAACAACTGAATACATTTAGGAACTGATGGTAATTTATGCTGTGAAATAACACTAACCTGCAAACTAGTAGTTCTCAAACTGTGTAAGCCAGAGGGTCTTAGGATGATTTTAGGAGTGGTAAGATTAATAGGGGAGAGGATGAAATAACTTGTACTTAGCAAACACATTTTCAGGGCTCTCTTCAGCCATCTTACAATTAATCAAATTAATCACAGTGAAAGGGGATTCCTGTATTGCTGTATTTTTTGCAGTTGACGTATCTCTGCTGGCGTTTTTGGGCTCTGACCTCCGCCTGACCCCTTTGGTGTTCCAAGTATCTTTGGGTCATGTCATGAGTGATGAGAAGATGGAGTATTTAATCGACAGATGGATGGGCGTGGCATTGGCATTAATACGGACAGCATGCAGGCCTAATCGAAGGTCTAAGGATTAAGGGTGTCCTATGAGGCAAATTTATGATTTGTGATATTGAGCTATGTAAATAAAATGGAGTTGACATCACACTGGTATCACTCTTAACCTCCTAGATAATAATATTATTTTGATTACATGGAGACGATTATCACTTTTCCTTTAGCCATTTTCCTCATGCAGCACTGTATTGGACACAGTTGGTTAAAAGGTTTTCTCTTCCTTCCGGTTTATGTTCCACTTCAACCATTTTGTGATTTGCAAGTGTGCATGGGCATGCCCTCATTGACCTCACATGACCCACTAGTTTGCATTGTCTATACTTGCATTTTTAAAACAGAATAAAAAGTGAAAAAATGAATGACATATGGCATATATAGTTGACATAGTTGAGTGTGTCAGTAAGATTCTTATGATAATAATGGACACTGAATTGAAAAAGCCAAAAGAACAAATGGAAAGATTAGTCAGAAATAGGAAAAACCTGCTGACTCATTTTAAAAGTAAATCTGGCGATTCAGTCTTAGCATTCTCTTACACCTGACAAAATTGGCACTTTAAAAAATTCTGGATAGATCTCCCACCCCAGCAATCAACATGAAGGATTTTTACATCTTTTTTTATACACCTGATAAAACTGCCAATCCTGCGACAACACTGCATTTGCCAGTGTCACTATTCATCCATCTGCTTCTTCAACGTTGATGTAGCCCCACATTTGTGCCAACTTCAGTCAGATTGTGAAGAAGGTGAGGAGGCAACTTTTAAAAGTGACTGGTATATATACTATATGAAGGAACTTGTGTATAATTAGCCTAATATGGAACTAGATGGGTTGTGTTTGAGTGTGCCAGCTGGAGAAAGCTGTACCACTAGTCTCACACTGCTGCCTAGCATAGCAAACAGAAACAGGCTCCAGCCAACCTGTTTGGTAGAAAGCTGCTGTAAAGATGGGACTGTGGGGAAGTGGAAGAGGAAATAGTTGGTTCCTTCATGCAGTTATGGGACGGAGGCCTGGTGACCTGTTCCCTACTACTGTAACTCAAATCAAATTCTCTACCATTATACACTTTACCTCTTTTTCTCTGTTTTTCTTCTTTCTGTCCTTGCCTCTTTATTTTTTTTTCCCTCTTCTTCCTTTTTCCCCCCTTCCCATCTCACTCTGTGCATAGGGAGTGGTGTTTTGGCAGTCATGTGATTCTGTCTGAACACAATTGCCGGTGTTTGTCATTGGCTGATTTTTCTTTGAAAGAGCGTTGGTTTCCCGGGTGACAGGGAATGGCGGCACCACTTTACTTTTCGCCGCAGCTGTACCCCCCCCCCCCTCCCCTCTGCATTGCTCTGAGCCTGCCTCTCTCTGTCTCTCCCACAGGCTGTGCTAGATCAGGTAGCACGACACACACACAGACAGTGACAGGGTTGTGTCGCTCTTCCTCCTGCTCTCCCTCTTCTCCTTTTTCATCAGGCAGGCAGTCACTGAGACCTTTAGACTGCAGCAGGTGAGTGAAACAAATGGCCTTGTTTGTTGAGATTTAAGTGTGTGTGTTTTTAAAATATTTTTTTATGTTTTTTGTTTGTCTGTTTTCTAGTTGAACACATGGCTGAACTTGGTTTCAGTGCTGCAACAAGCATACAAAGTAAACAGAAAAGCCAGAACGAATAAGTCCGATTAAATAATAATTTAAGGTTTTAAAATTAGTCTTTATTTATTGTTGTTCTTGTATTAGTCATCATGGTAACATTGTTTGACATGTTTAGTTAAAATTGCTTGCTTAGCACTGTGACAATATGTTGAATTCAGTGATATTAACTGATAATGAATCATTAAAAATTCTTCTTCAGCACCAGTATGCTCACGTGCTGTGCTTACCGCTGACTTAAGTGTTTGTGTTTTGGACAAATTTGATACATTTCTTATGGCAATTAATGTAAATAACCATGGTTAGCTTGGCATGGCTTTTTTGATGTCCAACAGGATATGACTAAAACCATGCGTAGATGGCGCAGTCGAGATGGGCCCAAGTTATTTCCCTGCTGTAATGAGAGTTGTACAGTAGGCTTAGTTCTTTTTTATGTTCCATGAAAGATTCAACAGCTGTGAAGCTGGGAATTGGGCCACTTGGTGAGGATTTTCTGGCATGGTTTCTGTCCTGAAGTGGCGCCCTCTCTGCCTTTCTTGTTGGGCTCCACCAACCAGGTGGTTGTGTCTGTATTTGGTCACCGTGGTAACGCTGAAATTGGGCTCCCTGCCCCTCCCTCAGGTGCACTTTATCTGATGACCTGAAGGATCCTCTGCACACACACATACACACTCCCATACACAAACACACACATCTGTTTGCTGACACTTGACCCCTCACATAGAATGTAGACACATGAATGGGGAGTTTGCCAGTGGCAGAAGATGTTATTAAAGTGGTCATACATGTTGGGCTGGTTAGGTTTGCCGTGAAGGATACCATAACACGTAACAATAATTAATAAGCCTCACTCAGGTCAGCAACTTATATGTAGTGAACATGACAAGTAAATAAGGCCTCACACGGGGGCGCCAATAATATCCATCATAAGCACATTAATCGGTACAAAAGATGAAGTATTGCACTCGACTTGTGGTATCAGAATCAAATAACAGTATTTAACTTGCTCTAAATTTACCTCGGCGTGCCACCCCTGAAAGGGAAGAATGTTTCTTTTCTAATATGCCAATTATTTAAGTCAGTCTCAATTCTGGAGGTTGCTAGTAAGTTCTTGACTCATAAACAGTGACTCAATACACATAAACCACATGATCAAGTTCTCAAAAAATGAAAGGTTTATTAAACCACTGACTACACACGCCACTAATAACTACTAACCCATAGAAATGAAAGAATAAATGCAGTCATGAATAAATGCAATGAATACAGTGATGAATGATTAATAAATGAAAGAACAAAGCTAGGAATGCAGACAATTAACGAGTGAATGAGGACCACTGTATACCACATAAAGCAGTGAATGATATCCTGGGGAGATGTATTTTGGTATCCGATAAGGCAAGTGGAATGGATTTAAGTGGTCCCTATGAATACTTTTCTTCACCAAGTTAGCCTCCCCTCAGGCCATACTCTTGTCTCTTTGTAAACAATTAAGCTATTTATGTCTGGCTGTTGACCTTAGACCACCTCAATCAGGTGAAGAGTCTGAAGTCTCGCTGAAGCCTGTGTTTGGTGTAAGGTCATTCATCAGGGCTTGTTAAAGTGATTGAGCTAACTAGTGTTTAAGGCCAGAAATGGGACCATTCGCCATTTCAAATCTCTTGTTACCTGGAGGCAAGTAGATTTGATTTTAGGCTGCATGGTCAGATGGTGTGGGAAATGTGGAAACATTTGTTTTTTTGAATAGTTCAAGTCTTATCAATTGCTTGTCTGTAGTGAATGTCTAAAGACTCACAAAGCGAGAATAGTTGGAGCGGTTGTCATTGATCCACAGCCTGGCATCACGTAGTTGATGTAACCAGGAGGAAACTGGTGCTGAGGCCTTGTTGTTGCGTTTGACAGCCTGCCATGATGTCACCACTGCTGACCAGACAATCCTTACATTCCTGCTGATAGGGTTTTGCGCAAGCATGGAGGGGAATATGTGGGCGATATGTGGGAGAGATGCACAGACTTGCACACATATGGTCTTTGTCTAAGCGCTGATTAATAATCTGGCATATCCACTGACACGCACACACACACATACATGTACGTCATTAATTCGTTCTCATGCACACGCCCACTACAGCAAACACTCAGACCTTCTACTACCCTGTTGAAGATGGTGATGGTAGTCTCACCGGGCTCATTTAAAATTCAACAGGTCTTTAAGTATCAGTACTCGAAGTTCCATTTTGCATATATCCTCTGCTTCAATCTGTTGTTAGAATGGTATGATTAGAGAGATCCAACTCCATCACGCCCCGGTGTCATTTTGTCTGAGGGCACATACGTGCATCCATTTTTCTGTTCTGTATGTACTTATAGTGTGTGATTATAGCCACAAAATACGTTCTTACTATAACACAGCCACAGCCTTCTTTTGATTCAGTAATTCTGATTCTGCTGCCTGAGCTGCAGCTGTCTGGATAGTCCTTTCCCCCAGACACTCAGCAGAATTGACCCGTATTGTAAACAATGTTTTGAGTAAATGGACAGAAAAGTAAGGGTGACATCTTAGTCTATATGGAGGACAAATTGAAAAGCATTTAGACTTGACAAACAGATGTAAGAAAACATTGTCAGACAAACGAAACACATGCGGAGGCATGTAGAGAAAGGTGTAGACAGACAGACTTGGCGTCAGCGAGTGCGTCCGGGGGCCTCTCTCTTGCTCTGTGTGGGGCTTACAAAGCTTTTGTTCACCTCCGACCCCTGACCTGCTCCCACCTGATAGCTCCCATGTCATTAACTCTCATTTCCTGTGCATCCAGTACCCGCCTCCACTGGCTTTGTTGTTACTGAGATCATCATTAAGTCAGCACATCCAATAATATTTTGCCCACTCTTTTTTTTGGGGGGGTGGGGTGGGGGGTGTTGTTGTTGACACCTCTGCACGAGCATGCGCGAAAGTGCTAAAACATAACTTCATAACTTTATTCTTTATTTGTTGATTTTTGGGGAACTAGATCCTATTTTATCTAAAAAAAATCTTTTCTGCCTCAACTCTCGTGATTTATGTAGTTACCTGATGGGGAGATTGCTTGACTTGTTGCTAAAGTAAGTAAAGTGCAAACTGCTGCCAACTATAGCTGCTGTGAGCTAGTTTGCTCTAGCCGTGCAACTAACAACGAACACATGGGCAGTTCAAGAAAGGAGGTAGCAAGAGGAGGATGTGCTGCGCTAGCCGTGTAAACAACAACAACACTCTTCAGAGTCAGCTAATGGGAACGTTAATTGCATGGCGTTAACTAGCTAACAGCAGCAGCATTTAGCAGCACTTAGCTATTTAGCAACAAGTACAGCTATTTTTCCATCAGGAAACTCTGTAAATCGCCTTGAGATGAGACAGAGCAGCCAGAGCAAATCAGTGGCAAAACCAGAGAATATTTTCTCCTTAAAATATGATCCGTTTTCACGAAATCAGAATTAAGTTGTGTTTTTGTACAGTAATTAAAAAAATATTTAAGTCTTGTCTTATTTATGGTCTCATAAACAGTAAATTCTTCAAATTCACTGCCCCATATCACTAGTCTCACCAAAAACAGTGAATAAAGTTCTAAAGTTATGTTTTTTGTTCAGTATCAAGTGATTTCCTGTCAACTGTGGAGAAGCCTCTTGTATACTCTTGCAGAGGTCCGTTTGCCTGCAGCTAGGTACTCTTGCTGTATTCTCGGGTTCACTTGCTCTTCTTGCATGGGAGAGAGACAGAGAAATGGAACGGTGATCGGTATCGCAACCAAGTTTGTTCATGAGTGAAAAGTTGAGGGTCAGAAAAGGACAGTAACAGCTTTCTCCCAGTACCAATCAGGCTGGCTGTGGCCTATTTTATTTACAGCACCTAGTGATGCTAATGGTACAGCTTTAACTCAAGAGACAGAGAATCACTACACATCTCAAAGTAGGCATGGCAAACAAACTGACTTATCTAGAGTGAATGAAGGAAGTAGATGAGACATTTTTAGGTACTATTTACAGTAGCTATTAAGCTACACTAGAAAGCAATGACGGACAGTGCTACATTTAGCCCATCAAAAATGCAACACAAGGCCATGTGAGAGATAACACACAATAACAAGTAAGTAAAAGAGACGATGGAGAAAGGTGTCGGAGTGCAGCCAAAGTTCTGACAACTTGGAAGCCATTAAAAGCCAACCGAGATTCTCTTATGTGCTCCATTAATGTGATCTGAGTGTTCACAAAAAAAATAATTTTTTTTTCCTGCTTTCTTTTCTATTCCATGTTTAGAGCAATGTAAAGTTTGTTTACCAACAGTATATGCTGATCCAATTGACCCTCTGGTCCTGTCATTTTAAAGTTGTACTCTTTGTCCTTAGGTTCCCCTTTGCAATGTATTTTTAATACAGCCATTGTTGTTTGTTAAGAGAAGATATAGTGAAATACGTTTGCTTCCAAAACATGAATCATCTTCTGAGACAGGTTTCTGGGAAGAAGATAAGTCTTGGTCTGCTGTTGGTGTGCGATGTGCTATATTTACTTCTCAACAGTGCAATTACCTTTGCTGGTGAAAGCCATGTTGCCTGTCATAATGATACACAAGACATAGCTACATTACTTTAGCCACAACATTGGCCTGACCATAATGAGATAGCAATGCTATACTTAGGCGTGTTTTGCACAACAGAGAAAAAAACCAATGTCAACAAAAGTTCAGGATTTTGTAACTGTTTTGGGCTTCTGAAAATAGAGCTAACGTTTTCTGCTCCCACTCCATCCAGTCTTGACCGATTTGTCGTTCACCTGTTGACGGTTGTTTTTAGTGAAAGGCTGAATAAATAGAGAGAGATGAAGGGTTTCGGGTTTCAACAGGGACAACCAGACAGGGGTGAGACGAGCAGCAACTTAATGCTATTCATTCTTGGTGAATAATAGAAACAAAGACACTATCAGCATGTATTCTCCTCACTCTTCTCCCCTCCACAGAACCTATTGAACTACTGCCAGACCCAAACAGTCTATTTGTCAGCCTCAGAGCCATCTTCCTGTCTCCTCTGAGCTGATTTATGGCTGGCTCACCACTCTTTGGACAAATTTATACCTACTATCACTTGTTGAGGTATGAACTTAGGAGTAGGTGGTGATTAAAAGCATTCGAGTATGGTGTTGATTCATTTTCAGCCTTTGTGCAATGGGGATAAATGGTGAATGGATAAAATGGAAGGATTTCTTCCTAAAAGTGCTGGTTTTTAAAGATCTTTAGGCCTCATCTTTGTTTTCTTTAGCATTTTTGCTGAATGCAGAGGGAGGTGGGGGAGGAGGACGAGTAGGAAAGGGGGTTGCAAGAATGCTTGAGTCACAGAAAAAGAGGGATGATGTGGGGTGTGACGGGAGGGTGGGATGAGAGAGGCACAGCAGTGGGAGGTGCCCTGAGGAATGCCTGGAAGGTGTCAGAGAGGTCTGGGAGACATTGGACTGATAATCCTGCACATCACATTACAATACCCTCACCCACCGCTCTGATTTCAGCCCCGTTGTCTTTCTGTCTTCAGTCTCTTAAACCAATAAGGAGGGCTCACCCCATGTTAACCTTTGCTTGTCATGTTTTACAAAAAAAAGCCCTTAAATGAACTTGGTGTGGGTCTGATGATGGTCAAGCACAGGATCCACTGATCGGTTAATAGCCTGTCAGGATCCATAAAGTGTACTTAAACTTCTTAGCTGCTTTTAAAATGTCACCCCTCCTTAGCACCTCAACCTTTTCTCGCTTTGGCCTTTAGTACCTAAGCAATGCCCCAGGAGGCTGTCCCTCCACTTTTTTTTCTAGAGGCTGGTTTAAGTGATTTGTCAGACAGCACAGCTCTTAGATGTGCCAAAAGCTTTGCTCCATAGACAGAACAGTCAAACGGTTCACATGTGAACTTACTCTCTGCGGGCCTCTGTGACTCAGACTAGCTAAAAGCTACAGCATTCTTCTCTGTGGTCTTTTGTTTGCATGATTTAATACATCAAATTAATGCAACTAATCCAAGACATCTATTTTTGGAACATCTGCTTTGTATAATGTGCACACTGGTTATTAGGCATTGTGACTGCATGTCCTCATTAGTCCTTTTAGAAAACAATCTGACGTCATATAAAGGCAAAGTAAACACAAGGATGAAGTAAGTATTGTCAATGTCCTGCTTTGCTAAATCATAGCTCCATAAATGTAGTGGTTTGCTGCAACACTAAAATGTTTTATTTTATTAATTTGTGATGCTGCAGTTGTAAAGTTTAAAGTCTCTACCTCGACCTTTTTGTCATAGAATTTTTAACGCATTTTGTGTCAAGCACTTGTTTTCCGTATTTATTGTCCAATATCATTGCCAACAAATAAAGGATATATATTTTAATAAATTACAATAAATAATAAAATTAAAAAATAAAATAAGCAAAAGGGGTCCACATTTCTGAGAAATTAAATCACATTAACAAATTGACCAGAGATGGGAGTAAATGCTTAAAATAAGTACCCAACTAATAGCCAATTTTAGCTTATATCAGTATTGGCATATATATTGGCAGATAGTAACAAGAAAAAGCAGTATGAGATATGCCTACATATTTTTGAGGTAGTTTAGAAGTGACGTCATTGTTTATCCATCAGAGAGCACCGACAAGTTTAAAAAACACTAACAAACAAGTTTGTTCTTATCAAAAACATTTGTTTATGTAATGTGTTAATGTAAAAAAAAAAAAGGAATATCCAGCGATACATTATCAGATTTTCAATTCTTAAATATTGATGTTGGTATTGCCTTTAAAAATCCAGTGTTGGTTGGGCTCTAGTTACGGTTAACAAGTGCTGTAACTACTTTATTAAATGGGCATTCACCTTCTAAAGGCTTTATCATATCATTCATTTCCATTTGTTATCCATGAGCATGTTAATTTTGCACAACAACCATTTGGTGGATGTATTATAATCTAACAGCAATAGCAACAGGCCTTTACTGAAGGCTTATTCGTATGATTTTATTATTCATCATCATATGTAAATAGTCTGCAGGCCAATCTATTTTAACATTTACAGGTTTTTACTCTTTTCTGTATCTATGCCTAAATTATTCTGTTTTTTAGGATATCATGAGGGACAGTATAGTCTAGACTTTTTCAGCTCTGCTTGCTTGGTATCAGGTCCATCTTCAGTGATCTGACAAAAAACAGGCTAATAATGGTTCAAATTTAAGATTTGGGGAAATTTGATGCTAGAGAGAGGAGAGGTGTTAGTTAAAAAAAAGGGGTCAACTCACGCTGAGAGGCTCCCACACATTCTGACTGACCCGTTGGTCACGCATGTCTTAGCTTTGTGTGTGGGTGTGTGTTTTGTGATGGGGGGGGCGGGCATGTGGAAATAGAGGCACAGTTCAGGTTTGTGGCATTGTTTCATAAATGGGTGT
The DNA here is from genome assembly GCA_037974645.1 of Hollardia meadi. Classification (NCBI taxonomy): domain Eukaryota; kingdom Metazoa; phylum Chordata; class Actinopteri; order Tetraodontiformes; family Triacanthodidae; genus Hollardia; species Hollardia meadi. Next base: position 6,876,405 of record JBBPCS010000917.1, on the reverse strand, counting down.
CAAGTGGTTTCTATAGTCGACCAGGCTTTTGTTTTGTACATGTGTTGCTCTTTGGACCCGAGTGGTCAGATTTTTTTCTCTCTCTCCATTTCCCACAGGGCGTTGTCCAACTCAAACACACACACACGCACAGTCTCTTCAATTGTACCTGGTCTGCCGGACTATGACCTCATTCCAGGAAAAGGAAGAGAAAAATCACCTGACAGGCTCATTTGTGTACTCAGCAGTTATCGTGACCAGAGACCAGAGGGTGGATGCCTAATGCCTGAGGTTATAGAATGACAAACAGTAAATACCCATATGTAAATACGCATGCTTGGAAAGAGTTTTGAGTTTATTCTGCTCTCATCGCTATGTGTTCTTACAAGCAGCCCCCTGTGTCATTTGGGAATGCAGAAAACAAAGAGAAAAACTTGAGAAAATTGATACACAGAGAGAACGACAAAGCGGAACACATGCTTTCAACTACCTGTAAAGGGGGAGGTACCTGATCTGTCAGCACAGCAAGAAAGGGTGGGAAGAGACAGAGCGAGAGAGAGAGAGGAGTGACTGGGAGGGTGTGTTTTTGTGTGGGTGAGAGACAGAAAGAGAAGGAGGAGGGGTGTTGACAGAGAAAGGGAGAGAGAGAGAACTCTAGCAGTCGGATCTAGGCTGTGGTGAGGACACCCTGGAGAAGTGCATTCCTGAGGCAGCAAGCAAGAAGAAGGCTGCAAGATAAAGCGTGGACGTCACGGCATCATTTAAATCTCTCCGTGACCACATCTGACTGCCTCTGACCTCCCCTGGACTCGCCGGCTCCTTATACACACACACACACATACTCACTGCCTAGCACACACACCAGCGGCACAACCGGCTCTGCTGCTCTGTCAGAAGTAAAGGATTTCACTGAGTGAGGCAAAGAGACGGCGAGAATACAAACAGACGGAGGAAATAAAGACAGTGAGGATAAGGATAAGATCCCCTCAGTCGGTGAGTGTAAGGGCTCCTTGCAGAGATTGTTTGAATGTGTGATTGCCTGTTTGAACATTTTCCCTGGGAAGTTTCTCTGAAGTCAGTCAATCTGTCTGTGGCTCCGCTCTATGTTCCAACACGCATGTACAGGGAGCTGTTATTATCAATAAGCGTGAGCTTGTGTGTCTCTATTTGTTGTGAGCTGCCAGGAAACAAGTGGCAAATCTTGTGTTAAGTCTTTGGGGAGCTGTGAGCTGTGTCTTTACATATACCTGTTGACACTAGAGCCACCAACCAAGTACTCCTGTGTGAAACAATAGGACTCAAACTAGTTTGGGTGAAACTTCACTCCTGTTTTTTCACTTTTTGTGTGTTTTTTTGCGTGTGCTCGAAGTACTCTTAGTCTGAGTCGGAGAGCTTGCCTCTATTTGCATGTTTTTGTGTGCAAGTATGAGACAAGTGCAGGCTTTCTCTTACACATGTCTCCTGCCACACAGGGGCTGCTGCTCCTTTTTACCTCTGTAGGATTAAAGATTAATTTATGCAGGGCATGGGCACAGTTCAGCTCACTCGCTGCATGTGCCCTACTACATTTAACTGTTAACGTGCTTGCACATCTCAAATGCTTGATTCTGTGCAAGTAGGCTGCTTTAAGCCTTTTTAAACACTGACTCATCATTATGCATGGGTAGCATCTTATTTAACATTTCCCAGCATGGTTCGTGTCAGATAGTGGAGCTTGGAGCTCATTAGCAGGCTGTATTTGTTATCCAATCAGGTCCATCGATTGAACCCACCCCAAGCAACCCCTCTGGTAGGTGATTATTCTTTTTACTGACTGACTGTGGGAGTTACACAGTTATACCTCACATGTTATCTCTGTTTGTGTGTTTCACACAGGGAAACATACAGATAAAGTCATCATAATCGATGACTCAAGCATATATAATAGCTTTAACTTGGCTGCCATTAATGTACTCATTTCTTTTACTTCTAATTATCCCCTTGCTTTAATTGTTGCCATTTTTTCTTAGTTAGTCATGTACGTCCAGTTGGTAACCCTTGTTCAAACATATTCGTCCTTGTTTACCCTTGGTCATTTAACTGTGTCAGGTGCTGATACTGACTCTGCATACCAAAAGCTCCTTGAGAAACCAGTTAGTAGTAGAATATTTGTATTACCTGGAAGCAGTAAAATGTAGAAAGTTGACCACGTTTCCCTCAATTGCTTGATGGACAGATCACATAAGCCATGATATAATGTACTGTTAAATGTCCCCTCTATTTGAAACACTGAAGATATTATGCCTAAAACAACTATCAGATGGCAGAATAATGATGCAGTTGCCCGCAGTCTGAATGCATTATGATGTTTCCAACTTTCTTCCCAGCCTTGTTTAGTTAGCACTATTTTTCTCTTCTTCCCCCTTGCATCTCCTTCATTGCCTAGATATTTCTTATTTTCTATCACAGGAATGAGTCTGTTCAGAGTGGAGAGAGCTGAGTGTCCTCTGAGAGTTGCCTTGCCTTGTTCATCGCAATGTTATTTTTACTGCTCTTTCACTGCTCAAATACACAGATGGAGTCCCTTCTTCTCCTGGAATAGTCTCTGTCTCTGTCTGTCTGTCGGTCTGTCACTTAGCTCAGTCCACCCATGTAGTTCTTGATGGGAATTTTCAAACTCATCATGCTGTGAAGTGACTTGATTTCTCACTGTCCTTATCAAGAGTGTTTTCCAACTCCTGCAGATGGATTCAAGGCCAGGGGTAATTGGAAACGCTATGACAGCACGTCAGTGAAATAGTATGTTTGCATGTTTTTGGGGTTGTGAATATTTTTGGGATGGTGGCTTTGAACCACTTTCTCACTCCCTCTTTCTCTCTCTCTCTCTGTAGCCATCTTACTTTCTCACATGTTGCTCAGTCTACCTCTCTTGCTCCCTCTTGTTCTTTCTTTTCGTGCGTCCTTCCCCTGCCTGTGCAATGTGACGGAAGGTAGTACCGTGCTCCGCTCATGTCGGATCCATTAGGGATGAAAGCACACTGCAGTGATAAAAGATTGATCCAGTCCTCCTTGCATCACATTCATACACCCTGCTCCCTCATCCACCCTCACACCCCTATTTCCAATCCAAAGTCAACACAGTTTTCAATTTATCAGATCATCTGTAGTCCTCTAAATAAATTATCCACAAAAAGTTTACTATGGCAAACTTTTCCCAAAGGATTTCATAAACAGGGACATTCTGTTTTTCTTGTGCATGGTGCTGTAGTCAGCCCGTTGTACATGTCTACAAGTTCTCAGTGATGAAAAGAAGGTATCTTCCTTCTTATGAAATTTTCTGGGCAGCACATTTAAAAAATGGACTGTTCCTGCTTCACTCCCCGTGTGTTTTGTTGTACCAGGAAGGGTAATATGTACTTGGCTAGCAGAACCAGTAAGAGAATGGCACCCAGCCAAGCACACACAGGCCTCACCTGTTGTATGCGAGGAGGAAAAGACAACCACAACAGACCTGTAGTTTGTCAGCTGGGAGGCTATAATTACTGAGAGGAAGGAGGAGAGAAGGAATTTCACTGCGGTTCTGCTTTTAGATCTTATGACATGAGCCATTCAAGAGCACCTGACAACACACTTTTGCTGTTGTAAAACTGGACTGATCAGAAACAAGTGTACAATAGTGTCTTTTGATCCCTGTTTGTGGTTTGAGAAACATTGTCCCTAAGGGAATGGTTTGTTGCCAACTGCAAGCCATTGCGCTTGTTTTTGTCTTTAGTCAACCTTTTTAGGGAATGTTGTGAGGTCATTGAGTGACGTACAAGTTTTTAGCCTGAATCTCTCTTCATTCATCAAACATGTGCAGGTCAGAGGTTAGATTAAGCAACCTATTCTCAGAACCGACCTGAAGACATGTTCCCAAGTGAGCCCAGCTGACTGTCAAGTTCACCTGAGCGACTGCTGTCACGTCCTGTCAGGGGGAACTTCCCGTAGCCTTCATGGGTGTTGGCTCTGTCTCGTCATCAAACCCATAGCTTCACATTTTCTCTTCTGTTGTAACAGTTTGAAACCCCTGGCAGATTATAGTTGTCAGGGTTATGGACGTTTGTGTCTGTTTGTCTCTCTGTGGCTGTCAATTCTGCTCGGCATAGTGATTGTAGCAAGGTAAACATCTCTGCAAGCCCCCTGGGATGGTCACGTGACTGTGTGTGTGTGTGTGTGTGTGTGTGTGTGTGTGTGTGTTTGTGCACATCTGTGGATGTGTATGTGAGAAATAGCAGCAGGTTGTTCCCCTTGCTCAACCAGCCATGCCGTGTTGACGCTGCACACAGAGCTCTCTGGGCAGTAAGTAACAGTGCCTCAGCCAAGGGTCCCAGACGCGGCCAGGAGGGGGTCAAGACCCCAGCAAGAAAGAGAAAATGACTGCCTCAGGGCCCGGATATATTAAATCAGCAGACAGGAGAGGAGATAGAGGCAGGTGGATTTAACAGACTCGTTCCTTATGCTGGGAGTCTTAATGTGAGAGCTGTCATTGAATGTATGTATGTTTGATCAAGCACATTAGAAGCAAAAAAAAGCAAATCTGGCTCATTGGTAGCTACTGGTACACATTGGTGAGCAGGAGCGCATGTAAGTAGTGCTTGGAAAAAATTGCAATAATTTATTTGACAAAAATACATTGACTAAATAATAAATAAGCAAATTGTTTCAAAATATAAACTCTTCCACAGACTAAAGCATTAGTGGTTATCACATTACATGCTGTTTAAAAAACAAAATACAGGTGTAGAACCAAAACACGATGCGGCAGCATGAAAGACGAGCAAAATTAGATGTCCCTGAGACAGAAATCTACAGTAGCTATCAGTAAATGTTTCACCAAGCCCTCTGGTAAACTGTGACATACACATGCATCTTCATTCTGTCAGTTCTTTAGTATGCAAGTAAGCAATATACTCACACTTTTACAGGTGAATCTGTGCCAAAGCACCCACTTCTTTCATACAGAGAGATGAAGAGACAAGCAGTGTCAGGTTACCCTCGTCTTCTGTTTTAGGTTGAAATGTTTGACTCGGACCTTGGCACAGTGCCAAGACACAGGTTTGCTGAGTTGCTTAGGCACCCTGGCAGAGCAAAACCTGGAACACAGACTGCTCCAGATTTTACACAGCAAAGTTATCCAGATAACACGGTAATCGCCTGATAGGCCTCTGTTCTCATCTTTACGAAACCCACCACAGTAACTGCAGTGTTTCCCCACACTTAAGCCCCTTTTACACAGCCTGGTCAAGGCGGAACTGTTGTGCCTCTGTTGCCCCTTGCCGGTCTGTATAAATGTTACAGAGGCGGAATTCAGGGTCAGCGTTATTCCTCTTCTGAGCCGGCAGCAGAGGTAGTAACGGTGCCAAATTGACGTCTGTATAAAAGCACTGAGCCCATGAGGCGGAACGATGCGACAGAGCTGTGATGTTTTGTCGAAGTTTTACGTGTGCGACCTAAAACCGTGAGATTTAAAAGCAGTTAGCAGCTAACTCAAAGAAGAAGAAAAGCAACCGAAAATGTCTGCAAATTGGGGAGATAACGTGAGGTCCGGGTGCTACTTACCTTCTGAGATGAGGACGAGATCATCCGCCGCATAACAGGGACAGTAAATGATTGTTATTGCCATGTTATTCCATTGGTTGGGTGCTGTGTTAACACGTCATGCCTTGTTTAATTGTGGAACGGCAGCTTACTGAACACACACTGGTGCGGCGTTACGCTGCAGTTGTTTTGTTGTGTCTTTATTCTGAGCACATTCACATTAACAAATGTACCGAAGTTCACATGTATTCATACTTATACACAAGAAATCTGCTCTTTTTCTTGTTCTTACACAACAGTAACAACAACAACAACAACAAAAAACAATAGCAAAAAAGTACAGGAAAGAAAAATTATTAAAAATAAATAAATAAAAAATATGTACCCAAACCAACCCATCCATCATTACACTACTTTGTCGCTGAAACGGGGAGAGTGACAATTTTATAACATGACTGCAAGATAATAAGAGAGAGGTGACCCAATTTTGTCAAAATATGACAGCTTATCCATAAGAGTGTATCGAATTATTTCTAAATGAGGTGTATTTGTAAGTTCGCCAAGCCATATCTTTGTAGAAGGGACTTCTTTCTTTTCCCAAAGCATGAGAAGCAACTTCTTTGCAATAATGAGACTGTGGGATAGAAAACATTGCCGGGTGTTGCTAAGTTTTCAAACGACATCAGATGTTCCCAGAGTAATAATTAGTGGATCTGGTTCCAACTGGATTTGAAGCATTTTCGATACCACTTTGAAAATATTAATTCAATATGTTTCCACTTTGGGACACAGGGCGAAGCTGTGAACTATAGTGTCTTCTGTTAAAAGAGGTAGATCCTGTGTAACCTCTCCTTAGAGTAATGGAGATGGTGAAGAATCTTAAATTGGATTAAACAATGCCTTGCATTATTAGAGCATACAGTAGATGTACTGTATATGCTCAAGCTCAAGCTTTTTCCCCCACAAGGTATCTGAAATCCATTGTTTTGTTTAGTGTAAAAAAAAAAAGAAAGGCAGGGTAGAGAAGGGTCTTAATTGTGGCAGTATTACACAATATCAGTGTTAAAAGGGCTATAGAAGGGAAAAACATGGTGAACAGAAGCCATTTGTGAGTAAACACCAAGTTTACATAGAGATAGTAGGTTACACTGTCATTCTGAACTGAATACACTGAACTGTTGGGTTAATTTCATTTTAACATATCTCTGACTTGGTGTTGGTATCTGTCTGCCTGCTGTTTAATATTCCCCCTTTTAACAAACACTCTTTATGCAGTCTTGTCCAGCTTTGTCTTCATCATTCCTCCCCCTCCTCTCTCTTTGTCTTTCCCAAGGGGTAGCCAACTTATCTTTCATATGTAAACTCAACAACAGCAGCCTTGTCAGTGTTAAGCTGTGTGTATGTGCAAATGTATCCATGCCAAAGATCACCACGGTGATCTTGAGTCAGTGGGATGAAAGGCAGCTCTTTGGATGTGAAGGGGCACCTCAGACAGATATACCGTCTTAGTCCCAAAGGTGCTCCTAGGATACTGGGAATAGGCCATAAATCTGCACCCTGCCCTCCTACCTTTTCCTTACTCATCCTGACTGTACAGACATCCTCCCCCACTGCCCTGATAGGCGTGATCGTTGCTCCACCTCAGAGTAATGACAGGGGGAGAGAGAGAGTGGTCTGCGTGATGACTTCCCATCAAACTATAAATCAGGCTTATTGAGAGGCCCACCCAAAGCTTTTTGATCCACATGCAACACAACCACCCTTTACTATTTTAGATGGGTAGGGCTGGGTATCAACCCTCAATAGTTTTGTGGTACTGACCAAGCACTGCATATCAAAAGGCTGTTTAAGCTTTATCAGATGTCTGGTCAGGGTTGTGATCATGGTTACTCATTTTTTGGTCCAAACGTGAGCTAATTTATTTAGGCAAATTTCTTATATGGCTGTTTAACAATATTTAACATTGAAGATGTTTGGCTTCCTTTTTCAAATGAAAAAAGGTGTTTAGTAGAAAAACATGTATTTCTCAAAGCAAGATACTGACAAGAGTTTTGTTATCATCACCAAAACTCATGACATGTTATGGCATTGGTATTAGTGTGAACAAATGTGAATAGTTCCCTTAACATGATTTTATCTCCTTCATGATTTTGTCTCCTTCTCAACACATTTTACACTTCCCATACAACAAGACAAGACTCAGTTCTTGGCACTGATGCTATAATTATTCTTTATTGGTGAAACTCTGCACCTTAATGTTTTTATAAATTAAAATACTCTAAATTATCTCATTGATGCCTGTGGGGAAAATATGCACTCTGACTCTACTTTGGTAGTAGTCCCTTTGTTCCACCATCTACATGATCACTTGTACCAGTTTAGAGTTAATTAAATTAACTAGTGTGTTAGCTCAGCTCCATATGTTTCCAATATTTAACTTATAAGAAGTTTCTTATTCAGAATGTGTCTATAAAACTTTACCTACAGGTGAGCAGTATAATTTGAAATATTGAGTAGTGTATTCACGATACAAAAGCTTCATTATTAACTAAAGTTAAAACATGTTCATAGGTTGATGATGTATTGTATATTCCACAGTACTTGTCCCTTTGACCAGCATTTTTGTGGAATGAATCTCCTTTATGGCCCGACTGCGATAGGTTGCCTGAAGGTCTACACCCTCATGCTGACTCTCGGTCTCTCTCGTTCCATGGCTGTGTTTGCCAGTATCCCTCTGTCCAAAGGCCAGGCATGTTGGAACTCCCTGGGTAAATACTGGAGTTTGAGAAGAGATATTTTGCATAACTCACTGTCCTTTAGTAATGGAGTAAAATGTTAATCGGTACAGCCTGTGGCTTCCTCTCAAACTTTGTGGCAGTTGTTTAAAATTGTTACAGTCAGGAGCCTTGGCTTTCAGTTTCAAAGTTGAATCTAATCAAAACCAGCAGTGAATGGATTGCATTAGCCACAGTAGTAGCTTGTGAAGTGACCGTGTAATGTATGTGACCATAGATTGATGTCTTGGGAGGAAACTGGCTTGAATTCTCCGCTTTCATTGAGCAGATGGGTCTGTGATTTCTTTACTTTGAAGTCATGTATTTTTGTTGTAATATTACTGGTTGAACCCTGCTCAAGAATGTGCACCTGGTCTATCCTGGATTGATAACTGCCTTACCTAAGACTGAACTTAAGTCTTGTATATCACTGTAGCCCATGATGTGACGGACTGAGCTGCGAGATTATGTAGGTCTGTGGCTTTGAGCTCTCTTGTATATTTTCTTTGCAACAACACATTGATATCTGTTTCCTTTCGTGTGTTAATGGAAATGTTCCCCTCAGCTCAGATAAGGACTGCCAAGGTTATATTGCATCATGGATTACATGGAATCAATGTATGATGAAAGACCAACATAAGTCTCAGTCACTGACAAAATAGCCTTCCCCGTCACATATAGTCGAAGGAGATTAAACTATATGAATTAAATTACATTTAGTCACTTTGATTGAATCATTTGATGTTTTCTTTGTATAATTTGAGGCTTATGTTGGAATGTGCTTCAAGAATGTAAGATGGCAAAAAAAAGGGGGAGTGAATAATTGATGAGCAGACATGGAAGCGACCTTTAAATTACTAATGAGTTTAGCTTCAAACCTGTGACACTGGAGGCCGAGAAAATTCTTGCAGGCATCCTCAATGCATGCGCACATGCAGGAAGAGTGGAGCACTCACACATGCACCTGCAAAAAAACTCATCTATGAATAGCGTGTGTTGGTAAATTTGAGGCTACTAACTTCCACTCGTGCTATGTAAAACGCATCCTTTTAAATTAGCGGATTCACTTTTACAGTTACATGTTGGTTTAGTCCCAAATTAAACATAATCATTTTGTTTGAGTTAGCCTGTCTGCCGTCTGTTTTTAAGATATGTAACATATTATTTTGGCCATATGATAACTGAGTGTCTATATGCATGTGTATGTGTTATTAAGTGTGTGTGCTGTGTATGACTTTGGCTGGGAACAGAACGATGTCTCCTTCCCTGGCAACCATTGCTGAGTCAGAGCGACAGTATATAATTACACATGGGTGCCCATCAGCCATCGGATTGCTTTTTCTCTGGAACGGCCAACAATACAAGCTCCTGTGCTCACAGGGCTCAGCCTGCGGGCAGCTGAACTGCTCATCCTGAGCTGTGCTCTCAGCCAAGGGCAGCTCTGCCTGGCCTACCGTGGGCTATGTGCAATCCTGCATTATCATTCTTACCATTAGCTGTCGGCTCTGTGGGCGGATCCATGAGTCAGCACAAACAAATTCCTGGTCTCTAATGTACTCGCCTCCGCTCGGTTTCCGGTGTTGAAGTGAACAAGTGAATGACTACTGCCAAACCAGGTATGAGTAAGTCCTTCACTCTGTGAGATGAATATTGTAGTAGTGTTTTATTGTGGCCAGGGCTGTATAAACTATTGTGGCCACATGCTCATGGGAGTGCACCTCATTGCCTTTCAATGAAATTCAAAAGTGTGCCATGGTTTTCTATTCCGAAGTAGAATAAACAAAAGCAAACCCTGCTCTTCAAGCGTTTTCAAGAATTGAATTTGAATAAAGATTCTTTTCCTCATGCCTTTTTCCTTTCCTTCTCTCCTGTGGTTCAGGCCAGGTTACTGTCTATCTGTGTGAGTGCGGCTGTTGATTCGTGATGACTGGAATTTCACACTAAGTGCTGTTTTACACAGCGTGACGGTAGCGGTAGTGACAGCCACAGGTGATGGCCAGACTGTGAATGTCCATGTTGAGGCCTGCTTCAGATAAACTGTTGACGTCAACCTTTAAACCCTTCTCGGTCATCAATTACACGCACAGTGATTACAAAGCTTGTATGTTTAGTGACTGTCCATGAGACGAGTTGAATAACCCCTTTCGTCCAGCTGATCTGGGATTTGAGCTTGCAGCCTTTTACTAATGAGTGTGCTTTTGTAAATACTAGGCACCACTGCCCATTTTACCCTTGATTTAGACGCAAAGGTGTTCCCTGTATTAATGAACTACACTTGTTTGTTTTTCACACTTGGACAATCCAATCATTATAATGGAGAAGCGACAGATCTGTGTATGCAACTATGACGACTAAAGCTTATTAGCGCAGTTTCTGATTCCTTCGTGCTGAGTCATTAGCATGTCAGTAGAGGAGAGACATAGGCGGACGGAGGACATTTTCAAAGAGTTGGTTGGTCACAAGCGTTGGATTTCGCTCCGAGAAATATTTGCTAAATTAATGTGCTGTGAAAAAATGCATTATTCATCAGGGGTGCTTAAACGTCAGTGAAGCTCTGTTAGCTGGGAACCAGGCAACCGTTCAGTCTAATTAACAAACGGCGTGTCTGGAGAGCCTGCTGCAGCCTCTCTACTGTGAGCAAGTAAAAGCAACCCAGTCACAGCTGCTGTCATAGTAAAATACACATGGTTTTACACATATGGATACACTAATGCTTGCATACAAATTAAATGTTATCTTGGCAGCGCAAAAACAAAAACACACATAACCCAGTTTTCTATTCAAAAGTAGAGCTACAGAAGTGGTGCACATGCCACAAAGTGAATAGACTGCTTTTTGATGTTTTGTTAACACACCCAGACAAACTAAATCATCCATCTGCGACTCTTATTTTTCCACATTTTACTGCCTTGTCACATACTATAAAAGCCAATTATCTCCTGTGTGAGAGGTATGTCTACATAGGAAAGTTATTAAGTTTTAATTCACCCAATAGAAGCCCTCAAATCTTGGATCTTGTTTCCTGACGTGCCCACTGGACCACTTCCTGCTGTATGACAGCAGGCACTGGAGAACCTGCTGATCAGAGCTTCCACAAAGAAGTTCTGCTGTTTTTGGAGGTACTGATGGCTGTTGGAGAAGCTGTTGGAGCTGTTGCTTTCTTCATGACAAATTTGGAAGAAGATCTGCCCATCAGAGATACAATCATGGGCAGAAAGTCTAGGCTAGGCCTGTCAGTGTTATTACGTAATGAGGATATCTTTACGAGTAAGCTGGTCGTGGCTTGCGCATAGGTTTTGTTCAGGAATTAGCACAGTTCAATCAGTTCCAGCTTACTAATTGTTAATTCCAAGAAAGGTGTGATGTTGTGTAAAACATAAATAAAAACAGAATGCAGGTCATTTGCCATCGAACTGTGTTTACAAAGTGTTCCCGAGCCATGTAGTAATATCCTTATATACAATACGTGTTTATTATATATACAATATACAATACGTGCTTAGTGGTGAACCTCGCCCCATCCTTGCTTGTGAATGACTGAGCCTTTCAAGGATGTTCCAAACAGGTGTTTTTGAGAATTCCACACCTTTCCCAGTCTTTTGTTGCCCCTGTCCCAACTTGTTTTAAATGTGTTGCTGGCATCAAATTCAGAATAAACATATATTTACAAAAGTAAAACATTAAACATAATATCTTTGTACTGTTTGTACTTGAGTATACTAGAACATCAAAAAGTTTTAGCAGATTTTCATAATCTGTTTTATGTAGGTCTTGTTTTGTTTTGTTTTTTTTAAACTTTTTTGGAACTGGGGTTGTACTAGTAGGCATTAGATATTAGATTTTTTTCTTGCTTTGCAATGAAGAAGTGACTGAGAGTACCCATGTGATTCACCACAAGATTTCCACAGAAAACCAGTCCTAACGCTTGAAGCAAAAGGCATATTTTCTACCACTATGAATAATTATTGCACTGCTTTGAACTATGGGCAAGTTGTGGACTTTCCTGTTTATTTTTGGTCTCTTTAAGCACATAAACTGTGCTTACTTGTTAGACTGAAACACTGGATGACGAAGATGGGGGAGGAGGAATAAAGAATGCAAGGGAGGACAAAAGAAAGTATCTGTTCTCTGTTTTATTATTTTTATCATGGGTTACATGTGGACGCAGCAGAATGGCACTAAAAGCTGGCGAGGCGAGGCAGGCGACGCAGCGATGCCATGGGCCACAAAAGCGGTAACACTGTCTGCTGAGTGTAGAACCACAACAACAATTGTGTCTCTGCAGTACAGATGAGACCAGGCTGCTCGGTGCCAGCGTGTTACTGGCTCTTTGAGTGTTTCAGTGTCTCTGCCAACCTGGACCATAGTGGCAGAGAGGGTACAGCTTCTCACTGCACTGTTCATTGTCCGGCAACAGCAATGTCTAACCTATTATGTACACTTTAACCAGCCTGGGACAGGGTCCTATTTTCTCTGTTGGTGCTGATCGGATAAATGTTTACCGACACATGTTTCTGTTTGTTTGTATATGTGTCCGTGGTTCAGATCTGAGGCAGCGTGTGATGAACACTCACTGCCCTTTACTCGTGCCATTGTTGCTTGGACTTCTGCTGCTACAGAGATAGCACCGTAATCACTCTGAGCTGGAGCAACCTCTCGTAAAGATAGGCCTTAATGGCATATCTGCTTGGAAACACTGTTACACATACAGGCTGGTACATGAAAGCAACCTTTGACCACTGCACTGACATGACATAGTGTTCTTTACTTCCCACTCACACACACACACACACACACACACACACACATACTGACATACACACATACATTACACACCGAGTGAGCGTACTCGTCATGTAGCCTAAGGGCTCAGGTGTTGAGAAGCTACAATACAATAACCTTACATGGAATTTTTCTGATAAGCTTTTCATTTTTCCAAATGATTCCCAATACCGATTATTAATAACAGAACTTAATCGTTCAAAGCTTTGGAAATTGAGGCTAAATCGTATGTCCAGCTGCATGAGTATTTTTCTGTGTATTATTGTTTCTGCCTGCGTTGTGTGCATTTTTGGATTCTCATGTGTAGGAAGAAGACAAAAATGAGTGGAGAATGGGTATCTTCCACAAGATTCTCGTCAGAGCCAGACATTAGGTGTTTATTTTTAAATTGTAAAGAAAAGTTATATCACAAAGTGGTTGTCCAATAAGAAGGAAAAAAGTCTAAATCCAGAGATGATCATTCTTAAGCCTCGTGTGTTGTCATTTTTTTTTTAAGTAAACAGCTGTAGCTGTAGCAATTAGACACTTCTTTGTGCCCAGCTTTTCCAAAAGAGCCCATCAATTTGCAGCCTGGCACTGTTGCTCATGCAGACAAGCCAAATCATGTCGGCAGGGCTGCGATGCTCACCACTTCTGCCTTGAGTCGAATTGAGCAAGGAGCTGGGGGGCTGTTATTGAAGAGAGACAGACGGAGGCACAGACAGGGTGATGAAAGATGCGAAGCGGGTTTGCTGGATGGGTGAGTGATAATGAGAGGGGAGAGAGGGAACGGCACAAGGCTGCAATCTCTGCTCTCTCCTTTACCACCCTTTCTCCCTCCTTTATCTGTGTACCTGTCAGAGTTTGGGGTCCCACATGTATTCTCTCTCCTTCTCCTTTGCTCACTGTCCGTCTTCCTCACTGTCTTTCTTTCTTTCCCTTTCATCAAACACTATGACTAGTCTGTTTTCTTTATTGAGATAAGGATCCCTTTTTTGTGGATTTGCTTCTGTCTGAGCCCAGAGTAGTTTGCTGATTGCCTTAAAGTTATTGTACATTTTTCTTGATTTCTCTGTGAAAACATGTGACAGGCCAGAGCTCAAGAGTTTCGACTGAAACTTTGCTATACTGTGTTGGGTGGGGCTAGGGTGAAAGTAACTGTAGGAGTTGGAATGTGTTTTTATTTCTTGGGCGGTGGGGGTGACCTGAGGTTAAAGGGTGTGGTTTGAAGGTGTGAGTTGTTGTCATGTGGATACAATTGAGTTTGGATAAATTTAGTGGCTTGAATTAGAGTGTGTGTGTGTGTGTGTGTGTGTGTGTGTGTGTGTGTGTGTGTGTGTGTGTGTGTGTGTGTGTGTGTGCGCGCACG
>JBBPCS010000917.1:6825744-6861866 GCA_037974645.1 Hollardia meadi | reverse complement strand
GTGTGTGTGTGTGTGTGTGTGTGTGTGTGTGTGTGTGTGTGTGTGTGTGTGTGTGTGTGTGTGTGCGCGCACACTTGCAAAGCAGTCTTCAGCCTGTGTTTGTAACAGTATTTGCATGTTGACCCTGAAACCCAACATTCTACACTAAGCTTAATTTCAACCTACTTTTCGGATAGCAAATATGTTTATTATCAGGTTGTTCAGCTTCTGCAATGTTTGCTCATTGTTGCAACATTGAAACCTATTTTAGCCCTTATCATTGTTGCTAGAGCCTATTATGGTATGCTTTATGATTGTGAGACTACATTTCTCAAACTTGAACAAGCTTGAAGGTGCCTCTCCTCCATCTGTATTTCAATGAGAACTGACACAGGATTCCGGAGCTGTGCTGCAAAAGGAGCTGGGTCAGGCGGATGTCTGGTTCTCGGTGTTGTTGTGCCTGTGACGAAGAGAATAGACAGTAACCTGAGACTCGCAGGCCTGTTTGTTTCCTGTTAGTGCAGATTATCACATTTCACCAGCCAGGAGGGACAAGAACTAAGCATCATGGGAGAGTGACATTCTTAGCTGAGGGAGTTTTGTGTTTGTGTTCTCATTTAATGAGATTGCTACAGTAAATAGAAATCCTGAACCGATATAGAAACCTTTCCATTAGGTACTGTCTGCAAGTTTGTTTACATCTAAATTGCGTCAACTCCAGGCAGGTATGACCTCATTTCCCTGCATTACATACAGGCATGTATTAGACAAAAATGGCAAGAGTTCAACCTCTGTTTGAGCTTGTGTTTTCTTGTGTTCAGTTTATTTTACAGGTTACTCCAAGGTATGAGGATGAGGAAAGTATAGAGGAAAGTTTGGCCTGTAAGGTAGCATTCCACCACACAAGACTTGAAGACTTTTTAAAAAGTGTTTCTTTCTGTTCACCTCTGCGTGTTTTCAAAGCCTCACAGCGAAAGTAAATAATTGCCTACTCACTCTGTTCCTCAACCAGTTAAGCTTAATTATGTATTGCAACACAGCACACTCTGTCCCCTCTCAAAGAAAAATATTGACATTTCCGCTCTGTTCAAATTTGCAGAGTTTGATTTTGATAGCACTCCCTTTTCATATCAATTTCCTTTCCAGATGAAATCACCTCACTTGCCGGGCTCAAAAGAATTTCTGCCACATGTGATCATCCGTCTCTATCTCCCACAGGTTTCCTGTGATCTCGTTCTGCGGAGTTCAAACTCAGAGCTGTGCCGTCATTCCCTCTGTATGTGGTCTGTCATGTTGAGATGTTCTGTGTGATGTTGTTGCCACATCAGATTTTGAGTTTGGCGTCTAAACAGCGGAAAAGTAATGGTGGTGCGGGGCAGCCAGGTCAACAGCAGGGCGGGTTGAGAGCTTTGTTAAGAAAAGCAGGAATTCTTGCGGCTGGCAGATGAAGTCAGTGCATTCCTCCAAAGTAGCTCCCTATAGGCAGCCAGTGGAGTAGAGCCAGGCACTGAATGAGGGGCAAGATAATGGTGGGGCTCAGCATTGAACACCTCCCATTGAGAACCGGAGAGACAGACAAAAAGAGAACACCATCTGTCTGACTGTGGGTGAAGAGTTGTCTTTTCCCCCACCTAGACTCCAAAGTTTCATTTACTGTGCCAAGTTCTATAGATAATCCTTCCACTGCCGGAGGCATTTCACTTTTTATGAGCTCTGCGGTATTTTATTACCTTGTTTTGAAGCTTAGCTGTAAAAGTACAGACAGGCAGTGTGAGGACTGAACGATATTAAATCAGGTTAAACCTGCTGCCCAGACACGTGTTAGGCTACCTGCTGATCTGCTCTCTGAAGCCTGATGAGACTCAGTTCTGGTCCTGCTGAGGGTGATCAAACACACACAGACACACACACACACACTTCTTCTATCTCTCCTGCCATGTTTCTGTGTATTTCTACCCGCACAAACACCCTCTCCCAAACACAGACACACTTGAGTTGCTCCACTGTCCCTGTCCGTTCCCCTCAGCAGTAAGCTATCATAACGGCTTTGAAGCAGGGCAGCAGAGCGTTTAATTGGGTTACAGATTGGCATTTATGCTCCCAGGTCCACAAGATACTGCTGGGTCTCTTAACTAACCACTAGGAACTTCACAAAATGCTACACTGCTCTACCCCTTGGCTACTGGTTTTGAAATTTACAATTCAATGATGCTCTAACTCAGCTGTTTGGTTTAGAAACTTGTTTTTCAACCAAATGACTGACAAGTGAGGGTGCTGTGTATAAACAGCTTCCATTGTGTTTTGTTTGGGTTAAAAACAAGTTGTGTCATATGTTGGAGTAAGATTAAATCATGATCTACAGCTCAGTGAAGCCTTTAGAAAATTGGTATGGTGTCTTGTTGTTAGCTCACCATTGTTTCTACATTCACAAAAGTCTGTTCTCACAACCAGAAAATTGGAACTCCTGAGTAATCATCCGTCATATCTACACATCACTAACATGTTTCTCTGTTCTTGTCTTTTAGAGTCAGTGCTATGCAGTGTCGTTGAGTCAACTGAAGTGATCTGAAGTGATCTGCTTTGAATACTGTCTTCACGTTCACCCCTTCCTGTCTGATCCCGAATGGAGCTCAAAGTGTGGGTGGACGGAGTGGTGCGAGTTGTATGTGGCCTGTCTGAGGAGACATCCTGCCAGGACGTGGTCATTGCTCTGGCCCAGGCCATTGGTGAGTGTCTCAAACTCTCTCTGCTGTGAAATCATTGTGACGTTGTGTAACTAAACAAGCTCCCAAGCTGTTGTTAGTTGGCACTTTGTTTGTCTGCTTAAAAGTTTATTTAAAAGCGTTGAGAGCCCTGCAGAGCGAATTTACTAAAAACAAAACAAGAGTACTATTCTTCCAGAACAATCCAGTTCTGCACTTTTTTCGTTCTCCACTGACCCAAATCAAGTGCTCTCCTGAATTGTCAGGGGGTCAGGTTGGATTTGAGTCGGCTATCTGTCCCTGTATCCTCGGGCTCATTCAAGCCATACGCTGCAACAGCAATGAACAACATAACTCCAGATTTAGCACTCTCCTCCTTTCATAAGTGAGCTGGCTGCCAAGCCATTGGGGAGGGTTTGTCCTAATTTCAAGGTCCTTGTGGAAACTTCAGTTTATTTGAACATTTTTTACATGTTGTGCAAGTCTTATGCAGCAGCCTTTTATGCCAATCCTCAGTGGCAGAGATTTATAGGTATCAGTACCATCTCAATGCATTTGATATGATTTGTTCTCTTAGCATGATTTGCATAGAAGCAGTGAGAGAGGTCAAACCAATTGCTTTAAGTATGCTGAAGAAGGAGAAAGGTCTTTCACTAGTAACTCATCAATTATCGACTGACTAATGTTGTATGAGTTCCTATAAAAAGCGATTGTCATAATAGCATCTTCAATTTGATGTAGTGGTGTTGTAGGCAAAGTAGTTTGTCTTTTTCAGTCTGTCGATATATTTCTCTGTGCTCACTCTCTGTCTCTCTCTGTCTCCAGGTCAAACAGGCCGTTATGTTCTGATCCAGCGTCTTAGGGACACAGAGAGGCAGCTGTTGGCCACAGAGAAGCCTCTGGAGTCCCTGGCTAAGTTGGGCCAACATGGCAGTGAAGTTCAGTTCTTCCTTCGCCGCACTGGCCCAAGCAGCAGTGACGGACCCAGCTCAAAACAAGACAGACCACCTCCCCTTCCACTGCCCAAGCATCCTGAGCCAGAGCCATCGAAACGCAGCCAGCCTAAGAAAGCACTCACCTTTAACCTGGGGCCATCCACCTCTCCTAGAACCAAAGCCAAACAGTTTAAGAGGTCTCCTCAGGACTCTCCAGAGCAAAGAGCCTCCCCCTCCCATTCTCCGAGCCCTGTACCCCCTCATGTGCCATCCCCCTCTCCCTCACAACCTATGGGCCCATCCAAAGAGGAGGTCTTTAGGAAAGTTCTTCAGCAACAGGAGAGACTGAGGGCTTTCGAGGCCCAGCTAGAAGCCCTAGAGAGAGAATCACATTCCTGGGAGCGTCCCTACCCTTCTCCATGTCCTTCACCACTCTCCGACGCTCGCTTGCAAGAGGAGATGGACGCTCTGGAGCAAGCAATGCGGAGGAACCAGGCCGAGCTTGGCCAAGAGCAGTACTGGGAAGAGGAGCTTCAGGCGGAGATGGAGAAGGAGCGAGGAATGAGGAGGGAGCTGGGAGAGCTCCATGCCAAGCTAGATGACTGTGGACGGCGGCTCCACGAGTTCTCTGTTCGCTCTGCTCAGCTGGAGCAAGAGATCCAGCGGGAAAGCCTGGCAGAAGGGAAAGCCAACAGGCCCGAGGAGTCCCTCGATGCCGTGAAGGCGGAGCTGAAGAACCAGGAGAATCACGGGTCGGGTCTGGAGGAGCAGCTATCTGAGACTGACAAGGCTCTGGGGAAGGCAGAGTCTCTGCTGCAGGTAAGGAGAGAGGTCACAGTTCTGGAGAAAGGACTGTAAAGTCACATCACCCCATGTGTCATCCTTTGAGGGGTGTAGCACAGACCCTCTTCTAGCTATGTTGTAAAACTGTATCCCTCTCCTACCTGCACAGTGCAGCAGACAAAACATCAGTGCAGACATTTATAAAAAGGAAAGAGTACTGAGTAAAAAGGAAACATGATTTAATGTGGCATTTTGATTATAGTTATTCAATAAATTATGATGACGTGAACTCATGTCCTACCTCGTATGAAAATGTCATATTGTTGTAATTACAGTATAGCTGAACTTGTTGGCCAGGTATCATCTTGTATTTTGAACACGTGGTTACTAATGGTGTTTATATTGCATTGCCAGCATCTACATATTTTTGTATGGAAAAAGAGATTAAAGAAGATTGATTTATAGAACAAAAAAGCCACTTTTATTGGATCTATTGAGCCTCAACTTATCGTGGTTTGCAGTGTTGTTGTGTGTTTACTTTTGGTGATTGTCATAGGCGCGGCTGTATCAATAAAAACCTAACCCAGTTTGAAAATCTTGAGTTTCCTCATAATCCAAAGTTCCAGCCAGGGAAGTGAAGAAAATTAATTTCCTCTTTTACTGTAGTATGGTAGCGGGTGCTTTTTTTTTGGTCATTTCCACCCAGACTGAAAGACCGTTCTGTCCAATTCCCAATCCACTGGGCTCCAAGTCATAAATAGCAAACTGGCTGTAAAACTGATGACAACATAACGACCAGCTCATTTGAATCAGTCATTTGAGCAAAGAGAGAGAGAGAGAATGTCATGATAAATTTGCCAATTATATAGAAAACATCCTGCTGCAGCACAGAGCTATTAGGCCTTTATTTTTTGATATATACTGGTATAATATGCACTATCGTGTTATACCATGTACTGCAAGAGCTTATCATCTGAAAGTAACCACAGTGACATTTTTGCCACCCAGGCAGTTATCCCTAGAAAGAAATGAGATTCTTTTATTTCCTGACATGACCATGATATCTTCTGGCAACAAAATAAAGCTCAATCCATAGTAATGGAAAAGTGTCTGTGTGTGGCTGTGTCTGCCATCAGTCAGCAGCTGATCAGCCAAGGCTGCCAGCCAAGTGTTTAAGTGTTGGTGCTGATGAGCACAGCGTTCCTGTCATTAGGCTAATGGAGGCAGACCTGCAGGTGTGAACTGCCTCAGCAGGCTGCCTCCGTCCAACCTCTATTACATGTAAACACACACACACACACACACACACACGGCTATAGCATACTGTTGCTGTTTCCTGTATTGTGTGCAGACACATTGATTAAACACAAATGGATAGACGATTAAGACTGATCGACTGGCCTGTCCATGCGCATCACAGTTAAATGTGTGGGCGCATGGAGGACCTCTAAACTGCACATTTACAATAATTGGAGCTGCTGAACATCTTTCTCCCTGGCAACTTGTCAATTAAGACAACTTTGAAATGCAACGGGCAAATTAGCATTATATGCTTTGGACTGATGGAATCAGAAAAATGCTCATGGTAGTAGTGATGATTCATTGTGGTTGAATGGTGTGATAGGTGATAGTGTTCATCTTGAGACTAGACTTGAAGACTCTGCTGCCCCCTTATGGTGACAAGATGCTTGGCATTTACAATAGTGGTGACCTAAAGAAAGAAATACAGCAGTCCTGCCTTATAAATACATAAATAAATTCTGCTGTTGGTGTATTATTATTATTACGGGTATCATTAAAATCATGCAGAAGAGAATTACACCTACTGATCAGCATGTTTAGCTCATGCTGTTTTCATATGCATATGAAAACGGCCGTGGGTCAGGAGCTAGAGTGGCCGTCCAGTGATCTGAACATCATAGATGGAAGTCTCTGCCACCAGGGTATGAATGTACCCTGTAGACTTGAAAATAATATATATAAATGCAAGTCCATTTATAATTTGCAGGCAGACAAGGTTTTCAGTGAGACTGGTGTGAGCTCTCAGTCGTTCTTTTGTTTTCTACACTGATCCACATTCTGTTCTGTCTCAGACCAAACAGGAGGAGCTGGAGGAGCTGAATAAGGAGCTGAGGCAGTGTAACCTGCAGCAGTTTATCCAACAAACAGGTGGCCTGCCAGCACACACCCACTCACGCATAGAGCTTCAGGAGCAACTGGAGCAGTTAGAACTGGCACATCTTCTGCAGGATGGATGCAGTAACAGAGGTGTGTAAACAAAAAACTTTAATTAAAATAATTAAAACTCAAACTAAACATTGTACATATACTTGTCTGTTAAACTCAAATGCCTAACATACTTATTTCTTTCTGTCAGTGGAATCGCCGCCTCGCCCCACTGCCAAGCAGTTCCTGGGACATCCACGCAACCTGCAAAACCCTCTAGTGTCCAGTCTCAACCCTGAGGGTGTGTATGTGTGAGACCCAGCTGCTTCCTAAGTCCATCCTGCTCTGCTCCTCTCCTGCCTTGCCCGTCCTCTGGTCCCAGAGCCCCTTGGCCCCAAACTTTCTACCCCAGCTTCTTTGGGTTTAAGGCCTCAGCTGCCGTTTTTTGGTGTTGGGTAGTGAAGGCGTCTGTACGGCTACTTCTCAGCAGTTCTTCCTTGCTCTACCTTTTAAAGGCTGAAAGATGTCTCTTCTGCGCCTAACTCTCAGTCTGCTGCTGATTCCTGTCCTTAACTTTACACAATTGACTTCCATTTTCTCATATATCCCTGTAAGCTTTAATCCTCCTGGTCTGTCTATCCTTTCATGTTCCCTCAACTCCCCGCCCTCCTCCTCCCGCTGTTTGCTCCTGGACTAACAGTAGCTGCTTTTATTATACTTTAATGCATCTGGGAACTTTCTCTTAAATCCTCCCTCTGTAATACAAAGTCGCCTTCCCACCCTCAAGTCAACAATCGTCTCCCGACAGCTGCTTTTCTCCGTATCTCCATGTAACACATTGATCACACTGGGAGTGACTGTAGCAGACATTCTGATTGTAGCGCTGTTTTTATACTGTGACATGGAAAGATATAAGACCAATGTCATTGCCTTTTATGTATGGATACTCTTTATGTGTGAGGAGGGAGTGTATCTATACAATGCCTTGTACTTTGGTGACACTTGACTTCCAAAGAGCAAGAGCCTTTCACGTAGGGCTCTGCAAAAATGTATTGCACTGTCCCATTCTCTTCCTGTGACGCCACGGCCCGCGTTTGCCTACTGAGAAATGTATCTTTCTGTTAATTTTCCGCTCTGCTTGAAGTCAGTGCAACTTATTTTAGGAACTTCTAGCTTTTGCCAGTCTATTTTTTGTCAAGCTCCACGCTAAAAGAAGGGATACATTTCAAATGTAGTTCGGCAGGGCCATGGTTTGTTCAGATATTTTTCTTTGGCCTGTTTTTTTTTTTTTTTTTTTGCTGTCATCGCACCTAACATTTGACCTGTCATAACTTGCAATGTGCCTCAGCGTACTGTAGATTTAGGATGAGCTTACCAGTGCTTATTCAAATCCTCTAACAACATCTTCATTGCTGTTGTCCACAACAGACCCCCCCAACCACCTAAACCAGTATTTACATTATTGTAGCACTTAGCATTTTATTATATGTCTCTCTATTATGTTGACAGGTCAAAGTGTTTGAGTGTGCACTCTCTCCTTACCCTCTACAGCTTGGTGCTTGTGGGATTATACAGCCGCTTCTTGCTTTGGAAACAACAGACATCTCAGTGCTTGTTATATGAAACAATTGTGTCCCAAAATGCTTCTCTGACTACAAGACCTCAGTCTTACTCCACAACGTCTATGGGTAAAGGAATGAACCCAATAACTGGTGTTGTGTCGGCTTCATATAGGCATGTGTGACTGTCTTGATTGACGCAGGTCTCTCCTGCTGTGTCTTAGCTGAAAAATGTTTTCCAAACAAAGGGATCATCATCCCCACTTATTTTTGTGTGTCTTGCAGTCCTGACATCCAGAGAGTCGTCATGGAGATAAAACATGGACCACAGGGCCAAGGGAAACTTGGCCTGTTCACTGTTCTGTCACCGTCACCTCCTATTTAACCCCTTTCTTTGTAACTCTTGTCATTATTTAATCTACCATGATATACATACTGTATATACATAAGACACATATATTTAGAGTTTTGCTACTGTAAACACTGCAAAGTACCTGTATGAAATGTAAAATAATTTAGAAACCTTTTACCTAGAGCAATTATTACTATTACTGTGTATTTAAATGTAATTAAAAATGTGCATTGTGTTTTAGATAATCTTTTGTTGGGTGATTGTTTTTCTTCATAGCCTTTTTGGGAATCTAATTTATTATAATCATCCCTGTAATTCCAGAAACAAAAGAGTGGAGGTGCAGTGCATCTGATATACCCTGCAGTAAATAATTAACACACCAATGTACATTCTCCTATGTGAAGTGCATTATGAATATATTATGGGTACTGATGAAATATGCATGCTCTCCTCACTACTTGCGGTACAATGGGCCCTATGCACAGTCATCTCTGGGCATTTCAAAGCCAGTATTCACAGGTGGCTGACTGAAAGTTCACAAAGTGCATTCTCTGCAGCACAGTTAAATGTGCCAAACATCCCGTCATCGCAGCGGCTGCTGTTATGGATGCCTTAAAGCTGTATATGCACAAGATATGTGACCATAAATGCACAGGGGGGCACTGCGGACTTGCCTGACTGGCAAGTTGTAAATTACCTTGTCAATGTTTTCTTTTAAAGTTCCTTGTGTGTTCATGCTATCAGTAAACTGATTTTTTTTTTTTCTGATTGCAGAAAATTGTAGACTTTATACCCGAGTCCATGTGTGTTCTGTCTATCTTTAAATTGACAACTGACAAAAAAACAATTCACTGTCATATTCTGTTTGTGATAAAAATCACCCTGGTATGACAGGATAGAACATGCAGTTTCACCACTATGGTTTTCTGCACACTTTGGTCCTCCACCCCTTTCATGTTTGTTTAGCCTGGAGAGTAAACATGCAGGCTGTCACACACACCGAGTGACTTGAGCTTCTCTAGCGCTCTGGCTAAACCCTGACTGAAACCCTGTTGATTTCTATAAATATGCTCATCTGCAGACACTTGCCAGCTACAATCCCAAGCGTGCACATATTTTCTTTTCATATATCCATATGTAAACAGGATATCAAACTTCCTCAAAGCGTCAAGAGTATACTTTTTCATCAATTATTTCCACTTCATGCCAATGTTGTTAACTCCTGACCATATGCTTGGAAGTAAGGAGATAGATATGATGATTAATTATTTAGAATTGGATTTTACTGAGAAGATTTAGAGCTGTCTGGCTTGGCGGGGGTTAGGTAAGCTCCAAATCCTTGTTTGGTTTCCACTGTCTGGACAAGCCCACAGCCTGATGCAACGCTGATGACTACCTGTGGACACGAAGCATACTGCACATACACCTAAAGTCAAATCTTTCTCTGTATTTCCCCACCTACTACATTCACATTGAATATAATGGAGTATTCAATGCCAGGTCATGGGATCCCTAATGATGTAGAAAAGGGTATAATTCTGAAAATCATTGCAGTTCCACAGTTGGAGACCGCTCAGATCCTCAGATGACCTCGGGCCAGTGTTATCCAAGTTTTTTTTTTCTTTTTTTTCTGATACCTTACATGCAAAGTGAAATATATATCCAACCTCACCCACTTCATATCTCAACCCAGAGGACTCCAATCTCATAAACAGGCCATTAACAGATTATAATGATGTTTTAGGACACCATGACGAGGGAATTATTTTTGCTAATACAATGGCGATCCACATGAACCCCATCCTTCGGAAGGTTTTGGATAAATGTGAAAGCTGAGTGTTTGAACACTGGTTGATAGCTATTCATAAAAGCCTGGGAAAAAACGTCCTGGATGTGGACGACAGTGAGCATTTGCACGTCCACATTATGATGATGAATGAGGTCATAAGTTAATGAGTCTGACATACCGCACTTATCTATTTCTCGGTGTCATAATGAGTCATTATGTACTGATGGGCGTAAAACACCCACACTGATACCAAGAAATGCATCCTATGGTAAAACAAAAGGAAGATACATGATGCCAAAAATTTATTTTCGTAGAAACTTTACTTCTCACTTGAGGGATACTTTTTACAAACAGACATATAACACAAAATGTACAGATACAACTAGGCTGGAATTTCTAATTCGTGATTCAGTAAATAACCAGTCTACTAGTGTGACTTTAATGTTGTTATTATTATCCATTTGTGCTGAAACCAAGTTCTGTTTCTTTATAATAATGCTCATTTTTAAGACAGGGACCCGGGAAACTCTTCAGGAACCCCTGGAATGTGGAAGAGGTGAATATGATGATGGTCATCTAAAAACACAAAGATGAAACAGAAACACTCACGAAACACTCACCGAATGATTTGGCAGTAGGTGGGGTTAGAGGGGTCGGCTTCATATGAGGTAGTGCAAAAGCTACTGGCCCTAAATCAGAGGACAGTATGTGAACATACAGTAGGAAGTAGGCTACAGCACACATGGAGACATGTTGGGAGAGAGCAGTCATGTTCAACAGGCCTGTCCCACAGATTGGTGTCTGTCCGGCTGTGACTGGTCTTGGAGCCAAAGATGTGAAGTGTTTCCAAAACCAGGTTAGCCGCTGTCACACGCACAGTGGAACTGGCAACTGGCACAATGTGCGTTAGTCAGTGGCTCACCTGATTTTAGTTCTGACATTATACTGACAGCCATTAATAATCTGCGGAGTAACAGAGGCAAAGGCTGTGTAAAAAAAACAGTCAACATGAAGAGAGGAGATTAGTGGTGGGCTTAGGCTACAGCTTCTTTTCACATTACATATAGTTAGAAAAATAGCGTTATTCAAAGTAATCTACACAATAAATAAATTCACTTAAATCGACAAAAAAACTAAAACCACAACACAAACAAACTATGAATTACAGCTGGCTTCCAGTCCACTGTGTATTTGGCTACTGAAATATATTAAAATGCTTTCAATTTCAATTGTGATGAAAACATTTTTAAAAATTATTAATATGTCAATCTATCAACTGTAAAGAAATGTATAGAAAAAAAATACATGTATTGCCTGTAGCATTATTCGTCCACATCATGTAGACAGAATAAAGAATAGTGGTAGATAAAGGGAGCTACTTACCAGTCCGAAGTTTGCTTTTGGATTAATTTTTAAAAGACGAAATGTTCCATTTCGGCCAATAGGACCCTGTCTACTATCTATCCAAAAGTCACAATTGTTTTTTCTTTAAAATAAATCACAGTGCATTTGACTTAAGTTAGTGGGTTTTTAGACTACTGTGAAGCCTACACCGACGCAGAAGTTCAGTACACTTGCACTACCCCTACCCTGCCCACTCCCCTGCATCTGCAACCCGACCTGGTTATGCAAATTAGAAAGAAACCGGCATCGTGCACAGCCAATGGGCTGCCACGTTGGAGTTGAACGGCCAATCCATCAAAGACAGTCGACCAATTACAATCTCTGGCAGGTGGGCTTTGTGAGGCCAGCAAGGTCAGCTGATTTTATAGTTATAGTTGGGGTGCGGCGCGTTCAGTTCTGCACGTCGTACATTAGGAATGAACCATTATGGTGTTAACAGTTTCCTGCCCTGACAGATTAATTACTACAAACATCAATGCGACACTGGTTTCTTTGCTCTTAAATAGGTGTGGTGTGATGCGGCAGCTGCTCTTGAGGTTGGAAAAATGTAGTTTAAGCCGGTTTTACAAAGGACACCTCTCCCCCCACAATGAGAAGTGGTTGAACTCGGCTTACTTGTGTACAGTGTTGCCATGAGCAGAGTGTGGCTGTGCACGTACGAAGGATGCAGCAGGAATTGGGAGGACGACAATGGACACTTAATAATTTACGTTGTGAGAGTTTACGACTCCCAGACAGCTTTAACAAATTGTATAACATCATATAAATGTTAAACTACTTAAACTGATTGGAACTAAATTAAAAAATAATCAATTTACCCTTTACGTGTCTTTACAAATCACATGAAAAAAAAGTTAGAAGAACTTAAATACAGAACTTCTACTCAATTAAAGAGTAGTAATCATCACAAGCCCTGTGATGAATTGGCTATTTGTCCAGGGTGTACCCCGCCTCTCGTCGAATGCCAGCTGTGATAGGCTCCAGCCCAATCCCCCCACCCCCCGCGACCCCATGCCCAGGACCCTGCAGAGGGTAATCGGTGACATATATAGGCTGATGGATCGATGGATGGATAATCATATTACAACATATGGGGATGCCAGTGTTATTATCAACACAATAGATTTTCGTCAAGGCTAATTATAAGAACCCCCCCCCACCACTTTTTTAAGACACACGGTTACATAATTAAGTTGACCCCTTATCAACTTTTCAACTAGAACATGATGTTCTCTATCAGAGAAGATATTATCAAACAACTTCTGGGTTTGATAAAAGGTCATTTGTGCCATAATTATGTCACATGTATATGGGTAAACCTAATCTCCTTTGAAAACGTTTTGACTGTCAAAGCCCCCTCGGATTATTCACAGCCAGGATACACATAACCTCATGACATAAAGGAGTAAATCAGGATTACACTATATTATGTAACATCATTGACAAGTTAAAGTTGCCACGAGGGGGCGACAGTGGTTTTAGATTGCTGTATTGACCGCTTGTAATAGTTCTGGCATCAGGAATAATTGTAGTTACTCTTAAGAGGATGGTATAATGTTTCGATCTGATTTATCAGACTTTGTTTTGATTAGTATAAAGTGGATGTTAGGTAGGCCTACTGATTATTTAGTTAATAATATAGCCTAAATAGCATAATATCATTATGTGTCTCAGAGTGTGATGTGCACTTTGAACTGTTACTAAATTGAACCACTGTAACGTTATATAGTCAATTTGAGGCGGTATGTGAAAGTGGATACCATCATTTAAATTGTGTGTGTGTGTGCGTGCGTGCGTGCGTGTGTGCGTGCGCGCGCGTGTTAATCGAATTTTAACGGTGTAGCAAGGTCAGTCTCATTTAGATTTTTGGTTTTGACAGTTTACGGAGTGTGTTGGGCACACTCATATACATAAATACACGCCACATTAACGTGAATCATGTAGCTATATTTACGTATGCTCTATATGTCTGCGACTGATCTCAAATAAACGGACACTGTCTCTTTAAGAGTCACAGTCGTCTTGGTGTACTCGGCCATTTCCGTCTACAGCCAGCCGGCGGTGTCCATCAACAATCGTGGAGACTTCAAAATCACCCTAACGAATCATCTACTTTGTAGGGTAGGTTTGAAACTACCAGCACATGCTCGAATATGACATTGTAGTTATGCGGGTTGAATCTGTGTACATTCCTCCACACAATGAATGTGTTTTTGGTACAGCCCGAAGGAGCTTGTAGTGGACGTTCGCTAAATTTAGCTGTTCGGAGGTTAGCTAACAGCTATATTGAAGCTAGCGTTATTTGTTTAGTTAGAACAGCGTTACAGGGTAGTCCAGTGTTGTCAGTGCCTATATATATAATGTGGGTAACTACATATACGCTTGCATGTATATTTTGTATGAGGCATAGAGGAAGCAATTTTTTTGGTGCCCGGTTTCTTCTTTGTTTACAAATATAGCGTTAGCATAGTCTGCAGGCTGGCTAGCTAGCCAGTGTTAACATTTTCCTATTTGTCAGCAAACAATAAAAGTAAGTTACAAAATTCGGGCCATTGAGACTGCTGCTTTATAGTTTCAAATGTCACTCGTGGGGAGTAAGAAGATCTCTCTTCACTTAATTTGTATTTTCACTGCAGGTATTACTGTGGTGAATAATTTTGAACTGTGTAATGACTGTTTAATCACAATCACATAAAAATATAGAGTAATCAAGTAGGTCAATTAGAGGTTAAGTCTGATCTTTTTAAAAAAATCTAAAAGGCTGAAGCCCGAAAATAACTACTGAATGTTCTCCTTTGGAATAAGATAGGGTTGTTACCTGAAAACAACTGTGTATCAACTATACCAAGTGTTGTCCTCTAGAATGTGACTGATAAGGCAGGTCTTGCCACTTTTAATGGTGTACAACTTGTTCTGGGTAAAAGAAGAGAAGATGGGGAAAAATGAGACACGATTAAAAAATGATGACATTGTAGATTCCAAAAAAGAAACAATGTTTGTGAGGAGTATATGTATGAGGGCTGATGTGCTTTCAGTTCAGTGTTGGTCTCCGGAGATCACCTCGGTTTTGTTATGCCTTTGTTGGGATATTAAAATCTACTTGCATTGAACACTGAAGAAGAGCTGTTTTCTTTATTTGTTAGACTACAGTGAAGTATTATTTGAGTTCCAAGTGTGGCAGGGAGGTTTGATCTCATCTGGCCCGAGTGAAGACTCCTCTCAACCACATTACTACATCTCATAGACCAAGAGCACATGCTTGATGATCATTTTCGCTTTCTGCTTTAAGGCATAATATTGCCTTGTTATTTCATACTTGGTTAAAAATCTCTTATTTTTATCACCTGTCCTTTTAAACGGTGAATAGATTGGCTTACAGTACATTTAATGTTTGATGAGATTAACACTGTCTGCAATTCATTTTGGTCTATCTTACAAGGATTATTTCAGAGAAAAGCTGTCGGAGACATTGTTCACCTGTTCTTTTGATGGTCAGCCATGGACGATGAAGACAGCCAAGATGAGCTGATCAACCGCAATACGTCCCATAGCAAAGGGAAAAGAGTTGCATTGTGGGCCATCTCAGGTAGCTTGTTTACCATGTTTATTATGTATCGTGACTCAATGAATTAATGAATAAATTGTTTCAACAAATTGCCTTTACTTCACAACAAATATTAAACATACCTACAGTAAAAGATCTTCAAACGTCATGCTATTTGTGTGTATTTATTATATTATTATTTGTCCTCTTAGATGACTCTGACAGTGTTGAAGAAGAGTCTGAGGAGGGAGAATCTAACAGTGGTGAGGAAGATGAGGAGGGCCACCTAGATGGAGAGGATGAGGAGGAGGAGGAAGAAGGGAATGAAGAGGAGGATGGTAGGAGTGGAATAGAATATGCAATTTATGTTATCAAAGATGGTGGTCTTCTTTTTGTTTTGTTATTTTTACTAAATTATCATTTAGTAATTCTTTGCTCAACTGCAGTCTCTGACTAAGATTCATGTATTTGTAAAATACAGAGTAGTCTAATTTTTTGCTGCTCTTATTCAACCTACACAATATTGTAATTTTTATAGCTTGCCTTAGTTTTCCTGTAGAGTTGAACGAGGAAAAATAAGCTTCTGCCATACACTACACACTTTTGGTGTAAAATTACTATGTCATTATGTGCACACAACTTTGTGTTATGTTGTAATATCTTTTACAAATATAATATGTTTAGTACATACACAATATATTTCTACCAATTGTCATCAGATGAGGAAGAAGAGGTAGATGAAAAGGCTGAGGATGGAGCTTTTGGGGGAACTTCTGCTGACCTTGCAGGGATGAGCTCAGATGAGGATGCAGACAAGTGTCCCATCTGCCTTAACTCATTCAGCAGCCAGCCTGTTGCAACACCGGAGAACTGTGAGCACTACTTCTGTCTCGACTGCATCCTCGAATGGACCAAGGTGGGTCTAACCTAATATTGTATTTGCCCAAGGAGAAACTTTTATACTTTATATATATATATATATATATGCAAAGCATTTGTGGGACAGGACGCTGAATGGCTCGCTTCTTGTTTTTGTTCTCCACTACTTAGAATGCAAACTCGTGTCCTGTGGACCGTATTGCCTTCAACAGCATATACCTGAGGATATGTTATGGAGGCAAAGTGAAGAAAATGGTGAGTGTGCTCAGTCTTTGGTCGCTTAACTTCTTGTACATTTATTAGTCTATATACATATATGTTGTCTGTACTAATTATTGCTTATGTGTCATTGTTGTGCTGACTGCTTCATTCAGATCACAGTACAAAAGCCTGTGAAGGAAGGTCAAGAGGAAAGAGTAGATTTGGACCTGGAGCAGACGAACTGTGAGGTGTGTGGTGGCAGTGACCGTGAGGATCGCCTCTTGCTCTGCGATGGCTGTGATGCTGGGTGAGTTAGATGTTTTTGTATTAAATGCCCCATTCTTGGTGTGTTGAAAGTCAGTTTTTGCCTTTATATTCCTCTGTGCCGGCGATAGCTGTGGCCGGAGGTATTATGTTTTCGGGTTGTCCGTCCTTCCATCCCATTCTTGTGAACGCAATATCTCAGGAACACCTTGAGGGAATTTCTTCAAATTTGCCCCAATCATTCACTTGGACTCGAGGTTGAACTGATTAGATTTTGGTGGTCAAAGGTCAAGGTCACTGTGACCTATTAAATTTTTAGTCATAACTCAGGAATTCATATGCTTATTGAGACTAAATGTCACACAAATGTCTCAACAGGGTAAAATGATGAAGTGATGACATTTTATATCTAAAAGGTCAAAGTTCAACTTCATTGTGACATCATAATGTTCTGCAAAAACACTTTTCTGGCCATTATTCAACACCATAACTCAGGAACAGAAGGGGAGATTGTGACCATATTTCACATTTGGTCATATACTGAAGGGGTGATACTAATCTTGGGTTTCCACTTGAAACTGTGCTGATTGTATAGATCTTCTTATCTGCTTGGTTCAAGATGTGTGTGAAGCATCCAGGTTTTAGAATT
The DNA here is from genome assembly GCA_037974645.1 of Hollardia meadi. Taxonomy (NCBI): domain Eukaryota; kingdom Metazoa; phylum Chordata; class Actinopteri; order Tetraodontiformes; family Triacanthodidae; genus Hollardia; species Hollardia meadi. The sequence continues at coordinate 6,844,660 of JBBPCS010000917.1, read as the reverse complement.
TAGAGCTTCTTTGCAGCAACATCCACATTTATCCATATAATCCACAAAAAGCTCTTTGGGTTTGCTGATATTGAGCTTCAGGTGATTGTTGTTGCACCATCTGACAAAGCTCTCTATTAATCTTTACATATGTGAGTCTGGACAGACATGGATGTAAACAGCAACTTGACTGGTGCACGGAGGCATACAACCACAAGGCGGTAATTCTAGTTTCAATCTTAAAACCTGATCCTTAATTACTTATCAGATAAATTTGTTGTTTTTTGTTCTGTAGGTATCACATGGAGTGTCTCACGCCACCTCTTGACTCTGTTCCTGTAGAGGAATGGTTCTGCCCTGAGTGTGAGGCCAACAACCGTCACTCAAGTAAGCCTTTCATTTATTTGCCTTCCTGAATTTAGTGAGTTATTGCAAAACAAACAAATTCATGTAATAACTACGCCTTACCTAATACATATTTACTTACAGCTTCATTCATTATATGACACATGGTCATGCTTAAGAGCTCAAAGAATTATTTGTGCTCATTGGCATCTTTTCATAAGTCAGACATTTAAATCTTCTTGACTCAGGGGGTTCAGCTGAAGAAATTAGTGATACAGAGAGCCTACCTTCTACTGCCCGTCCTGCCACCAGTCGCCCTCAGGCTGCAGGTCCCACCAGAGCTATCGCCAGGACCCAGCAGAGTGAGAGGGTTCGAGCTAATGTCAACCGACATCGCATCACACAGGCACGCACGTCCCAGGTTTGGCATGAGGCGTGTTGCTTTGTCTTGGCCTATTTTCTAACTTCCACAACATATGCGCAAGGCTGGATCTTACAGAAATGTCTTGATGTTACACAAAGTTTGTTGTTGTACCAATTAGATTTACTGATGACATTTATGACTTACTAAGTTGTGTATTTGGGTAATGTACTTCAGTGCTGCTGACAGCAGAAATGTTGGCATGTGTTATTGACATTTGTTGATTGAAATGCTTATGTTAAGTGGTGCATGTGTTTGGGAATTGTCTTAAGACAGTAATGGTTTGTGAAAGTAACGGATTAATTCAGACTTCTTTTTACTAGTTGGCTCCCACATATCTGATTCAGTCCACATGGCTTGATGAGACCATCAACGCTGTGGTGGCTGGGCTCAACACGTCTGTGTATGTACGGGACTTCACACCTCGTGTCACAAGCCACAGGCACAAGACCAGTAAGCAAGCACACTTGTACAAGTGCACAACAATTTTCAAATCGCTTTAGCAAAATCACAGGCACACAGTAGAAGGAAAATCAAGGGATAGTTATGAAATAGTGATGCGCTTGTGATAACAGACAACATTTATGATTGATTAAACAGGAAAGCGCAGAAAGGTCAAAAGGAAGAAGACATCCTCTGCTATGGGTAAAAAAGGTAGAGTAGCAAGTACAGGAGTCAAAGGGAAGAAACGGAGAGTGAGGAGGACTAAATCCAGAAAAAAGCTGGTGAGTATGTTGTCAACATCAGTCTTGAGATTTAAGTTATTTTGTTTTAAACCTTTCATTAGATGAAAGGTGAATGTGAACAATGAATAATTCATTTCTCTTGTAGTCATATGATGCTTTTCTCCCTAGATAAACTGCGTACATATGTTTTCCCACTAGGTGTTGAAAAAGGTAGCCACTCCTCGAAGCCGCATTGCTAATAGTCTCGGAATTGTAAAAGACAAGAAGAGCTCTTCACTACCTACAGTATACCGGCCATCGGAGCACACGCTAAGCGGCATGCGTGCCGACATAGGCGCTGCATCCCTGTCTATCTATGGAGATCCATTTGACCTGGATCCATTTGTCGATCAGTAAGAAACTCATATTTCATATTTTCCATATATTAGGGCTGATCCAAATACTATTGTTCAGACTTCAAATTTTTATTGATGTTTCTGATCAGACAAGTGCCACTCGCATACGGGTGTAGTGGCCCTGAAAGGTGTAAAATGCTCCTGCACAGCTGATTTCTTTAACTTTATGTTTAACTTGATGTCCAATGTGTGCTTTGCTTTGATACTACACACCGTGGATGTGCGATACAAATAGTTTTTTTTGTAATCCATCAATCAATACTATTATTACGTGTGGCTAGTGTTTATGCATGTTTTTCTGTGTTTATGTATTTGTACAATATTGATCTGACCAGTGAGGAAGAAGAGCAGCGGGCCCATGTTACATCACTGCTGGAGGCCAAGAGACGAGGGATCTCTCGCTCTGCTCTTCGTTCTCACCAGCCTGTAGCTCGACCTGTCGCTGCAAGCCTTTCCAGGTAACATACCCATTTTCACCATGATGTATAGGGTTGGTTAGCCAGAACTAGGGCCGCCACTAACAATTCTTGTCATTATTGATTGATCTGCCAATTATTTTCACGATTAATCGTTTAGTCTATAATAGGTCAAAAAGTTTACATCTTCAATTTGCTTCTTTTGTCCAACTAACAGTCCAGAACCCAAAGGCTTTTCATTTAGTATCATAAATGACAAAGAAAAGCAGGAAGTCCTAACATTTAAGAAACAGGAACCGGCAAATATTTGACATTTTTGCTTGGAAAATGACTGAAAAGACTAATCGATCCAAATAGTTGTCAACGAATTTTCTTTAGATCGAATCCAGAACAGGTTCTGATTTGGATTTTGTCCATATTTATAGCTAACTGGGGAACATGCTTTTTGATTCTGCTTATCAAACTCTAACATGACCAAGCATTTACTGCAGCATGGTTTTTTAATGTCATCAGTTGTAGTTATAATGGCCCGGAATCAGCTAACGCTAGCAGGTCGAAAGTAAAAACAGTTGTAAACAGAGAAGGTGTGCATGATGGAGCATATTTGTCCCTTGCTATTTCTGACAAATGACATTTAAAATAAAGGTGTTTTTGCTTTCGATATACAGTATATCTTTGTTTTGCTTTTTTGGGTCAAATAAATTGCAAAAATCTGTAATAAGATTTGCTAAGAACCAAACTGATGAGCAGATTAAAAATTTAAAATCATTGAGCAGCAATTCTAAACACTACTAACATGCATTATTACACATTACACATACATTATTACACATTATTACATTGTTACACATCATATCTATATATATATATATGTAATATGTCATAATTGTGAGATGGTGGAGGTGTCTCAGTCTTGGTGATCAAGATGGTTTTATGAATACTTTAGAAATATGAAAATATAAAATATCTAATTAAAGGTTTGCTTTGCTATTTCAGGAGGGCCATGGATGTCCCCCAGTCAGGGGGGGTTGTGGAGGCAGCTCCCATGCCTGACCTGCTGGGCAGCATCTTATCGGGACAGAGCATGCTCTTGATGGACAGCTCTGATGTCGTAATAAATCGAGACGGTTCCCTTAAAGCTACAAAGCCAAGTAAGTTGGTGTGGCACATTTTCAAACACAGTCTAAACAATGAAATTTAATGAAATGTGTTGCAGCTAAGGTCAGCCACTTGGTGGTTGGTGGGACAGGCAGACAGAGGACCAGAGGACTTCGTCTTACCTCTCATGAAAATAGTTGATACTATTGAAATAGAGCTACTTACAGTACATTAATCCCAGAATTTTTGAATAACAAACCAACTTCAAATTAACTTAAACCTGACTGCTTTAAGTAAAATGCACGTCCAGTTGGAGAATATGAAATTTAAAAGTGGAAGTTCTTCACACATTCTCAGCTAATTGTGACTGACTGAACCTGTTGCTGTCAACATGTCGTGTTTTATGGTTTTTCCCAACACTGTTATACTAAGAATAATTACTGTGACCAGTGTACAGCAACGGCAAACCAAAAGAAGCAAAATAAGCAAATTATTCCACTCTTAATATGTGTTTATTCTTTGTCCCTTTTTGTGTTCAGTCATGCCATCTGCATTAAAGCCAGGTTGCAGCAAAAGCAGTAGCTTAGAAGATGCCAGCACGCAGATCAACCCAATGATGTCACCCAACCAAGGAGATGGTTTTCCGTCTCCCCACTACAATGAAGGATCCTCCCACAGCTCCACGAACAGACCTTTTTCCCAGAGCTCTTCTCACTTACCCACCCACATGCCCTCCTCAGCCAGCCCTATCCAACCATCTCCCCAAAATCATCCAAGATTGCAGCCACCTTGTCCAATCAGACCCACCCACCCTCCTGGTCACAGGGGCACCAATGGACTTAGAGTCCCTTGCCCCTCATCATCCATCAACCTCACCCTAGACTCCAGCTCCCAGAGCAAGGGAATAGCCTCATCACATTCTCAATCTAAAAAAGCACCTACAAAGCCTATGTGGGTAGACGTGTCAGTGCTTCCTAGGATACCAAAAATAAAAAGGGAGAGCAGTGGTATCACAAATGATGGCAGTAATAGAAGCAGTAGTATTGGCGCAAATGGCAGTAATTCTGCCACCAGTAGCAATGGTTACGGCATGCCAGAAACGGGGATGAACAGCTTTGCTGGGGACAAGGGAAGGCAACAAAGTGTAGACCAACAAAAGGGCAGGGCTGATGGTCAGACCCAGAGGTCGAGGCCTGACACAGCAGGCTCATCATCAACCTTCTCCAACTCATTCTCTTCCTCCTCTGCTGGCTCTCCTGCCAACCAGCCACGTTATTCATCATCTTCTTCATCTTCATCAGCAGTAAGCTTCCGCATTAACTCCAGTGGGAACTCCTGGCATTCAAGGCGGCTGAGCATTGGGTCATCCTCTGCCAGTGGCGGCAGCATGCAGGAACCTTGGAGAGAAAAGGAAGATGAAGCAAGAAAAAGACAGCTGCACAGGGATAAACAGATGCTCCTGGCATCACGTACACTGGTCAATAAGGAACAAGACAGTAATAATATCTATGATCCTTTTAATCCCACCTTGTCAGACTCAAGCAGCTCAGACGAGGAAGCTGAGAGCACAAGCCCGGATGACAGCTCCCGACACGCCACACATGATGGGAAGGCTCCTAGTTTAGGGAACAAGGAGTGTTTAGGTCAAAGCAAGCAGCACCTGTTTGATGTGAAAACTGAAACACAGGAGATTGAGATCTCAGAGGAAGACCCAAGGAGAGCTAGTGCTCAGGAAACCATATCACAGCAGGTCAGATGTTTAGAAGAATATATTAAGGTTGAAAAAGAGTCAAGACTAGTAGACACTGAGACTGAGAAACAAACATCATTACTTGACACTAAAGTTAAGAAAGAGCCTGAGGTACAAAATTCAGAGGAAGCTGAAAGGTTTGGTGACGACATAAAAAGTTTTAAATCAGAGACAGGAGACCCCACACCAAGTGTTCATCACAGCCTGGATCTTGTAAAGATTGAGAGGGAGACTCTAGAGGAGGTGAATGCAAGTGCTGGAACTCCCAACACTGCTCTATCTAACTGTAAGAACGATTCCTCAGCATCCAGCTCTGTTCCCACCAAGAAAAAACAAAAGGCAGAAACTAAATCGGATTCCAAACCCTGTTCCAAGTCCCCATCACGAGATTTGGGCCGGACGAAGAAAGCCTTCCAAGCTTCGAAAGAGCGACGCTCTAGCAGTCCAGAGACTGACAGTGGCAGGAGGGGAGGCCATCACACCTCAGGCCAGGGAGACCGGCAGAAAGAAAAAAAAAAGGATAGAAAAGCGAGTTCCAGACGGTCAAGGTCCAGAGAGAGGAGGAGGACACGCTCAACCTCAGAGAGCTCTCAGTCCAATTCCCCTGACAGGACTCGCAGAAAGAGACGGCGGTTCCGGTCACGGTCGCGATCCAAAGACAGGAGGCGCTCAAGGTAAATTTAATGTGAATGTAAAGGCAATGGCAATAGCAATTTTATTTATATAGCACATTTCATTACAAGTAAACTCAATGTGCTTTTATCGAAAGACAGCAAATAAAAACACAGGCAGAATAATGTGAGAACATGTAGCATGAACAACATAAATATAAGATGAACAACATAAAACATAGAAATACAGACATGAGTAAAAGACAAAACATTCAACACAATTAACCAAAACCACACACACACACATACAGAGATTCAGTGATGAACCACATTCGCACACACAAAGACACACGTACACACACACAAAGAGATACAGTAATCAACTATGTAATGTTATACTTGGTCCAATATTTCTGATATCAACTACATTTAGTAACCATCTGATATGGTGATAATGGTGTGTTCAGACCGAAAGCGAATAAAACTTTTCCTGCGGCCAGATTATATACAAAGTCAATGGAACAACGCAAATGGATGCAAATTTGCATCTACTTGCGGTGGGCGATATGAATTACCCCATTAGCGTGATGCAAAATGTTAAACTTACTTTTAAACTTTTGGGATTAAATTGTGGATTTATCTTCACTCTCGTTTATCAACCTGTCTGAAGCAGTGAGTCACGGACATGTGATGCGTGGATGTGCCTACTGTTGGCTGTTTGTGTACTGTAATGTTGACTGCTGGATGGAGGGGAACTGTACTTCATGAGACAGGAAAGAGGAAAAATGAGAGAGAGAACTGAAGTCTCTGTTGGTGTTCACAGAGTCTGAACTGACTTTAAAAGCACAGACACACACACCCTCGACTGCTGTTTACTTGCACAAGTAACGTGAGTAAACATAAATGATCCCGCGATCCAACCCACACGAGTAACGCAAGGCGAAAATTTGCTTCCCTTTCAGTCTGAACACAATGTAAGGCTTTTATTGAGGACAAAATGGATTTTTTTCAGTTAAAGTTTTTTTTTTTCTGTCTACCAATTTCAGGTCTGGTTCCAGCTCTAGCAGCAGAGAGCGTTCACGGGGGGGAAAGCATAACGAAAGGAGCAAAGACAGACATGATGGCAGAGATAGAGACTGTGAGAGAAGAAGGGTGCCAAAGGACAAGAGACATGGCCGGTCCCGCTCGAAATCTCGGTCAAAATCACGTTCCAGGTCCAGGTCCAGATCTGGGTCTAGATCAAAAGACTATAAACGCGGTCAGTCTTTCTCAAAATCGCGATCAAAATCACGGTCCAGATCCAGAGAAAGGAGGAAAGACCACACACGACTGCAACAATCATCTGTCCCCTCCAAACACAAGGGGGAGTCGAAGTCAAAAGACAAGAGGAGACGCAGGTCTAGATCCAGCTCAAGAGAGAGAAGGAAAGAAGAAGGATCACAGAAAACTTCACAGAAAACTTCAGGCTCCAGTGTTTCATCCTCAAAAGACACAAAACAGTTACAGTCCAAGAAAAAAGAGAAGGATATTATTCAACGCTTCCTCAAAGAAGAAAAAGTTGCTATGGCGAAAAAACAGGAGACTCCCTCCTGTTTCACCGCTTCAAAGGAAAACAAAGACATCAGGACAGACTGCAAGGCCACTACAGCAGAAATGGCCGAAGAGACGAAGGTTGTAAAAGAAATTAAGAAAGAAAAACAACCATCTCTTGATATGTTTGACGAATCTCCTATTGCTAAACCAATTAAGAAAGAAGAAACTGACATCCATTCTTTGATGGTAGTCAAAGACATGGATGAGGAGGGAAGCAACGAGGAACTCATCAAGACTGAGACATGTGAAATTCCCATAATTAAATCTGAGCCAAGTTCCCCAGAATTGTGCCACTTACCCTCTGTCACCTCATTTTCTACACTGACCACACCAGACAGCTTCCAGGATACAGTCTCTCGGTCTCAGCCAGTGTCTCTGGCCTTTGCCGAACAACCAAACACCGTTGAGTTGACTGTCCCTGTAAAGCAGCAAGTTCAGCAACCCTCAGACTCCGATGATGACTTCAATGTTGATGTGATGCTAGACAACCTGGACTATGAGAAGTCTGAGCGCACAGAGGGAAGCGCCGTGTCTGTCAAACAGGAAAAGGAAGTAGAGGAGGGGACAATTGAAGGGGGGCAAGTATCAACTGTAATGGGTGTGAAAGCCAAGAATCAAGTGAAGAGGGTTACCTGGAATATACAGGAGCCTGAGGGGCCTCAACCAGAGAAATCCGCAAGCAGTAAGTGTTGCTGCTAGATGGTTCCATACCAGTTTTTGTCGTCTGTTCATCCATTGAATAGATTGTGCTAACAGATGTGGCTAATTTAAAAAGGTGATGTAAAGAATTAAGAAATACACACAATCACCTTTTTTGTTTTGCTTTTGTTTTTCTTACACATACATATTTAACATTTGCATAACTATCTTTGTATTTTCATCAGAGACCAAAAGTCTTTTTGCATCTGGCTTTCAGCTAAATATTTTCTGAATTTTCTCTTACGCAGAGCTGGCTCTGTATAAGTTGAAGCTGAAGCAGGAAGGAGCTCGCAGACCCTCTTCAATAGGCCTGGCATCCAGCCAGGTAGGACGGTCTCCTCTGGTGGAGGAGCATAAAGTGTTTAATGTGATTAAATGACCAGAAGGTGGCAGTGTTTATCTAAAAAGAGCAAATATATTGTCTGCGCAAAGTCACGTGGTCGAAACTAAAACTGATACTGACCATTTTCTGACTAAACGAAAGTAGAAGTCATACATTCTCTGTCAAAACTGTTGTTTACACATCTAATGTAACCACAGGTTACAAACCAAGGCCTTGTCACTTTATCATCCAAAGACATAGATTTGTCTATATAAGATACATAACAGCCCTAAATAACTTTTATGGTTTATTCAATCCTCCTTTAACGTTTAAGACTTAGTTTAATCTTTTCAGTTTTTAATCTGTGTCGATTATTTACAGGACATCACTGGAGCTGTCAGTGACCCCTCCAAAAAAGGTGCTGTTGTTCCGATCAGTAGCTCATCTAGATCTGATGGTGCACATCCTGAGGGGCTATCAACCACTGAACAAGGGGAGGAAAAGGAAGGGGATTTGTCAAGGAAAGACAAGGTGAGTCTGGCTTTGGAATGTTTAAGCTTTGAATGGAATATATTGAGTTGTCTCTTCGTCTTTTCTTTAAATATTGTAATTCCTTCTTTGAAAATATTTTTGGAGACTATATCATGACTGTTGTGTTGTTTTACTCCTGCCAACAGTACTTGAAGAAGCTTCACATGCAGGAGAGAGCTATAGAGGAGGTGAAGTTAGCTATCAAGCCTTTCTACCAGAGAAGAGACATCAACAAGGATGAATACAAAGAGATTCTACGCAAAGCCGTCCAGAAGGTGGGTTAAAAAGTTTGTTAAGATATGCTGATACGTTTGTCACAAACCAACGACTTAAAGCCCTACATTTGAGTAATAAACTTACTCTCACTGAGTTTTTCCTGAGAATATATATATATATAATTATCTTGTGTTCCTGGTCATCAGGTTTGCCACAGCAAGAGCGGGGAGATCAACCCAGTGAAGGTGGGCAATCTGGTAAAGGCATATGTGGACAAATACAAACACGCTAGGAAACATAAGAAAGGAGAGGACTCAGGGAAGACACATGATGTTCAGACTGAGGCCATGACAACCTCTGACAGCCCATGAGGAGGCGTGAACTACATTTGGATGTTGCATTACAGTACGTTTTACTTTGTGTCATACCACTGGGGTGTGATCTCAAACTTGGCATGAACGGTTAACTAAGATTCGCTCACAGCTTCAAGATGGAACATTTTCTCTACTGTCGAACTTTCTATCTAAACTGAATTTTGAGGACAAACTTTTTTTGTTGATCAGTTGAAAAGCACCTATTGGTGTTTTGTGCTTGGGCTGTCACTGCCAAGAACTGGTGTTTTTGTGTAGTACAACTCAGAAACTTAATAGGAGACCTTGAGGTTGTGCCTTGAAGAGGCAATTCTCAAAGACCCATGGAGTGATAAATCAGGTAGCTTTCACAGGCATATCACTGGGAGGAGGCAGCATGAGTTTTCTATAGCTTTTTTGTTGTGGGAGGTAGGGGATATTTATCAGTGGAAAAACGAATTTTGTTGGCTAAGAAGTGGTATAAAAGTATGTCGAGTATGCATATTAAAGACGTTTGTCACATTAAGGCAAGACATTTATGCAATTTTTGTAGGAAATTTATCAGTAGAGTAATCAAACAATTTTAGATTTGGTTGTAAATAAGAGATTTGATATATCCACTTAAATGTTCCTTTCATCTGTGTTGCCTGTTGCAAATGACTAACATAAATGGTTCTAGTTTGTACAGTTGATTGGTTTATGTTTAACATCTGTTATCCATCTTCCACTTCTCTAATATCCATGTCTAACGAGCTAAATGTAGTCAGGCATGTACTACAGGTGAATTCTGGCTCAGTAGTTTGAAATGAATATTGGAATCACTCTTCTCAAACTCTTCTCTTTAGTCTTATTTGCTGTCTTATGTTCTCAATATTATCTTTTTTTCAACCCATGTCTGAAATGTAGAAAAACAGGTTTTGGGGAACCAGGGAATATTTTGTTTTTGTGCCAAACAAGTAAAAATAATAATAATAAAAGAAATGCACTATTTCCCTGAATAATTGAGATTTAAACTGTTTTTGGGCATTCAGTTTTTAAACAATGGAGACCACAACACCACAATATTATTAGAATATTATTAGGTAATATTATTATTAGATTTTATTTTGGAGTCAAAAGGATTATAACACAGACTTCATGTCTCAATGGCTGAGTTGCAGCCTGTATTCTTGTATTATTATAAAATTTTCATGTCTAGATGTTGTCACTACCCAACCTGGTACTCACTTTTCCACTTTTCCGTTTATTTTTGTATTCTATGCTTGTTTATAAGAAGTAAGCTCATTTTATTGGCATAATCCATATACTTGAAAAACAATGGAACATCTCAAAAGTCACTGCACTTCAAATGTAGGTATGATAGAGGTAAACACATGCCTTTAGTTGGGAACATGCACTAAATCTTGTCAGTGTTAACCTTCACCTTGAGCTGAATTACCGCCTCATTATGACTGATTTGTCATTGTGTCTTAAGCCCAAATCTTACTCTTGGTGAAATAATTTACTAGTCTCCATTGCTTTATTTAACAGAAACGTTTATGAGAAACTAATTCAGTCTGTTCACCTTTTTTTTTGTATATGCTAGATTGTTTGCTTACTGTAGAGACTGATTAGGTGGTTTGTTGGACTTGCCTTGTGCTCTCTTGTCACGATTAATTCGGCTTTATGAAGCCAAGGTTTAGGAGTGGAAGAATCGCAACAAAACAGGTGCTAATGTTTATCTGAATGTATTTTATTTTTTTCTGTATTTACTTGATCAAATGTGACAGGTGTTTCTAAGACAAAAACACAAATGACAATAAATCACTGACAAATAGGGTTTTGTCTCAATTAATTCAAGCACTTCGTCATATTCTGTCCTGTCATATTTCGGTTTTAAGGATTTGAGGCTTGAAGTTGTAACATCTGAGGATATACTATGAGAGTTATGGTGATGGCCATTGCTACGTGCACTGTTTTGTCTACCTGTGATCATCTTGTATGTCTTGGTGTTCAATTTCAAATGAGCCAACACAGACTGAAAACAACTGAAAATGACTGAAAACAGTCATTTTCAGTTGTCCCATGGTTGTGGTCTTCATTTCTTTTTGGGTTTTCATGGATAAACCTGAAGCAACAGTTACTTCTCTGGCAAAAGGACTGATTTGACTCCAAGCCAACAGATTGTTTTAACTTGATCTATTATAAGATCTCTGCATATTACTTTCCAGAATACGTTGTCATACTGTATATTGCTGCACAGTGGTAATAAATGAATGAGACCTTATTCAAGTTTAAACTGTTTATTTGGAATCCAAAAAAATGCCAGTTATCTTTAGAAACATTATTGAACTTCAGCAGCATTTTTACAAGCACATAAATACGTATATAAAAAGCTTTACTTCTTAGAATGGATTGGACATTCGTACAACATTTGGTTACTACATACATATACTATCAATTGAACCATACGTTTCATTGAAAGAGAATTTAACATTTACACGAATAAAGTTTTTTCGAAGGCAAACACGCCGTCTTTCGAGTTATGTAACATTCAAATAGTGGAGGAGTGCATTTCTAGGTTTCTACTTGTGTAGTGATTAAAAATGTCAGCTTTTGCCTACAGTTTGAGACTTAATGTGAACATAAAGTGAACAGAACATAATGCAAAGTAGGAGGGTGGATGTGCAGTTGATCAGTCATTGCACATGATGCAATACCCAATTGTGTTCATTCCTGTTTCATCTACTGTGTCGTACGGAAACCCTGGGAAGCAAAAAATATATATATCTGGTGATCCATTTTCTAAGTCTGATCAAAATTATTGGCTTTTCTGTGTTTATGACTTAGGAACTGGTAAAAAAAAGGTTTTTGCAAGGATAATCTTTCTAAGATGCTTTTTTAACCTGTGAAAACATGAAAAAATAAAAATAAATTAAACATGGACATGGAAAAAAGTTTTTGTCCGTTTTTGTTGTTAGTTTGTTAGAGGCGGAAGTGCACCACTATGTGAAAAGGACTACTGGTACTTTGCACATGGCAGAAGGAGAAGTGAGCCTTGAAGGCTTTCTTCCAGAAATGTTATTGTAACGTGTTAAACATTGTAAAAGGGTGTATTTTTAACCCAAACCATGATGTTTTCTTAAACGTAACCAAGTGTTTTTGTTGTGTAAACCTAATGAAGTATTTGTGGTGCCTAAACATAACCAAATCGTTTTGGTGCCTAAACCTAACCATGTAGTTTTTTTTGCTAAACTTAACCAAGTGTTTATGGTGCCTAAACCTAACCAAAGTGCGACCAAAGCAATACAATTACAGAAAAAAAAGGGAAACGGAGCCAAACGATAGCAGGATACAAACCCTAGCCTCCTAGGTGTAACCCTGGATACATCCTACTCGGCCACAAAGCTGTGCTGACTTGGTATGATGTGATGTTTTTATAATACATGCTTTATGACAGAAGAGGCTTTCTGCTAGAAAGCTCTGTGGGATTTCTGACAGAAAGGTTTATGTACTTTCTGTCAGAAAGCTGCCTGACAGAAAGCCTTCAAGGCTAACTTTTCCCACCTGCTGGTACTTTTTTCCTTACCTCCGGAGTGGGGCCAAAGCAAGCCCGGCCCACCTCCAGGTGGTTTGCAGCCAACCTGTTTCTCCCCCTGAAACAAGCATGTGTTTCGATACCAGAGAAAAAGGCTTTTTTAAAAGTCTATGCTATCGTTTTTCTCCTGCGTCCCCGTTTGTACTTTCAGTTATCTGCTTTATCATGTTCACCTTCATATGTAGGAGTCATTAAGTTACTGCTGGTGAAACCCCAAACCCTGATTTACATAATAAAAGCTTTTAGATATAACAAGGACCATTATTGTGAGGAATTTATAGGAAATTAAATGGGGTTAACACCAAATTAGTTGAGTGTTAGCAGCCAAAGTTAGCGGCTTTTCTTCAATACTGCAGGGAGGAAGAGTACAAGCAGAAACAGTCACACTGAGATGTTAGATGAGGAGCTTCAGACAACAAGCTCTAAGTGCACCTATGTAAACTGCTCATCTCTAACGGGTAAACATCTTACGCCTGCCTGCTGTGTGCTCAAAAAACACAGCAAAAATAATGAGGGAAATGTTTTACAGAAGCTCTTTTGACTACTAGTCTCAGCCTAGATGAGCCTGCTGCTCGTAAATGTTACCGACTCAAGAGCGTCGAAAGACAGACCAAGCACATAGCCCTGTTGAATGGAAATGCAAATCCCTGCCGTGCTGGGCTAATGTGTCGAGTCAAACCAAGTTAAGCCGAGCCAGCACATGTGTATGGAAAGGCCCCGTTAAAGCATTCATGTTTTCTTCCAGGTGAGTTTTAATTTCTCCTTGCACTCTGAACACACGGTACATACATTGTGTGTCAGCAAGTTGAGTAATGTTCCATTCTTTTGGCTAGAAACGCTGATGGCAGAATTTCTTTTCTCACTTGCCTCTCTTCTGTAGTGACACATTGAACACCAGCTTGGCTGTTTTTTTTCAAAAAAAAGCTTTGGGTAAAGAGGAGGATGTGGTGCATCATGTGGTCCCATCGGTAGTTGACTATTTGGGGCGAGTGCTGGATAGAATTCTAAATCTGTGGTAGAAAAGGCCCAGCAGCCCATGCTTGCTCTAGCTCAGCCGTTGGCAGTCCAAAGGCAGAGCTGATGAGATCATAGAGGCTGTTGTGTGAGATCTGTAGGCTGACGTTGGCACTGTGAAGAGACGAAGCTCCCTCCACATGGGCAATCTCATGAAAGTGTCGACATATCAGAGGGACCACCTACAGAGGCAAAGAAAGGGAGACATTTTACAGTACGGAAAAACTGCCTAACTGAAGGGAGCTGACCTTGAATACTGTATGTGAAGTGAAGCTCAGGAAAAATAGGAAAAGACTGTTACCTTGACTACGATAAGCTTCTTCTCCAAAGCTTTTCCATCAGGAAACTTCTCTCCAAAGCACATGTTGATGGTGTATTCAGGAGAGCCACCATTGTTCTCTTTAAACTGTTTCAGTTCTGAACACAGATACAGGTGGAACCATTTCACAGTTCAAACTCGCTTCAAATGCAGCAATAATACTAGTAATAAGTAGTTTTGTTCACAGAAATGAGCAAGAGATCTACACCTACCATGCACATACTTCTCAAAGCTGAGGAGCTCCACCATGGTGTTCTGGGGCAGCTTTCTCGGGTCTGGGTGAGCCACACTGGGGTCACTGGTGCTGGCAAACACATGGCACCGTTCCTGCCTCCAGGCGTAGATACCAGTGTCCCGTACCTCCAGGAGTAGACCTTTCTGGATGCTGTTAAGGATGCGGTTGGTGTAATCAATCTGGTGTAAAGAAGGTTGTGATTAGAAAGATGTTCACATAAAAAAGGCATACAGTAGCAGATGTGGTCTCACCCACATCAATCTGATTGGTTACACGTCACGAGTAATAGCTAGTAACTAAAGTTATCAAGTACCTCAACATTGGACTTAGGTAAATGTTCTTAAATTCCATCACCGGTCATTCGAAATTTTGACAAAAAGATTTTAATGTTTACTACAAATATCAGTTATCAGTCTCCTTGATTACTAATTATCAGTATCTGTATTGGCCCTGAAAAACACCTGGTCGATCCTTCCTTAACACAATACCTGACTTCTAAATTCAGGCTGATTAAAGCTCTTGTGGTGGATCAAACTCCAAACTTTTTACAGACGTCTTTCAAAGCCAAAATTATTTTTAGATACCGTGTGCATTATTTTTTTAACTGTGTATAACATACTTTTTTTTGCTGTCTTTGTGTATAATTGTATGTTTTTACTTTCCTTTACTAAATATCTTCACAGAATTGGCTGAGGAAAGTGAGGTGTTTATTTTTAACAGGTTTTCAGCAGTTTGTGCTGGATTTTTCTGTAATTAAGTCACACAAAATGTCCAACTGATGCAACCGTGTACCTGTTTGTGGTCCAGCAGACCGTCAGTGGAGGGGAAGCAGATATGATGTTGGGCTCTGAGCTCAGGGGCCTCGTGGTGGTAGTGGAGCTGGAGACGAGGAGAGGTCACGATGGCCTTTAGCATTTCTCTTTTCCTGTAGTGGATGGAGATCTCCAGGTCGTAGATACTTGGCTGCACAGGTGGACCGATGACTTGTGGAGGATTTGCTGTATCACAAACAAGAATGTAACATATAAAAGATTACATCTTTACATATAATCAGTTGGAATTATGATTGTATTTAGCTGAACATACCCTCATAGTGAGAAGGCTGATGTGGTAGCAGCTGTGGGTGGATCTCAGCTGCTACAGGATAGCTTCCGGCCGGATTGTGCTGAATGTAGTTCTCTGCCCACGGTTGCTCCTCTATTAATGACAATAAAAAAGCAGATTAAACTACATTTAGCCTTTATTATAAACCACGTAAAATCAAAAACAGGTGAAGAGGATGTTGTTAATTTATACCACTTATACAGTATTTCCCTTTGCACAAGACTCCTATACCTGATGGATGATTCCCAAGATCCAAGGCCATGAAATTGTTGAGCAGATTGTGCTGTTTGGAGGAAAAAGGCATGGTATTGTTTAATAGGTACTAAAATGAGAACAAACATCACAAAAAAATTCTCAACTGAGAGAAGTGAAAGCGCGCTTCAGGCAATACTGCACCTCAGTTCCTAACGGGAAGCACTCTATGGGAGAGCTGTAGATATCCGGCGTCATGTCAGAATCCTCCTGGGAGTCTTGTGTTGGCAGATTTTCATAGTAGTCTGTCCGATAAAAGAAACAGACCCATTTTGATTTCAATTCAAACTGTAAATGGTTACACAGTGGAAGCCGTGGATTAAGTTCCACTTACACTCAGTGTTGATGATCTCATAGATTTTGTGAGGGTCATCTGAAATCTTGGAATTATCCTGTATCATCTTGAAGCGCACAGACAGGTTGTTCAGAGCGCATCGGAAGTTGGTTTTCCACCTGGCCTTGTCAGTGGGGAACTCGTTGATTTTACCACTTGCTACTGCCCATGCCTGTCGACCACACAAAGAGAAGTTTAGATATGGTGACAGCTGCTGTGTTAGCCAGAGAGGGAACACAAACACACACACAAAAAATGAATAGAGGCTGTTGAACCTACCCGGAATACTTTACTGTCCTCATCATTGCAGTCCTTTCTGGAATTGTGCTTCCAGGGGACTCTGAACTTGTTTTGGCCCACATAGCACAGGCCCGTGTATTGGCCAGTCTCCACCTGCTCTATGAGCCAGCTGGTAAACTGAGGCTTGGGAGGGCTGAGAGGAAACATGACAGATCAGTGTTTTTTTTCTTCTTCAATAGAACATCTCAACAAGAGAAAAGAGAGAGACAGGAGAAAATAGAGACAAGCAGTCATGTGACACAGTAGCTACTGATGTGAAAGCTACAGTCAGAATACACAGTAACGTGTTTTTTGTTTGTTTGTTTTTTACACAGTCGTTCACAAAGCCAGAAAATACCCATGTGGCCAAACAATATGCCGCAGCACTTTACTAGACAGTACTATTATAAAGGATATGGATAAATACAAGGAGCTAACTCCTTCATCGTGTAATCCACTCACAACAACACAAGACAAAGACACGTAATGACGTTAGAGATGCAGATGTGTTTCTGCCTACCTTTGCATGTCTCCACAGGGGTGTTACTCTCGCAGGAGGCGCTGCTCTAACATCCCGGGGCACCTTGGCTGGATTTATAGAAAACCAAACCTGCGACATCATGTGACACTGTGATGTCTCCTCCCCCCGGTGGGAGGCGCGAGGCTCCAGCTGCTCACGGTCAATAAATTGAAGGCAACCCTCTGCATACCGGATGCAAAAGTTGCTCCCTCCCTCTCTCTCCGAGAAATTACCGAGAAACTGAAAGTCGTCTTGCCGATTGTGTTTTTCACCGTGTCACCCGCATTACATCATCCAAATGTTTTCCCCCACTAAAGCCACTAAAGGCAAGCATAGATGTAAAAATACTTTAACTGGAATTTAGAGTTCCATACTTTGTTGATTATGTTTCTTTGCTCTGTTTATCACATTTTAACCGAGGATTCCTTCACATACTATACAGGGTGATGCGATGCTGAATTATGACTTGCACAACTAATGTAAATTATAAAATAAAGACCAGACATTACGAATATTATGGTGAATCCATAAAAATATGGGGACCTCAATAATATATATTATGTTATTAACATGTGATGTGATGGAAGTGACCCAGAGGAAGCTCAGTTTTACTAGAGATTATAATGTGTTGCAGTATGAACACGTCACCACACCTTACTAATGCTTCATAAAAGACTACATTACAATATGACAGCGCATTTTCAAGGTAAGATTTAAGGCCCGCTGAACATTTTGTAGGCCGTTTCCATTCGCATGACAGCCGGTGGCTCTGTCAGTTAAGAGGCAGAGGCCTTTCTTTAGCTGGTGTACTTTTGGAGACGCTAAAATAAGATCCCATTAAAACCACCCCATTCCAGTGAATTTAGACAGCTGAACCCACCAGTCAATATACAACAGGTTGTAATGAGTGCACAGTTAGTGTTTTGGGGGACTTTCAGAGTCAGAATCCTGCAGCTGTGCGCCTGTGTCATGTGTTAGAATGAGACCAATTATTTATAACCAGTGGGCATGCCCTTGTTTCCACGACATACATTTAACTAAAAACCACTACTCAGCTTGCTCCAAATGAAGCCTCATTTCCTCTTTCCACATTTAACTATTCCTTAATTCACTGTGCAGGGAAGCACCATTGGGAAACAATCACAGTCACAGTAGAGTAACACTGTACAAAAGGTCAGGCCTGTGTTGCATTAGCGTCCATGCTTGAACCTACTTCTCTTTACTCATGGGTAGAATTGCTGTGCGTTGTGTGACCCTGTCCTGACCACAGGCTGCGTTACGGAGGCATAGTGCAACAGGCTGTCCCTACTTGACAAATATGGCTCATTTGGGCCTGCAGCCCAGCA
This sequence comes from Hollardia meadi, assembly GCA_037974645.1. NCBI lineage: Eukaryota > Metazoa > Chordata > Actinopteri > Tetraodontiformes > Triacanthodidae > Hollardia > Hollardia meadi. The sequence continues at coordinate 6,826,268 of JBBPCS010000917.1, read as the reverse complement.
TGCATGTGTCAGGAATAGGGAAGCGATACAAAGTCTAATGGAGCACTTCCCTTTTCCTGCTCGTTGGAAGTACTGCTCAGTCCTCCTGGACGGCCCCTGCAGACAACACAGGCTCCCTCACAGCCACTGGGGAAGGATGCAGTTTGGTTCTTGAAAGGCCACACAAAAGAATCACATCCTATTTCACACTTTCACTCACAACGCAAAGGCAATATCAGTAATGTCAGTGTGACTGTAAAGACAAATGTGATATAGAATTGTTTTGTAGCAGAAGATGTAGCAGACACTTGGCACAGAAAAGTCAGTTGTTTCGTTCAGTGTGCATTTTCTTATCTCCAAGTGTGGCCTGGTGAGATACCAGGCCCCTACCTTTGCCTGCACAATCCCATATGTGAATATTAGTCTTTGGAGGACAAGCTTGTATTGTGTATTGTGTATTGTGTATTGTGTATTGTATTGTGTGTGTGTGTGTGTGTGTGTGTGTGTGTGTGTGTGTGTGTGTGTGTGTGTGTGTGTGTGTGTGT
>JBBPCS010000917.1:6764600-6782742 GCA_037974645.1 Hollardia meadi | reverse complement strand
CTCTCTCTCTCTCTCTCTCTCTCTCTCTCTCTCTCTCTCTCTCTCTCTCTCTCTCTCTCTCTCTCTCTCTCTCCTGACACAAACACAAAGTATGGGCTACTGCACTCTACCTAGCAACGCTCGGCACAGAATGGCATCACACTGCTCCGTGGTCCAACTTTATAGTCAGCGGAATCAATAGATGGCTGAGGTCTGAGGATCTAGCTGCTCCAAAAGAGGGGCTGTTTTGTCTTTACTGATCTAACGTCACAGTCACAGCATTATGTCATCCTCCATTCATTCAGATGTTAACATTTAGCTGAAAATTAAGAAGTTGCACAAACCGATTGTTTTGATCCATTCAAATGAGACTAAACTAAGTATTTTCATCCTTCTCTCTATTCAACAGTTACTATGAATTTTTGAATTCCCTAAGTAAGGGAACTCAGCAAGCTGTTACACACAACCCCCCCCCCCGCCCTTGCTGTCCTATCCATCCACCCAGCAACCAGTGCCCATTGAAGAAAAAGGATCAGCTCCTTCTGGTGTGTTCCCTGGGCCCGTTTAGCATAGGTCCCCACCCTGGGGCCTTTGGGCATGGCTCTGTGCCCTGACACCCGAGTCTGGGGGAATGCGCACCCTGCTGAATGCTTTCTAATGGCTCAGAATGTTCTTTAATGAGCCTGAAGATGCAGCGCTCCGTATGGCGTCGTTCACCTGGGAAAATCACAATCTGTGCACCCCGAGGAACGGACACAGGCCTGTGTACACACACACACACACACACACACACATGTCCAGCACACTCACACATACACACATTCAACTGGCTTTTTGCAGCCTCAGCACACTATTGTCCTTTTAGTGAATAGAGCTGGAACGTGGTCAGTCACGGTTCCATTAGGATGCTATGTGTTTGAGGACTGATGTGTGTGTGTGTATGTGTGTGTGTTAGTGGTTGTATTTATATTCTTGTCTCTTCAGTCTTGCAGGTATTCCTTATTACACTCCTTGTCTTCAAATACCAAATATTGCATCGATTTCATTACTAATATTACTAATAGTACAATACATACAGAGCTAATTAACAATAGCGGTGCCACATATAACCCTATTCGCTCCCTCTCTCTGCCCCTCCAGCCCCCTCTTATTCCACCGGTCTACTATCTGCCTCACAAGTCTCTGGGGTCTCATAAAGTAGCACGCTGCATTTGGACAATCCAACATGTGCTTCGTTTCCCCAACCTGGGCTTTCTCCTCATGAATAATGTCTCTGTCTTCATACCTTTTCTGCATAAACCGTTTCCTCGACAGGTTTGCTAAATTTGTTCTTCATATTTTCTTCAACTTGTCATCGTTTTTATTACACTACGTTACTTTATTTCTTTGTATAAATATTGGTTCAGCATGTTTTTTTACTTGTCATTTCTTGCCTTCTTTGCATTAAAGCCATCTTTTAGGCATCACTCTGTTTTGTGTCTGCTTCTGTCCCATCTCTCTCTGTCCATCTCTGCATTTGTGCCCATGCAGCTGCAGGACTTTCTAACATCCATGACCAGCAGTGAGAGGTGCTCTATCAGCAGAGGGTGTGAACGTGACCAAGTGGGGACATCCCTCTCTTCCTTGGGCCACAAAGGCAGGATGGCCTGCAACAGAACATCAGCAGCAACAGAAAGGCACCCGCTTTTGTTTGTACTTAATGGATGCTGCCCATTTACTTATGCACTCCCCTCCTCAATCTTAGCTCTTTCTTTTAATTTTTGGTTTCTGCCTTTTCTTTTGGCACATGCAGTGTTATAAAAGGCTATTTGCGGTCTTCCTCTTTTCTTCCTTTCTCCCTGTGCCAGCAGAAATAAAATCTGTGCTCGAGCAGCATTACAGTTGAGTGCACATATCACACAAAAGTCAAAGGCATCTTTGATGTCAACCTATGTAAATCTCCTACTCTATCCACCTTTTTCAAAAGTTCCTTGCAGATGTGCACTCAGCCCCCTCTGCTCACCTCAGGTTTACTGTTCCACTTTGCAGAGCATCAGTGGTCAGGTTAGCAGAGCATGGCGAGTTTGGGCTTGTGGGCCCCTGAGTCAGGAGTTTGGGGGCCCCTACTGCCCCCCAGAGGGAGTGCCCGTGGACGCATGGGGAGGGCCAGGGCGGCCCTGTTTGACAGCTCAACACGCAGGGTCTGCTGGTGACCAGGGGGCCCTTTTGGGGGCCAAACTATACTGCTTTAGATAGCACCACACCCCGGTTCCATCCCCCAAGCCTCCGGGCTGTTGTTCCCTTGGAGAAGAGGGTGTGTTTGCAGGAGAGACCAGGCGAAGAGAGGCAGGGCCCGAGACAAAAGACGATACTTTGGCCAGCACTGTTCTGCATGGTAGCGGCTGTATTCTTCTTGCCTTTTTTTTTGCCTTTTCTTTTCTTTGGGTAGGCAGCCTTTGTGGGGACGTGATGGAGGCCGGGGGGCAGATATGATGGATGGAACTGGGGGGCATGGGCGAAACGGGGGGGGTGGGGGGGGGGGGGTAGGGATGACAGGGATGGAGGGGCCTAGTGTCGTGCTCCCTGTCTGAGAGGAACGTGCGAGGCATGGGGTGGCCCTGTGTGGTAGGTGGACTCAGGTCGAGGGGGGGGTAATGGTTTCTAAGTTGTATGTGTGTTTCGTTTTGAAGGAGTGTGGATGGAAATGGGGGGAGGGTGCAAGCCAAGTTGAGAAGGAGTGTGTGAAGGATGTGAGGGTACGTACGAGTGATGGAGGATGATGCTGTGGGTGAGGAACTGTTGGAGATAAAGATACATGTTAAGGGATATGAAATGCTTTTTAGCATCGTGAGAGATTCAGCTTCCATGATGAACATGTGAGAAAAGTCCACTACAAGCAGATGTGTTCTCAAGTTGACAAATACTGGCCACTAGTGCAGAAATGTTGTATATGATGCGCTTAAATATCAGATTTATTCATGATATATAATTTGTTGTTAATACAGATTTGCACCTAAAAGTTGAAAATAGTCGATCTATGATATTTTTAATAGGGAGAGAGTGAACTCTAGTATGTTGCTCTGCCTACTGCCTGTGTGTATGCATATATGTTGTAAGTGTATGTGTGCATACAGGCTGGGTGCTGCTGTATATGGAGCTCGGTTCTCTGGGGGTGTTAAGACAGATGAGGGTACAGAGTTGGGATAAGACCACAATATTTCATCATAGACAGTATAAAACCAGGGCTGGATAAATTGTTTTATATAATCATCATGGCTATCCTTTGGCCAACAACATACTGTATAATACCACACACACGGCACATGATGTTGTCATCAATTTTGAAGCTTCTCTATAGAGCATCTCCCTCTTCATTGCGTCATTAGGATTAGGAATACTAGTTTTCCCTCGGGATTACCCTCCTCCTGTGGCCTCCTTACTGCACCTTGCACTGTGGAATGTTCTCTCAGCAAATCAATGACAGCCTGCTTCTTGACTTGCTGCCCTCTCCCACTGTCCACCTTGCAACATGGAATGTTCTAAATCCATAGAGATACGTGAACAATTGCTTATAACCCCGGGAACACCTTCCAGAAATTTACATAAAAAAATCAAACCCCCATTCAACCGGCCTGACACCATTCAAATTCAGAATTTCTTGTCATTTGGCAGGCGATTTCAAAATTACAAAAGTGATCTGCTGTTGCTGCTTCTTTGTCTTTTTAAACTAATTATTTGTTTCAAAGCTTGTTTAAAATGCATCAGATTGTTGTCAAGGTCACTGAAGGCTCTTTAAGACATTAAGTATGAGGTTGCTACTTTTAAGACAAAAGAAGCAACCTCATACCACTCCCACTGTAGTCTGTCAAGTCTTTGTTGACACATACAGACCACCTGCTGCATGACTACGCCACTTTCACTTCCCTCTCACCAAGAAGGATAGCAAACCTCCTTCTGGTGCATCACAGACAGGGAAAAAAAACAACAAAAAGGAAACCAGTACAGACGCCAATCTCCCGCCCGTCAGATACCAATCAGGGCCTGGCAACCTGCTGGCATACCTCTGGAGGACTGAGATCAGTATCTGGCAACATGCTGGTTGTCCAGTAGCCGGCAGCCTGGTGGCTGTCACCCAGTGCCCAGAGAGAAACATCCTCTTAGGGATGGGACAAAGGTGGCTGGTCCTCAGGGATTACCCATTAGCATGCTAGTCTGTGTGTTTAACACTGGCCTGAATGGAAAGGACAAGAGCCAGCACCCTGGTCTATTCTTAAGCAGGGAAGTGTTACTGTTTCAGCTGCTAATGCTGGTCTGACTTATGCATATATACGCATACATGCATATATATGAGAGGAATTTTTGTTTCTAATGGTATGCTGACTGATTTAATGACAACTATTCTGTTTAAGATGAAATTTAATGCAGTAAAAGTTGCATTGCAAAAACTATAAACTTAAAACTTAGCCTACTATTTATTCAATAACCAGTTATTTTCTTCATTTAAAAAAAAGAGTCATATTTCATGAACCTTTGTTTGAATTCTTCCTAACAATTGGTTAGGCTTTTGAAATTGTGTTGGCACTTAAGTCATGAGTGACATGCACTGATTTTGGAGCATAAAATACATATTGTTTGTTGCCAGATGTGTAAAATCTGTGCAATTGGTGAGATTAGTGCTTTTATGGTATGACAGAGTGGCATAAATCACATAGAAAGGAAAGATGTTATGACTGTGTCTGTCCTGCCCTGGGATTTGTGCTAATGTTTGAACACGAACTGAAACGAAGTGGTAGTTGAAATTATGGCTGATTTATCCATTTCTTCGTCTTTTTCTGTGTGTGTGTGTATGTGTGTGTGTGTGTGTGTGTGTGTGTATGTTAGCCTAATGATGTGTAAAGACGCCTGTATGGAAATGTGTATTTGTGAATCTTTGTCAATGCCCTAAATGATTGTGTTTTCCTTTGTGAGCGTGTCCGTGATTGTGTGAAATGCTCCTGTTTTCTTGCTGCTGCTGTGTGTGATTATGTGCTCAGACTTGCTGGCTGGTGGCTGATAATAACACAAGAGGCTGTGTGTTTGTGGGTCTCTTAACTGAGGAGATTCCCACCGTGCTCAGCGTGTCTGGGCTCTGTGTGTTTTTGAGGTTGCACGCGTGACTCTGCCAGCTGTTCTATTCTCCTGTTGGCCCCCTCAACCCTACCCAGCCCTTGTCCCTTGCCGACCCCTCCTTCCCTCAGAGGCCTGCTCTTCATCTGATAAGGGTTGCGCTGGCCAAACCCTCAGCAGAGCCCCTCAGAGCTGCTCCACGCTAACAATGCGCACTCCTTTCCCCTCCACGCTAACACCATTTACATGTGAAAACACTGGGTCTTATCTCTAGCTCACTGGAGCTATGGCACCAAACCAAAGTGAGAGTGAGTGTTCGTATATGTGTGATTGAAGCTGTGAACACCTATGTGGTTAAATCTGTATTTATTTCCATACCTGAGCCTTTATATCTCTCCGTTTTATAGCAGAGAAATATTATCAGAAACTAAATGAGCAAAATAAATCTACTGTAACCTCAAGGGTCTTATTCAGCACTAGTTGAAAGAATTAAGGACTCTATTGTCAGTAGGATATTAGCCAGCTTTATCACAATTGCACTGTATCCAATAGCTAACGGCTACGGTAATGCCAAATCAAAGACCCCCAAGAGAGGAAAACTAGTCTCTCTGCTCTGCTTTCCTTGGAGTATTGCCATGGTGGCTGTGAATAATAATCCTCATCTACATGAACATTAACGCCGCCACTTTCCTCACTATTACCTTGACAGCGGACCCAACTGCTACTATTACTCCTCTTCCTCCCTTTCTCCTTGACTTATGAGTAATGGGGCTTGGTCTCATTTCCTGTGTGGCAGCATCCTCAGGTCCAGCAACACTACAATTTTACAGCTGCATGTATGTAGAAATACCCAATTCACCAGCTGCTGGGCAGACAGAGATGAGGACAGCAAAAGAGAAGCGTGCAGGCTTTTAATTAAAATCTGTGTAGCTGAGGGCTTGGGCTAAGCAAACATGGGCCTCTAGCATCAGAGTTTAAGATGAGGTAAAAGACAGCAGGGCGGTGGGAGGAAAGCTCCTGTCACTGGAACGAGGGGTGAAAATGAGAGATGCGTGTAAGTGTGGGAAGATAAAAGATGAGCAGAGCGGGATAAAGGACTATTAGGAAGCGGGGGGGCAGGTAGAGGGATGTGTAGGACAGGAGCAGGGATGGTTGTGTTCTGTCAGAGGCGATGGTATCACATCTTATCTGATGGATCATAATGTGATGCTGATATTAGGCTGGGAGGGGCAAGATGAAATGCAATGTTTTTGGGAGACATTACAATGGAAAATAGGGGGCGACTTGTGAGATAATGTTAATTTATGTATTCACTGAACTCTGTGTCATATAACATGTGTTGCAGATAGTTGCCATGAACCCAAGATATATGCAGGTGTGCGCTTGAATGCTAACAAGTTTAGCAGTCAAGTTTGACAAATTAGATGACAACAATGTAGCAGGACAGAAATGAAGAGCTTCAGTTTTGCACATTTCTGCTCTGAGCTCTGTCCATTATGGTGACACAGTGACATCTATTGGTGGAAAAGTAGAACTGCTGAACTCTCACTCAGCTGCCACTTTAAGAAAACATTCATGCACAGAGGAAAAAGGTGGATACTTGAGAGGACTCAAGAGATTCCCAGCTAAATCATAATGACTTTGATCTCACTGGCTGTCTCTTGACCAGCAGAGGCTTTCTAAAAAACAATTCAAGATTTCAGACTTTTTGCTCCACTAATTTTATTAGACAAAAACAGTAACTCTGTAACTGTAATTCAAATTGAACACACAAAATGACAAGCTTATAACATACAGTGCATTATTAATGTTTATACAAGTGGTTCCAAGACTTTTTGGCTTGTGATTCCTTAAAGAAAGTGTGTAGTTGGGGCCTCTTTTCACATGGCTTCACTAACTGTAGGAGGCACAAAGAGTCACAATTATCCATTCTTTTGCAAAAAAAAAAAAGATTAAATGTTAGAGAAAAGTACAAAATATGACTACAAATTTGTTCCCCAAAACATATATTTATTTCCCCCCATAATCATGTCACAGCCTCTCAGATTCATTTTGTGACCCTTTAGAGAACCCTCAGCTTGGGAACCATTGAGCTTAACTACCTGTATATGAAGTAGCTACAAGTAGTTCCACCTTGACCAAGTGCTACAGTGAAACACTGCCTGCACACTGATGCATCAGCATCAACAATCTTATGTCATAAATAATGATAATATCAGGGGCCATTTTTACTGCAGAACAAGTACTTTTTGATACAAGAAATACATTTTGCTGTGATGGTACTTTTCCTTTAGTAAAGGATCTGAATACAGAATACTTCCATCTTGTCTCCACCCACAGTGTACACTCACATGGCTCTCCTGCTACTGAATCTTTATTATTTGAGGATCTGTGATCTAAGGTTTGTCTGCTTGGGGCACGAGGTGGCAGTACAGCTCCAGACTTTACAATAAACTGATTTTGACAATTAATTAATTTGCTGCGAAAATTTTATAGTACATCTTCAGGAACACTCTCACACACACGATCTGAGTCAAACTTTTATATTACTTTCAATGTACAGAATAAGGGATAAAAAGATCTTGATTGGCAAAATCACAAACATGTAAATAACTAACCTCATGAGACTGAATTAGAAAAAGAAAATGGAATTGGATCTTAAACATTCCTGAAAACAAAACCAAGATATAAACAACAGAGCTGACAGACTGATTTCAATTTTGTCCTGAGAATTGTTTTCCAGTTTTACAGCAAATAACATGATTTCTGTTTTACTCAATAAGCCTTTGCATATTTTAATATAATACCAGCACAGGCAGTTGTGAGACACCATCATTCCTTTGGAGGGTAATAGATTCGGGTTAAGGTTAATAATGAATATCTTTGGTTTGATTGTTTTTCTTGTGCCTTCTTGTGTCAGCATTATTACTGCTGGCTTTAGAGAGAAAGTACATTGCAAAGCAAAACTACATTTACACATTCGTCTCCCACTTTAAACTCACTTTGAAACGGACAAAGGTAAAAAAAAAGAGAAAAGAGTAAATTTATAACATAGATTCAGATATCAGTCATTAATACTGCTGAGGATGATTTTTAGAATGATTCATAACATTCTGATCTAAGACAAGATATTCTTACGTGTATGTGAAGTGAGTGTTTACTGTAAAACATCAGACCAGGTTGCTGTTTTTAGAGGTTTTAAACATTGCATACAAAAGGCACTAACAGCCAAACAGAATAAGGCCTCAACAAAATCAGTTGTATTTTTCTTTTATTTCTTTCTTTTTATATTTTCTTCAACCAAATCTGTAATAAAATATTTACCAACAGAGATGATTCTTTTGCTGAGAAGGATGATTTATGAAACAAACTGGGTAAGGGATATATTCATTAAATTAACCAAAATAACAACAAGAGATGCTGTGAAATTTTTTTTGAAAAAGCACTAAAAACTGTTTCTAAAAAACAATTTGCTAATATGAGATAAAAGTAAAACTAAAGACGTTATAAAATATAGATTTTCTATTATAATTAGTTCACTTGAGCCATGTAATCAGGTCACTGCTGACATTAACACTGAAAAAAAAGAAAGATTTTTGAGTACCTCTGATTGAGCTGCTCTTCTATGTCACAACTGCATGTGTTTCTGTTCATCAAAAATCTCACACAACAGTACTGTGTTGTAATAATAAAAATAAGGCATCAACCTGTCAGTGCTAAAATTATCTGCATATAGTAAGTCATCAGATGTAGCAGTAATTTTCAACAGTACAGATTTTTATCTCGCATTTAGGTATTTTACAATTTTAACAAAATTAAAATTACATATAATTATACACCCCACTAATAAAAATATTGTATATGTGAAATGTAAGGTACAGTGAGGAGTATCAGAAAATGGTGCGTGACTTTGACTCTTGCTGTCCGAGTGCTGCTAATGTGTGCTACAGAAAAGAATAACACCACTCTATCATCAGTATACTATAATACAATGACAATTTCAGGTGCCCATATCATAAATGACATGTTCATGAATATGTTAATGAATGGCAGTTCCACGTTTACTTCTTTGGAGATGCAGGTTGTGGTCAATATTAGGCATCATGCACTGTTATTTGTGGAGATTCTCCAGAGCATAGCCATCCAAAGAGGGTTGAAACAACTATGACCCATCTGGTATCGATGACCCTGAAAATTACCCCACAGAGGCAAAAATACCTGGGACTCCTCAGCAGTCAGACAAACAAACAAGTCCAGTTGCCCTTGATTCAACCCTTGTTGGATATCATGCACTGTATTTTTTCAAAGGGAGCACAATTCAACTGAACTGAACTGAAGTGAAAAATCACAGAATGTGCGAGTGATTAAGGTGTAGTGCAGCCAGCCATGACTCCAGCAGGGGGAGCCAGCATACAAGATCAGTCTAACATGACGAGCATGTCTCAGCCCAGTGCTTCAGTAAGCTGATGTGTAGGCAGCAAGTTTAGTGTGCAGTCTCTTCCAGTTCCTGTTGATTCTCTTCAGCAGGTTTCTGTTGTGGACTGTCCTGGTCTCATGTGGCCCTGCAGCCTGCTCCTTCAGTCCTACAGGCTCAGTCTCTAAGCTCTACAAGAGAGCGGCTACAGCTGGTCCGACTCCTCTCTGGAGCTTGAGCTCGGCTGCGTGCCTGAGGCCACAGTTCTGGGTGTGGAGGGTACAGAGTGATGTGCTGTGGGGTGGCTCAGAGGGTCTTGTGGGCCCTCGTATTGAGGCAGCTCGCCCTCTGATGGAAGCTCCCCATCGGAGAGGTAAGGGGGAGGAGGGAGATCAAACCAGGGAGGCCGACTAGGGTAGAAAACAGAAAAAAAACACATAGAGGAAGAATATGATGTCAAGGCCATGAGCTGTTACATAAGGACTGTACAATGAATATTTTTTTTGACTGGGACCAGCAGCGAGCAGAGATTCAGGATGTACAGTACATTCTGACAAAATAACATGATTATATAATAACTATTATTTAAGGAAACCTGCAAACCTGCATCCTTTAAAGCAGATTTGTTCTGTGTGTATGAGAATTGATTTTATGGGAAAAAGAAGCTCACTTTTTTTACAGTCTTGTTATGTTGTATTGAAATGATATACTAAAGTAGATTATACTTTGCTAGAGACAACTTTCACCACCACCATTTCTGCTTTTTGGCTTAGTCATAGCTTATAGCACAAAGATAGCAGTATGGATACAGACAAAAGATTTTAAACTTCCATAGAGCTGTTAGAATCATTATTCCTTTCACCTGACATCCCGAACAGCTTGTGAGTATGACGGCAGAGAGTCCACGGAGAGTCCGGAGGGATACAGGGTACCAGACAGCAGCTGCAGTGCCTGGGGATTTGAGTGGTACTGGCCCGCTGCAGAGCCAGCGGAGAGACCTGGACCTCCGGAGTGGACGTGGCCCTGGTCCAAGATGACCAGACGGGACAGCAGCAGGGGCTGGTGGTGATGGTGCAAACTTCCTCTTACGCCTCTGGGCAACAGGACACTACGCTTCCTCTGGTGGTGGAGCACCAAGGCCAGCAATGCCACCACCAGGACGAAGATAACGGCGCTGCCAATGACGGCGTAGGTGATGCTGGGGTAGTAGCGCAGGCGATAGTCCAGTGTCACAAAGTCCTGCCCCGGAGCTTCTGTGGAGAAGAGGAAGATGAGAAGCAAATTCAGGATGAATAGAAGGTGGGGACAAAGGGAGGATGAGTAGTGGCGTGAGAGACAACGAAGGGAATGTAGGAGGCATAGATATCAAGCAGTAAATTGTTTTCAGGCTCATTCTGAAATGTGTTCTGTGCCATGGAGAGGCATAGAGGCAGCCTCTATTGAAGATGAGAGTGCTATTGAATAAGCAGCAGCCAGACTCCCCCCAAGAGCTTCCAGAGATAAGAAGAACAAATGGAGCATGGTGTGCAGTGCAAAGGCTACTTTTTAGCCCCTAGTTCAAAAGTAGGGACCTCCCTCTTTATCATGAAGAAAGAGAAAGAACAGAGAGGCTAAATAATTCTTTGTGAGGAAAAAACAGCTTACAGCAGTTTTAGATAAAACAGGACTTGAGAGGCTCTGCACTGAGGATGATAGAAGGCAGAGGAACGGCAGAGGCTGTCACAGATTAGCATGTTTGTAGCAGGGAATGGGGGTGTCTGCAAAATACTTAGGAGTCCAGGGAACTTAAAGTTCATGATGAGAGCTGTGGCCAGCAGTAAGAAATGCAGAGCAGCCTAATCTCGCAACTTGCTGCCTAAAATGAGTTAAGGGACTGCTGTAATGCCAGAGAGCAATGCAGCTTATTATTCCAGATGGGATGAGGGGAATAGCACTCAAACATTTCCGCTGACTGATATTAGAGTGTAAGAATTTCAATCAGGCACTCTGGGTAGGGCTCATGTAAGTGGTGTTTCTGCTGCTTACTGGCACATAGTACTGTTATATTAAGGAGGGAGGGAGGGAGATTGGAAGGAATTCTATTTATTAGGACGCTGCAGTAAGGCTGTGCTAATGAGGAATGAGCTACATAAAAGTATTTTGCAGCTGCTGTTTTAGTTCAAATTACACTAATGCCTCAGGGAGCTGTAAACATTAAACCTCAGTGTGCCTCCTAAAAAGTTCAGAACACTCACTGGAGTATTTTCAGTGTTTTGTTTTCGAGGTTTTCTGTGTTGCAGCTTAACAGACTGTGTGTATTAACATCTAATATATGCTTAAATGGACTCACATCACAGTCCAATAGCCATCATGCAGACAGTTGATAATATTGCCCAGAAAGCTTGATCATAACGAGATATCTCGAAGTTAAATCAATAGTCTGAAAATGCTTCCATCTATGAGGATTAGATCCCCTGAAACTGCAAAGCAGGCAAACCCTCTTCGAGCTTTTTGAATTATTCCAGGCTTACGTAGACTTACAGGCTCTGGGGGGATATTGTGTAGCACAGGGCAGAGATCCACCCCAAACACACGAGCTAGTGCTACAGGGCTTCAGAGAACTACATGAGACGTGCAGAGACCCACAAAACGGCAACCAGTGATACCCTTTAGTGTCGATTATTCACTAGGGTTATATGCCAGACTATTTCCTGGCCGGGTGCAGTGACTTTCTGGAGTCTGGGGTAGTCCAGGAAGTAATGGTGCTTTTCCAAGAAATAGTGCGTAACATAACACTGCATTGCATCGTTTTTTATATTTAGGTTTATTTACAGATTAAACAAAGATACAATGTGTGCTCATGAGCAGATTCTATTACATTTCCCTCCGTTTCCAGTCTTTATGATAAGCTAAGTTCACCTGTTGCTGGCTTCATATTTATCGGATCGATATCAGAGTGGTATCAATACTCTTATCTAACTCTTGGCAAGAAAACAACTATTCCCCAAAATAGAGCTATTCCTTTAAGAAAATAAGGGGTTAGACAAACTATCAAAGCTCAGTATTTGTCAGAGCACCTGTGTGGACAAAACAATAAGCTATCATTAGCGGAGGAGTTTTTTTTTTTTAATTTAGAACTTGTTTTTCTCTTTCTTTCAGACACCATGCTGCATGTTTCCTTTGTCTACCTGACCGTGAAGGCCTGTGAGTGTTCAGCTGTGTGTGTGTGTGTGTGTGTGTGTATGTGTGTGTGTATGTGCTTGCACGCACACAAATACTGCTGAATTCCCAACAACAACTAGCCTGGCATACAGCCCATTTACTGTATGTACCAGTGTGTAGTCAGGGGCCCCATGCCTTAATTAAATCTAATCTAATTCAGATGCTCCACCAGCCCACTGCCCCAACCAGGCACCAGCCAACAAAACAAGCCCCCTCAACCCCTCCCATGTGATTTAAAATTGGCTAGCCCTTTACGCTACCAATGTACTATGAACAGCACTCTCAGCAGAGAACGACCAAAACAAAGAAGAATTATTTCCATAATTAGCTAGTAAAAAAAAAAAGCACAAATAAAGAGATCCCACCACTGTCACCCTATTCTACCTACCGGGTTTCAGTGCAGTCCTCTGGGAGTAGAGAGAAACATACACAAAAGAACTCATAATGCTGTAACATTAACAATGGGAGCCTATTCGGTACATTAACGATAGAGGCCTGAAAGGCTGTTTCAAATCAAAAAGGAGATGAAAAGAGAGCGAGAAAAAGACTGAAGCAAGCTCTTTTCCTGTCTGAGAGGAAAGGTCCTGTATGTGGGTCTCCCCCCACTACTCATTCACATTTTGAGCTGTTAGTTGTAGTTGAGGCACAAAGAAATGTATGATCATAACATGGAAAGATAGGCGAGGGGTCTCCGAGAATAACAATGATAATTCTGATTAAAAAGAAAAGATACTTCACAAATCATACTTCACAGACACATGCACACTTCATATTCTTTGATAGCAGTACTCATAGTGTTAGATTTTTGGCTTCTTCCTGTAAATTTAATCCACGTGAAGAATCGATTCACACATCAAAGCCTAGATAGCTGAGACGGGGCCAGATGTTGTATTTTATGGTACATCAAAGAAAAAAGGGAAAAACCACACACACACACGCACGCACACTCTTATTCAATCTTTTCATTTTAAATTCTATGGATCAACATTTCTGCACACATTGCCTCTTTTAATATAAAAAATTATAAGTAACATATATTATGTATAAAAGAGTTCATTTAAGGCAGTGAACTTCATTATGCTTGACTTCAAACTTCACCATCAGTCAAATCTCTTGTGAATGTTGTGTTCACACTGCATGAACTCATGGTGCCTGGTCCTGGGAGCATCTGTGACAGTGTTACTTTGTACCTAATTCATTTGATGGAACTGTCATGATCAAAGATGAACATCAAAGTTCACCGGAGACTTTCCTGTCTTGTCAAACTTGACATGAACGGCTCAAGTACATTTGTCCTGTCAACCGGTGGAAAATCTGCTTGGACTCTGTTGACTTCAGAAGGAGTGAAGTGCAGACTGAAGGAACCTTTTAGCTCATTCAATTTTATATATATATATATATATATAATTTTTTTTAGTAGATTTTTATTTTGCACAAGGAAATACACAAAAGAGAAAGATAAAAGAAAATAGATACAGTGCAGGGAGAGGCAGAAAGTCCACAGGACTTATTTGAAGCGTCCACCTAAATATAAAATTTCACATAGAATTATACAGATTTCAAAAACATTTGTCACAAAAAAAAACATACAATAACATATAATAATAACAATAAGATCAAAATAAAGGTGTGAAAAGTGTGTTTGTGTGCGTGTGTGTAAGTGTGTGTGCACACATGTACATAGACAACAATATAATATATATATATAAGTTTTATACTCTCTAATTTTATCTAAGATCAGTGATTTGCTAACCGGGGGTACTTATATTCTAAAGGCTACTTCTCAGGGAGGTATTAAGTTAGTTAAAAGTCATGGATAAATGGTTGTAAACAGCTGAAATTGTTGATGATCCTCTCGGCACATGAATTAAGCTACATATAAAAATTCTCCAATGTATATCTGACATAGTTTTTGCTGAAAATAAAGTATAATAACCACAATAAAATCCTTAAAATGGCACCTACTCCTTCTCTCTCATTAAAAATTCCAGAATACATGTTATATGAATATGCAAATATCTTTAATTTCACATGTTTAACTGCTGGACACACAATTTCTCCTACTTCACTGTGAAGTCCATTCTCAGTGTATGTGCACTGGAGGCTTCAGGATTCCACATCACACTTGTGTATGCTGAATATTGGATGAGTATTGGCTTCCAATTTGTGACACAAATCATCACAAATCATGCTTGTAGGCCCGCTGCTTAAAATCATATTTTCAGTGAGCACAGAGAAAATTTACACTTTCAGCATAAATGTGCCTTAGTGGGACTCTGCACATACATCATTCATAATAGATAAATGAATGAAATATTCAGTTTCTTCTGCTCCAAGACATGGCTGCATGATTGCAAACTTGACCAAACTGACCCTTACATTCATTTGTATGAAAAAAAAAATCTGTATCAATTTTTTTGGGGATGCTCTGCATAAAGTGAATTTTAAGAGACTATTTTTGATGGCTAGACTCTTGCTTTTAAGGTGCTATTTGTAAGATATGGCCATAATTGTAGCTTAAAACATTCAAAAAACTAGAAGTACCACCTTGCTGTTGTAAGCCTCCGTGCACCAGTCAAGTTGCAGTTTACATCGATGTCTGTCCAGATTCATATAATATATGTAGTGACTGATGGAGAGCTTGGTCACATGGTGCAACAACAATCACCTGAAGCTGAAGATCAACAAAATCAAAGAGCTTGTGGAGGATTACAATGCTTCAAATATGGATGTTGCTGCAAAGAAGCTCCAAATTCTAAAACATGGATTCTTCACACACATGTTCAACCTGGTAGCACAGAAGATCTATACAATCTGCACAGTTTGTGTGAAGTCATAATTAGCATATGAATTTTTGAGTGAGAACTAAAGAATTGTTTAATAGGTCACAGTGACCTTGACCTTTGACCACCAAAATCAGTCTAATCAGTGAATATTTGTGCCAAATTCAAAGAATTTCTGTCAAGGTCTTCCTGAGATATCGCCTTCAGAAAAATGGGACGGACGGATGGACAACCGGAAAAGATTATGCCTCCAACCATGGCTATTGCCGGCATGGAGGCATAACGAACTAACATTATCAACAGAATGTGAGGAAACAACTGTGTTGACATTATGTCAAAGATGTGTTGTGTTGCAGATATATATACTTGAGTTAGCATGCTAGCCAGGGCCCGTCCTGTTTCATTATACCACTTTATACCTCACGCGATGGCCCCCCATAGTTTCAGCTGGGACGTATACGAGCTGCGAATTCGCTCAGTTTCACAAGCTCTCTTAGCATTTAGTCTAATAAGTAAACATAACAAACTCACAAAATGTCAAGAAAGAAAACATTCCTCAAGCTATTTTCCTTACTAAACAGAAAAGTACACCAACAGAATTGAAGTTTCTCTCTTTAATCGAACTAAGACGAGCTTAATTAGTTTGTTAAATCATTTTAAAACACACTTCATTCAAACGAGACATAAATGGAATTAACTCACCAAAACCGTCTTGTTTGTCCTTTCACAATCACCTCTGGTTTGGTAAAAGTAAATCCTCAATTCACAGAGTCTCTCCTGACCCCGCCTGCTGTGTCCTGTCATCCCCAAAGTCATAGTCCTTGTCGGAGCTGCTGTAAATAACCTCCGTACTGTATCTCCTGTCATCAAACTGGCCTCCACCGGTCTCAGAGGCTGTGTGAGTTCCTAGTTTCGTTTTCGACCATGTACAGGCTGCGGGGCCTGGTTGAGCTGAGCCCTGTTGCCCACGGTGACTCCCCTGTGATACAGGGTCCCAATCTAGGCAGTCTGTGAAACATACTGCTACTTGCATTGATAAATTACAAGGAATTCACCTTTTAGGGAGTAAACATTACCCCTTCAAGGTGAAATTTTTGGGGCATTTCTCTGTGTAGCTGCATGTTTTCAAGGGGCTGCACCTGTGCAGATGCACCTGTGTTGCACATTAAGAACCTTACTCTGCAGCTCTCCAGTGATATTGACACCCCTAACAGTGCTTCTATACAGTATTCATAAACTCATAAACCTTCCATATGTGGAGGCTTGGGGAGAAGGGCAAGGTGGAGCCTTTCAACTCAGCCACTTTAATTACATCAGAGTGCCTTCTCCCCACATCACTCCCTCCCATCCCCTGTCCTCCCCTCTTGCCTCCTTGCCACCACTCCTGGGCCTTTTGTTTCCCCCTCATGTTTCTACTCTAATGCCTCCCACTTCCTCCCCCTCAGCTTTGCGCTTCCCATAATTCCCTCCTTTCATCTACACCCCTATTCCACCATGCACCCTCTTGTTGGTAATTTACTGTCATGGAGATGACATGTACCTTGCCTTTATGATAAACAACAGCTACACTCACCCTGGATTATGCACTTAAGAAAATTCTTATCAAAAATGTATATAACGTCTCTTTCAATCTTTCTCCACTTTCTTTTCCATTCCTTGCGCTCCCTCGCCTTGCTCCCTCTTTCACTGCCTTTTCTCTCTCCAGCAGTCTACCACTCCATTTTTTTTTGCATTTCATTATCTGCTGCCTACATAAATCTTATTACCCCTGCATGAGAGGAGAGAATTATAGGGACATAGAGAGGTCACAGGCAGCACAATAGTGGACAGAGGAGAGGGACTGAAAGAGGACAGAAACAGACGAGGACATGTCCAAAGGGAGAGGGAGAAGAGATAGGCATTGTGTCTTTTGAACTATTGTGTTCACACATCTCATCTCCTCTACCACAGGCTAAGAAAATTTAACTCTACACACGCTGCTCCAAACTAGCTTTAAATCTATTACAAGAGACAGTGTCACACAGACCCCCTGCTGAATCCCTTCAGCACAAGGAACACACTTGTTTTGCCTCAATCCCTTTTTGTGCTTTTGCTCTCTTCTACATTTTTGTGCCATCCTTTCCAAAACTGGCTAATGATCCTTATTTTCTTTGATGGTTTCCTTTTTTCTTTCACTTTTGTGTGAAATAAAATGACCTAAAATATATAAGTAATATCTATGTATGAGTATATAATATATGTTTAAGGTAATTTATAAACAGTGTGTCATTTACAGGATGTTTATCCGGAAAAAAACACACACACACACTTTATTTTTCAACTGTAAAATGTCCTGCTATGTACATGTCTTCATTCTTAAGTCGTAGTGAAATGGAAATTAGTCTTTTATCTGCAGTATATATGACTTATTTCTGAGGGAAACAGAATATGTGAGCAGGGTGCCAGAGTAATTGAAATCAAATTCCCCAGGCTTTATTAGACCACTTAAAAGTAAGTAGGGCTGAGTGAATACAGCGCAACTAAAAATGGAAAAGATGTTTTAACTCATCTCCCAACTGGCGTCTATGCTATATGATCATTGATTTGATTGGTTGAAGTTGGTCCTTGATAGATAGATAGATAGATAGATAGATAGATAGATAGATAGATAGATAGATAGATAGATAGATAGATAGATAGA
>JBBPCS010000917.1:6726815-6764500 GCA_037974645.1 Hollardia meadi | reverse complement strand
ATAATCCATATTTCGAAGTAGCTCCATACAGCTGACATGTTGAAGCTTGTCTGGCGCTCATAATAAACATTTAGCGTCATCGTGTGCGCATAATTAACACGTCACCTTATCGGCCAGGCACAGGTAATTAACTTTTAAAGCTTTTATCGTCCGATACCGATGTCGTGCCGATATCATCGTGCATCCCTACTTATGGCATTATCACAGACATTGAGGGAAAACTGTGATTCCAGAGAACAGCCTCTATTTCTTCAAGACCTTCTTGTAACTAAGCCAAACACACACATGCTCCACACAAAATTACGCAGGCTACACCACATGGATTTTTCCTGGGATTTCTGTTGTCTGTACAGAAATGCAAACAATATATGTTCAAACACAATATACTTTATAGAGTGATACAGCAGCTGTACTTTCTTTTTGCTTGAGCTACATTCTAGTTATTGCCTGCATTTATGCAGTCAGAGCTTAGTTCTTTACTTCACTGATGAGACAGTGACCTCTTACCCTTCCAGCATAAAGTGCTTTCCAGCACTTGCAAATTTCCAAAGAGAAAGCTTGAATAACGATATGAATAAAGCATAAATGTCTGTTAAAAGCAAGTTTATTTCTAGTTTCATTAAAAAATCAAACATTTTTCCACTAGGATGTGGCCACCCAGTGGCATCTAGAGGGAGGGAGGGGCACAGACAAACCCTTGTAAAAGCGTCAGCCTTGTTTAAGAGGCTACATTATTGATAGTGCATCTGTGGAGAGAGAGAGAGAGAGAGAGAGAGAGAGAGAGAGAGAGAGAGAATAATGCGAAAAGACAAATTGATTTTAGGGAGACAAACTATGATTATGAGCAAAAATTGTTGTTTATATGTGCTTATTTTACACACAAAAACAACACTATACTAACGCAAAAAAAAAAAAAAATACAGTTTAAATCTGTACATTTAGATTGAATTCTGTTGATCCAGTGATAAAGGTTGCTTTTACAAAATCTAAAATAAAGCACACTAATCTATGCTTAAGGCCGTGGCTTGACAAAGTGAAACGTAAACATGATGTGAGTCAGTGGAGAAAATAAATGAGCAATTCTCTCCTCTGTGTGTGGAGCTGCAGAAAGAAGTGGCGGTCTACAGCATGTTAGTAAGATACAACAAACAGCTGTCTGCTCAGTAATTACTCCCCTGAAGCTACACCATTTCTATGTTCTTAGGTATGGACACAGAAAGGTTAATGGAAACATAGAAATGCATACTTTGTAAGCAAACATGCACACGCAGCTCTTTGGCAACATGAGCACAACACTGATTGATTCATTAGCCTCTGCCTTATTATTATGTATTCACTGAGCAACCTCTCCTTTATTAAATATGCTTTACAAACGACTGCCTTCTGCTGCTTTTAGATCTTTGGAACAGCGAATGGCCAAATTAGACTGGCTCAGTTAAACAAGGCCCTATTAATCATGTGCTGGTCTCGCAGTGATCACACCGTGCCCCTTACATTATAGCATAAGTTTACTTTGACAGTTTACGATTCCATCTTTGGTTAAATTAAAACTGGAGATCAAAACATAAATGCATTACAATGCAAACTCAATACTGAAGACATAAAATCCAACATAGTGATGTTAAAGCACAAAAAAACACAACTTTCAGAAAAGTTGTTTTAACCGCTTGGCTTGGGTTTCAGAGAAGCAATTGTCCATCTAATCCTCTCAGAGATGACAGTGGCATTTTCAACAGAATCCCACCCTATTAACATCACCTTGGGATTACCTTCACAGAGAGGAGGAGCTGGTGGAGGGGGGGTGGGGGGACCAGTGACTGAAATGAGATTTAGATGATGGCATTGTGAGCAAGCTGCTCACCACTCGAATATAGACAAAAACAGTGACGCACAGGCAAACAAAAACAGACATGAAACAAGAGATGTACACACACACATCAACACAAAGTCAGCCAGACAAATATCTTCTTGTGGTCTTGGATTACATGTCAATCCTGAGGAGGACGCTTATCCCCATCAAACAAACGCATCTATTCCATTAATTCAAATTCCCTACATTGGCCCGTCACCGGCACAAAACTAAATGTCAACACTCCCCTGCATCTCTTTCATCATGCAGTCGACTGTCGCAGAACACACAACGGTAAACAGCACACACCCTTCATCCGCTGCTGCACTGTGAGACCCCTTGCTGAGCAAATTGGCATTTGAGAAATGATGCAGACAGTGGCACGGAGCGAGGCTGCCCGAGCTGACCTTCTGTTACACCTGTGAGACTCATGTTTTTAAGTGTGCTTCTAGCTCACGCTTAGCTCTGGACAAGACAAGAGGAAAACATCTTTAAATAATCTAAAAATCTCAAAAAACCTACCTAAATTATAGCTGCCGAGTCAGGACCGGGCATTTTAAGGAGGAAGAGAGAGGGATAAAAACAAATGAGGTACACAGGAGGATCCATCAGGACCAAAAATATCACTTAACTCATGTCTCTACTTCACACAGCACAATGCCGCCTTTTCATTCTGCATCACTTGGGTCTTGCATCACTCATAACCTTTGCCACCAATAGCACATCCTGATCATGTAGAGCTACTCAAAGAGGTGCTTTGAACTGGCAAGAATTTTGAGGTGGTACACGATGGCCTCTCAGCAAAACAGTCCAGACCATAATAATGTAATTCAGTGTGTCTTAGTCCTTAGTCATGTTTTAGATGTTTCCTTTCACTTTTCTTTTTTTTTTTTCATGAACACTGGAGATTTATTTAACAATAATTTGCAGTATTTGTTTAGGGTACTGTTTACAATCAAACATTTTGAGGCACTGTGGGCTCAATTTTTGATATTTCAAAAATCTGGTTGGATCGTGTGTCAAGTACAGTCTGAAGATGGTGTAGCAAGTTTGGTGTCAGTTGAGCAAAATGTGGGAGGAGAAAGGTTTAAAGAGTTTTACAGTTTTTAAGAAAATAAACTGACTGATGGACTTCATAATTCATGCAAGCTCGAGGCATTTGAACATTTCTGCTCAATTGTGCCTACATTTTAGTGAAAGTTGCAAAGTTGTAGCATGTATGGCTGATTTGTTATGACGAAAATTGGCAATTCCAAGTGGGCCCAGCGGCTTTGCTGCACAGTCCCAAACAAGAAAAACAAACTTTTAAAAACTTTTTAGCTTTCGAAATGAGTCGGAAAATGAGACGCAGAAACTCAAATGTCATGGGTGTAAGAGTTGAGAGTGCATTTAATTCATAAAATCATAAAAACAAATGCTTAAGAGATGGAAATTGAACTATTAATTCCTCTTGGCAAAGGCAGGCTCATTATACACTGTAGGGAAGACATACTGTAGTAGAGATGAGAGGAGTGAGATGAATGAAAGAATGAATGATGGATGAAATGGATGGATGAAAAGAAATGGCACCATTTTACTCAAAAAGTGACTGGGGAGGGAGAGAGAGAGAGAGAGAGAGAGAGAGAGACAGAGAGAGAGAGAGAGAGAGAGAGAGAGAATGATAGGAGGGGGGAGCGCTCAACAAAAAAGGCACAGGCTGCCTTTGTCTGTCTTCTAGTCTGTGTGTTAGCAAGTAATGAGCTCCTAATTGTGTAGCCAGGCCATGGAGTCACTGCAGGGGTTGAAAAGCATTTGGAATGAACTATATCTGCCAAAAACACTGTGACAAGGAAAGCGATAGAGGAGAAGAAAGACAGAGCAGAAGGTGTGTGGGAGAAGACATAAAGGCATGTAAGACAGATGCTACATTAAAGAGAAAGGGTAAAGGGGGTGGCAGGGACATTACAATGGGAATGTTTATTTCAACAGAATGCAGATGAGGGATAAGAGTGCCAGTGGCCCTCGCCTGTGCTCTCTGTCTCTACGTCTGTCTCCTCTTTCTCTCTGTATAATATGAAATCTACTCAACTGAATGGTAATGAGTCAAAATGGTAATAAGTCAAATGGAGGAACTTGGCTTAAAAGATAGAGGGTGTGTGAATAGTTCCATGGTGCCAGCTGATGTTGTAACTAAAGGTCATTCCAATAAGATCTCAGTCTTATGCGCTATCCGTAAAAGGCCAACTTGGACACAGAAGCAACGTGACAGGAAAAGACATGAATGGTGACCAGAAAGGTCACAAGAGCACTAAGATACCAATTTCTTCTCAACTAGTAACTGGTAATTACAGCCAGGGTGGTAAGTTCACAGCAGAGGATATCTCACTCTTTCATATTCTCTCTTCTCTTTTCCGTGGTGTTATACAAAGTGGAATGCATGGGAGATGTTAATTTGTGTGTTTTACTGTGCATGTCATGTGTTTGACTGCAGGTGCGTGCACAGCATATGTTTGTCTAAATCTAGCTCAACACATCAGTGTTGACGGCCCCCGTTGTGCTGGTTGCTACTTAATTTATCTTCGCCCATGAGCCTGCTTCATCTGGCTTCATTTCCCCTCTGACAGATCAGCTGAATTACTCAAACCTGTAATTCTGTTATACTCACTCACACGCAGAGCCCTGGACCTCTCTGCTGTCACGGTAATGGCTAAAAAGTACTCTCAACACTGCATTGGGAAAAAATCATGCGCTCACAGGATTCATGTTGTGACAGCCAGCCATGTCATTCTTACTGCATAACATGAGTGCTCCTGCTGCTCCCTATCATATGCAGAATCACGCCCAGAGCTGCAGCTCCTTGACATTTCTATAGCTTTCCCCTTCAATATCACCATCTACTCTTGACATTCTTCCACTTGCTATTGTCTCTGATGGCCTTTGCTCTGTTTCAGATGCAAAGCGGATCGCTTTGGCTGACCAGGTGACTGAATGTGCATCAGTCTTCACCGGCGATTAGTGCCATGTGCCTTATTTTTCTTCCTCACCGCAGCTGCACCAGCACCATCAGTGGTAATGGAAAAGAGGGGCGGTGGTAGTGGGTAGAGGCGGAAGTGGATGGTCTGACAGAGACACACTGCTCAAAGTGCTCTGCACGGCATTGGTAAAGACACGAAAACAAATGAAAACAAATGACCGCCTCTAAAAGCAGCTCCAAGTCTTTGGGCTACGTTTAATTTAATTTTATTTTATTTTTTTGTGCTGGTTTTATTTGCTTTCATGTGAGTTTGTAGTCAGTTGATTGAGTTTGGTTTAAAAGTGTCTGGTGCTGATCTGATTTAACTTGTAAGAGGGTCTGTCACAAGCAAAAATGCATAGTACTGCATCTTCTGTTGTGTGTGATTATGCATGCATGTAGATGTGCAGACTTAACTAACAGTGTGTCCATGTGTGACTGTATGTCTTGTATGTCAGTCCTTGGCCGAATGTGACTTCCAATTGCAACATGGACATGCTTAAGTCTGCACACTTCTGTGTGTGTGTGTGTGTGCATGCAAGTGTTGTGAAGAATGTGTGACTGGCTGCAGAGGTCAGTCAAGGAGGAATCTATCATAATCCATCATAATCAGCTGCTGTGCTGTTCCTTCAGGACAGATGAGCTGCTGACCCATGGCAGTCACGGTAGAGAAGAGAATCACATGAGGGTGAAAAGTGATGTTTGCCAGCTTGAATGGTTACTGTATAAGACATTTTCAAGTTTGTTTGGGGCTGCATAGAAAAAGCAAGGTCATGGCATCACAAAGGTATGTGGTTATTGAGGGAGTATTGCATTTTTTGTGCACTTTTTTTTTCATTTCATTTTTCTTAGCATTTTGGAAATGCTACTTGGGAAATATAGCTGCATCAGAAAGATCACTTCTCTGACGTGTGATGGAGTGATGGACATGCTGTTATCTGAGCTTATTTTTAAGACTAGGAAAAATCTGTATGTGAGCATAATCAAAATATATGTGCATTTTGGCAATTTAATTCGAGCATAGCTCTAATTAATCGAAACCCATAGCAATGAAGATAGATAACTTTGCTCAATATTATTATTATTTACATAATACAAGCAATTCCTCTCTCTATTGACAATTTGTCTTGATTTGGAGGAATATTATGTTGTTTTCCTACTTGCAAAGATATGAGGAATGAGAAGCACACAATGTTTGGCAGTGCTTAGCTTCATATACATTTAAGACTATCTGTTAACATCTTTACAATTTCAAACCTACTTGGTCTGGCATCTTGTCTTCATTTGATTATAAATATGTGTGGTTCATGGAAAATTCTATTCTATATTCAGGAAAGAAAAAAATCTGAAGAATCAATAAAAAACATTACACATACATTTAATACACACCGCTTTTGATCAGTGGCACAGAGCACACTGTCAGAACATCAAAAGCCTCGGAATGTCATTACAGAAGTCCCAAGAGTGCACTAACTTTTGAAGTACACTAATATAAGGCTCCATCCAAGTCTTTGGAAATCCCACCAATCCTTCATTAAGTATCTGGACTCATTAGGCACTGGACAGCAAGAGTGACAAATCATCCCAGGCATAAAAAAAAAAGTTAAATCTTAGGCCTGCAGCTTCTCATTAGAACAGGCTGCACAGAGACGGACTCAATTACCATCTCTAACACACTACACCCTGGCAAGACTAATGCGTCTGGCCCATTAATGACCCGAACTTCTTGCCCTCTCCCACCACTCCACAAACCCACATCCACTCTCATTTACCCCCCAAAACCTCTCTTGCTGCTCTCCCCAGTTCGAAATATCAGAGGGTAAAAATGGCTTTCGGCTTTTCAATCCTGAGTAGCGGTAGTTCGCATTTCATGTTTGGTATTCATTGAATAAGTGAAGAGAATTCATTTCTTGGCCTAGAGCTGCTGCCAAGCCATAGTTGACAGGGAAGCAGCATTAAGGCAATTAACATGGGCTTTGCATTTGATTTTGGCTGGTGAGACTGCCTCTGTAAACAGCAGGCGGGATCAGGTGATTAGTTTCTGTGAAGATGAGCGCCTTGCCTCCCCTGGTCCCTGTCCAAGAGAGGATTACCCTTTATGCAAATTGCGCATGTACACACTGCATCTGTTTTCATATACAAATACACACATATACAATGACTGAAATGCATGAAAAAGAGCAAGCATGGGAAATCAAAGAGTATGCACACTTGAAACAAAGGGCTGACAACTCAAGGGGTTAAGCTATGTTTGTGACATGACAGAGGTGGAGTCACGTCTCCCCAACACATTAACTTCCAGCTTCTGCATCACTTCACCTCTCCTCCCTCAAACAGACAAGAGAATTAGCCCCCGCCTGCCTTGACCCTTTTTTATCATCCATTTAACACACAGACTAAATCTTTGGATTCGGCTCTGTTCAATGAGCAGGTTTTCAGGTATATAATAATGGGAAATTCAATATCAATATCAAGGGGTCTTGAGTCTAAGCTCTAAAATTAATTGTGACAAATAGGCAATTATTTCAAGTCAGCGGAATTGAGATTGATCTTATTTGTTCATTCATGCGTTCTCCTGGACTAACCTCAAGTACACAATGGCTTTTAAGTCCCTAGATTGGAATTGAACCTAGAGGTTGCTAAATCAGTGTGAGTGGGCATGCAATAATTGGTGAAGAGAATTCCATTGACACCTTCAACTAAATGTCGATCTGGTGCAAAGAGAAGAGCGGGTCACATCTCGTCCTTGTACTTTTCCCCATGGATACGGGTTTAAGGTTTTGGCTGTCATCATATATATATAACATGTGATAAGACATACAGCTCTACTATATTCAGATGAGGAGAGAAAATTCAGTGCAGTCCAGCAAATCTCTAAAATTTCACACTCGACAGCACCTCAATTATAATTGTGATTTTCACTCCAGAAAATTGCTTGTTTCATGAGCCAGCATTTCTGTCTTGTGAGTCTTGGACTTAGAGTTAACCCCTAACACATGAAGCAATCCTGAATCACTGTATTGTCTAATAGAAGGGAAGAAAAGAGTTCCACTAAAGTTCTCTATAATTGTAAAGATAAATCTAATCCTGCAGAAAAATACATTGGAAGCAGGTTTCACCTGCAATGCTATTGAGACAATCTGCATTTTTATCACACAGGACAGTGAATGCTTACATTATGAAACTTGACACACAAAAGAGAGAAAAAAGAAAACAAATGCCTGTGTGATTGCAATCAAAAACCCATGTCAAAATCACCATTTTAATTATGATTAGATGTTTGGAAAACTGCATCTAATTACAACATCCAAAGCTGGTGGTTGAATTTGGGCCATTCACTGGAATGATGAAACTGCCAGAGCTGTATTGCAATTACAAAACAATTATGCACAAGGCTGAAGTTATGTCCACACAAAAGTTTAGTGCCGCATCATCATCACCACATGTATATGGCAGCATATATACAATGTCCCAATGCAGATGACAAATATTCAGGGCACTTCTCCTTAGGGCAGCATCTCCTCTTAAACATTTACCAAAGATTACAAATCCCTCCTTGTTTCCCTTAATCAATACTTTATCCCTTGTAGCTGATATAGAATAAAAACAGACAATCAATGAGAGATCATTTATTTTTGCTTCAATTCACCTCATCAGCTAATGACAAAATGGGATCTTAAGGGTTTCTTTGTGTTGAGTCAAATATTCTGAGTCCATTTCAAGCCCATAGTCATCTCAGCATCTCAGCAAATCAAGTCACATGAGGATCCAAATATATAAAACCACACTCGCACCACATGTATACGACATCCAAAGCTGGTGGTTGAACCCAAGGTCCACAGACAAACAGAGGGCCAGCTGCCCTGATGTTATCTGGGTTTCTTTCTGGGTTTTTGTTGACCTTTAAGGTAGTGTTTGTTTGGTTTGACAGAGGGATGCTGGAATTTCAGTCCAAAATAGCATGTCAGTGTCCACACTGGCTGCCACGGTGGCAGTGAGAAACAGTACAGCAAACGACTGCTGATCACGGCAGACAGCAGGGGAGCCAGCTGTCAGTCTGCCATGGTTCAGTCCCTATCTAACAGCAGGCAAAGCAACACAGGGGACACATGCAGCGAGTCACTCTCCTCTCAGAGGGGGTACCGTGGATGAAGATAAAAGTTGGGAAACCAAGGTGACTGGCGAAAGCAAATATGAGCCAAAAAGTGCTGTGCAAGCTCTAAACAAAATAATCCATCACTCTGTAGCTGTATCCAAATACAAAGTCCAGATCCTCTAAAGTCTGCAGACTGAATACATCACTACAGATCAACAACTTCAAGATCAAACATTTACAGAGGCTCAAAACTTTGGACAAGACAATTGACTGACAGCGATCGAGCCTGTGCTGACAGCTTGGCCCCAGTGAGATAAAGCAGCTGCAGACTCATCTTTAAAATATTCAACATCAATCCAACATCATTAGCAAGCAAGACTCTGTGCGATTAGAATCCACTGTGGGAGTCTTGCACTAGGACTGCATCGCAACCATGATTAGGTCTCTTACAACTCTAAAACAAAACAACATAACGACCAATTAAGTGTTTAATTACCTTGATATTATATAGGCGTAATATGGTATACTGTATTTGTCCACAGTGATAGTATAAACATAGAAACAGAACATCCTGTGCCATTGTCAGGACCAGTTAATAATTTATTAATTAGATTATTGACATTCACCTTTTTTTTATAGTATTTATAATTCAGTTGTACATGATTATTTATATCTACACTGTCATACTGTATATTCACACAAATTGTTACACTGCCCATAGTCTTTACTGCCAAATACATCTCCGACATTGGTAGATAATCTCACTTTTTTATTATGCCTTTTTTGTGTTAGCACCTTGGTCGTTTCTCTGTACTATGTCTATGTAGAATGGTTTGATTGGCTGTGTCAGGAACACAGCCTCAGATTGGTCGACAGACTCAACCAAGGCATCATGGAATTGCTAATGGACGGCTAACAACCATGCTAAAAACAATATTAACTGTTTGTAACAGGAAAAAAGGATTAATAATCACAGAAGACATTCAGCGTTGGATTCATCATTATGGACAAAAGACATTTTCGGATTTCTAAACTTATGAAAGGGACACGATCGCGCTGCAACATACACAGGTACACAGCATTAGCTCAGCTCAAAGAACTTAAGATCCAGGCGTCCGATGTCTTCATCAGGTTACAAGATATAGCTACATTAGTTAAAACTACCACGTTCCAAAAAGTGACGTCCACGTGACTTGAAACAGAAAGTAGTCGAATGAAAATGTTTTAATGTCCGGGCATCCGTCTGACAGCTAACGCTTCTGGAAAACTACTGAGCTAACCGGCTAACTTTGTTTCAAAATTCAGAGGCTCAACACAACTAACTTACGGACATGTGGTATGGAGACAAAGTCACTTTTAAACCTGACATGTGGATGTACAGTATGTTAGAGAGATGTGAGACTTGATCTGCCTGCTCCCGTTGCTGGTGATGACTGCCAGACTTTTCTCAGCAGGGTGAGGCAGGTGGAGGTTGCGGGAAGCGGCGGTGACAACAGTGCTGAGCAGGTGAGGATTTTCCTTACTCGCTTGAGCAAGTCGGCTTTTCTGCCATGAGACAGCCTTCCTGATACAGTCAACAAAGCCAACAACAGACTCTGAGGGTCGATATCATCGTCCATCTCGATGTTTAACTGTGGACATCATCGTATACAAATTTAATAGACATCGCCCAACCCTAAAATACACTAACTTGAACTTAAGCAGAATGGGTGTGGCAATTAACAAGAACATTCATCATGGACTCATCAGGGACACATCTTGAATACAGAACCTGCATGTGCAACTGCACTGATTTTAGCCATAAAATTACTTGATTTACATTTAATACACAGTAAATGTCAGATGTGATTGGTTACAGCATTGCGAGCCTGCACCTCTTGAATGTCACAGTTCACTGAAATGAACTTTTCCTTCATGAACAGGACCGCTTGTCACAATAATTACATTATTGACTTATCATACGATATATGGACATGACCTCGATCAGTTTTGCTGACCTTGAAGTGTGTTTCCCTACCATTATAAGACTTGACTGCAACGCCTGAGCAGTTTTTATTGCGCCTAAACCAAATGAACATTAAAAAAACTATGCTGAGACATGTTTTCACATATAATTTCTGGTCTCGCTGCTTCTTTCCTCTTGTTGTTTGCTCTCTCAGCGGCAGTGACAGTGAACCAGGTGAGGATAGCATGCTAACTGAGGCTAATAGGTGCCCCCCCCCCCCCACCAACTACTTGCATTATTATGCTATTATAAAATGGTCACAGTTATATCTGGGACAATGTGTCAAAAATTGTTAGACCTATGGGTAACTTGGCTATCCTCGCTAAAATAGCATGCTTGTGTATGTGTGTATGCACATCTGCATGTCTTGCAGACTACAACAATCTTAAGAATGGTCTAAAAACATTCACTGCTTTGGCTTCACTTTAAAACAAACTTCTCAGCACATCTCAAGTTACCCTCTGGGCCTGGCACTGTAGACAGTTAAAATCAATGTCTAGCTCAAAGTGTCCTCAATGGGAATAAGTATGGATGGAATGAGCACGGCAAAGGTAATGAGTAAACATATATATATATATATATATATATATATATATATATATATAACGTATATGTGGTGAAAAGAGTGCCATATATTCATAAAATGACAAAATCTAATGGCTAGTAGCTCTTTAAATAAGCAGATTCATCAAACACTTGACATTCAAGGACATGCTGACTCAATACAAGGCAACCACCAGGGATTAACAAAGCTTCTGCATCACTGCATGGCAAATTAGTCAAGATCAATTCAAAATCAATATGTCAATCTCTTTCTCCTTCCATCCATATATCCCAGGGTTCATGAAATATTTACCATCATGACTTATAGATTAGAAATGCTGAAAGAGGATGGACACCAAGCCAACATCACTTGCAGAGAAAAATACAATGTGATCTCCTGTACACCTGATGGTTGAAGATCCCATCCTCACAATGTAAAAATGTGCTTCACTAGTCAAAAACATGAAGCATGCGTAATGTATTATTACATTTGACTGAGAAATGGTGAAACAGGATCAAGACAGTGAGTGCTTACAGTAGTTAAAAGTGCACTGTTACCAAGGTTGAAATGTGGCTCCAGTCATGTGGCTTTGTTTAACAACTCTGAGAACTAAAGCCACTCTGGCCCTCCTTACATCATTGTAATCCCTGGTCTTCTCTGTGCAACTATGGCTGGAAGCATATCAACCATGTCAGCCACTCTCTTTCTCTTGCTCTTCCCTGTTCCAAAGACACATAAAGATAAGCACGGACACGGAGACAAGGTGATTCTTTCCCCCTGTTCAGTGGGCGAAATGACCCAAATAGTCTGCCTTTGGTTATGTATGAATATATCCGACCACCTGGTCTGTGTGTGTGGCCCGGTAACACAGAGCAAAATTGAGCCATTTAAGACACAATAGTGTGTATGGTATGGTCTTATGCACGGGAAAAAACAAAACAAATGCACACATTAGCTCTGATTAGGGCTTCACCTAACATTTTATTTTATCGATTAATCTATTTTTTAGATTAGTCCATTAATCTAAAGACTGATTTATTGATTATTCTTAAGATATTTTTTGTTATTTCTTGATTAACTAACAACTAATTTACCTACGATTAATATTAAAAACTTCCATTATTTTATTCAATCATCTTCTCTTAATAAATAATATTTAAATATTTGACTTTCTCACTCATACATGGCCATTAAAGTAAACAGACAACATTAAACAGTCGAATAACAACATTTGATAACACATAGTGTATCGTTGTGTTATTATAACAGCAGCAGTGCAGAGATTACTTTTAACATAGTGATGTTGCTAATCTGAGGGCATGGATTGCTAAACCACGGGAACAGTTGACTAACTCTGAGTGCTCCGCGTGTTGTTAATCCTATATCATACTTGGGTGGGGACAAAAACAAAACGGGACAGGTGGTGCTGTCTTGCTGTCGATCCTTCCTTGACAAAGCACTCTGGGATATTGTGCTTCAGGTGTTCGTGTGTAGCAGTTGTACTGCTGTGATACACCCTTTACAATTTGCAGAGCTTACAGAGCTCCACATTGTTGGGCTTCAACATGTTAGGTCATCGTGGCATGTTATGCAAATCGACGTATTTTGGCAATAGATGATAACGTCAAAGAATCGCCCCAGCCCTTGCTTTGATATTCATTTTGCAGATTTTACTGTACAACACAGGCACAGACCCCAATAGAGTTTTGTATATAAATTATGTAATTTAAAATATATACTGTATATTTAGTATAAGCCGACTGCACATTTTAAATAATTCACACATAAACACAACACTTTTTGAAGATGTTGTTTACAGTATGTACCCCATGTATCCTCCTCAGTGATATGAACCGTTGCGGAGAAGTATACATCGCATTCATGTTCTCTTTTGGGGGAAAACAAGCAATTAAGTACCGGTGCCAAATTGGAAAAACTAGTGACACCATGGCTGAAAGATGCTGCTTTGCATTTTGCACGTCAAATAAAAGACCCAGTATGAATTTCTTTACTTTAACAAAGAGCGAGGGACAGTAAAAGAGAGACCTCTGGCCAGAAATAACTTAATGTCTAACATTTGCCAAATTTACAAGAAGGCCCAAATAACTACGAATTTTTAAGGGGGACTTTCTACAAGGGCGACAGAGAAGCAGCCTATATTGGTTACTGTTTACTGTATTTGTAATATTTGACATGTTTACTGTCATTAAATGTTGTCTTCTTTCATGAATTTAGCGTAAATGGTGAAATCAGTTGAAACAGTATGTTCAAACAGCTGCTCAATTTTGCCAGGTAAGACGCAGCAGACAGGCTGGAACAGTGATACTGTGACAAACTGACACTTTTTACATGGAAAGAAACAACTTCTGAGTGTCTGAGGATACTACGGATACTAGTTCAATCAGTTGAAACAGACAGCGTGTTCAAAGTTATAGGCTTCTTAACTTAGCAGGTAGAGCACAAACATTGCATTACAGTCAACCAAAGCATGTAATCCATTGCTGTTGTGGCTTCTTGTTGTTTCGCAGAGGACGTCAGTTGAGTAGGCAGTCCTTCAATGTGGCCCAGGACACATTTGCGCCCTCATTACTAAAAGAAAGTGGCCACGTGTGGCCGAGACCACTTCCGAATGTGGTCTGAGCGATCGGACCTTAAATGCATCCTCAATAGGTCTTGGGTGCGTTCACACCTGTACTTAGAACAGCCCACTTGTGATCGGATCAGTCAGGACGGATGGTAATACCAGGTCTGAACGGGGCCTTAGTAATGGTGTAACTACAGTTTTTGCTGTGAAAAATTGATGGCCCTACCATAAAACACATGCTTTAGATTGGAGTTTGGTTTTTGAAATTAAATATTCACATAATTGAGCTACCTTACCTTCTAATAATGAACCTAGTCAACAGCAAAAAGTAACCTAGGAAGTGTTTTCTACATCTTTCAGCTCATAGTAAAAAGTTATGCATAAACAGCTGTTAGTTAGCAAATAGTCAGCTATTCCACTTCGCCACAGTGATGTGATTAGTTTACAGTAACATCGCCTTGGACAGACTATCAAGACAGCAAAATAAAGTGTCTTAACAACAGAAAAAGTGACACATACAGAAATACATTTTCTGGTGATTCAATAAGGTAGTTGTATATGTCAGGTTCATCCGCTTTAATGGAGGCAAATTGAAAGGACGCTCATTATCATTTGTTCCATATAAAAACACTGACTGCTGATCGGTACGATCAAATTGTAATGAGATCTGTGCCCTTGCTGTACAGTTGTATTTGGTGAGGGAACTAACCTCTGAACTGTTCCACTCTGTGAGCATAACATCAATGTGTAAAGCATCAAGGTTTCTTTCAAAATCCCTCACTGAAGCACGACATGGGCTTTCATAGAACAAAGACCATGCATTCTGAATTTTACTGCAATATCTGATATCAGTGTTAAAAAATAGGGATTAATGGAAGAAAGGATTTGAAATACATTAACTAGTTGAAAAACTGATATGTTTGATCACAACACAACTACATTACATGATATCTGATCCAGACAGCCCTGGGTGATAGAACAATGAAATCAAACGTTTATACAGTTGGCATGTATATCACAATGCTGATCCTAAACCAGCAATAATCATCCTCAGGTGTAGGGGGAAATACAGATGCAAAGCTTCATCTTTTCCAACATTGTACCTCAATTTATTTCTATCTACAGTATATTCCTCTGGTGCATGGCCAAGCAGACCAGCTGAACAGCTTCAATATATTTTCAGGCTGCCATAACCTTGACTTGTTTGTAACTGCATTGCAACATTCCATTGTCTGTGGATCGTGTAGTTAAATGTCATATTACACTATATCACTGATTTATTCGAGTCCAGTGCAATGTTTATTCGCATTCTCTGACAGCGAGTACAAGTTTACTAGATTTTACACTATCACTATGGGACAGATGCTGTGCAAAAGAACTACGACTACATATAATCAACCAAAAGCACATATATAATCTTCTAAAAGAAGGAAAAAACTAGGAGTGGCATTAGCTGAGATGAAATTGGGATTTTTCTGAAGCTGTGCAACTTATCCAGACATTTGTGGCAAATTTCTAAAATTGACTATAGACTGTGATGTTTTCTTACTCTTTAATTTGACTTGGGCCAGCTGATACATCATACTTTATACTTTATGGCTCCTTAAGTATGTAAAACAGGAGCTACAAAATATCTTCATCTAATTAATAGCGTATCACAACTGATCTGCAAGGCTAACTTTATATTACATTAGGAGGTTTTATAATCCAAACTGTGACCTGCACTAATTTTGGAAACTGTTCTGGAAATGTATTAAAATTAATGAATCTGTTTTTAAGCGACTGACGTTGTGCAAAACAATATTTATTGAGCTGTGATTTGTAGAATCCTAGCAACACTTTTGTAGCATCTGTTGACCATTCAGAAACTGTTGTCATCTGAGTTATTGCATGGTGAAGTCTGTGCAGGAAATTAACTGCACTCACATATCGTCTGCTTGTTTGCAGATCTGCAACATTCATTCCTGTTTTTATGTGTAGTTAGAAAAATATTTAGATTCTTCAGTGCAGACCTGGAAAAACCCTGAAGCTTGTGCACAAAGCACACCAATCATGGAAATTCTACTCCATTCATACATATTTTATTTGCCTTATTTTTTAGCACAAACCCTGTGTGGGGTGGGGAATTCTTCCAATGTAATTGTTTTAATTGCCATATCTTTAAATGTCAACATTGTGATTATCATTTTAATAGGTATTGCCCAGCCAAGACCAAAATAGATTTGGAAATGTATTAGACATGTATTAACGTCTGGGCTAAATGTCAAATTACATGCAAAATACTGTGACAGAACACCCAATTTAGACCTAATACTATTGGTCCATTTGTAAACAAAATTTTTAACCAATACCAATGTCCTTTCAGAGGACAATATTGGCTCATAATATCTAGGCACCATTTTAACAGACACATACACATGGTCTAGCTGACATTATTATTACCCTGGTCAGACTGTGAGCTAATAACAAGCTGAAACGCAATTTGTTTATTCAGAGCTCACAACACACAAGCAATACTGAAGAAAACAAACTAGTAATATTCTGACATCAATAATGTGTACATGCTCCTTTGCTCCAATTGAGCAAACTAGGGTAGGGTATGGCAGCCCACACTAAATATGTTATTTAATTATTTAGTTATTTATTTTACAAAAACATAACATACAAAAACTCTGGCACTAACGGATAAATGGTCTTTTTATTTATTGTTTCAGCTACAAGCCATCATCAGTGTCATTGACAAAAACATATTCATACACACATGCAAATACGCACTAACTAGATGTGTATTTCCTATGGTCAGTAGGAAGTCTTAAATTTAAAACTCATACATTTTAGAGGTATTGTGTTTGTTTACACAAAGGACAAATGCCTTTTGAGAAATATCCTAAAACTGTAGCAAAAAGCAAACAAACAAAGCAGACATATTAACTCGTCACAGCAGGCTAAGCACAGGAATTACTAATAACATTAACGAGGGTTCTGTCTATTCAAGTGTCCCAGTTAGCATGACAGTGTGACAGTGAGCCAGCATGGGCAATACCAGGATCCTGAAACCAATGCTAAATGAAATAAAGCTTGCGTGATTGTTTACACCTGTGTAAAGAAGACCTACAGTAGGAGCATCTAAGAGATTTCTTTTTAAACTATGCCCATTCAATGCATCTGCAATACTAGTTGAGCACATTTAGATGCACTCAACATTCTACTGTATTTGCTCGAAACCATATTGACAGAAAAGTGGCATCTGCAATTTAACTGTTTGCACGGATTACATACAGTGCATATAGCCTACTCTAAGTGTTCAGTGGGCATACATGCTAATTTAGCATCATCAGGAGGAATTCCCACTCACCTAAACTTGATTTAGAAGTTGAAGTTGCAGAACAGATTTCACACATGCAGGCCCTTATTTTTATATTGTGTGTGCAGAGACTTATTTTAAGGGGGAGATGAACAAATGCCTTTTCTCCATTACTTGTGTATAGTTTGTCGCCATATCATCATGATCATTCATTTATGAGGCTGTTTTTCCGCACACGTATGTCACATCAATGTAATTATTAACTGACATGGACAGTTAGTTTTTCAGCACACTGTAATAACCAGTGGATGGATGTCACTGATTGGAAAAGCAGCTCAAAAACTACAGCTGCACACAGTCAAGTGCCAACCGGCTGTCCCCTAAAGGCTAACGTTACGTCTGTACAAGTGTCCTCCACCCGGCTCCAGCTGCCATGGCGGGGCTGGGGAACAGATTGACTTGTCAACACTGTCCTGTCAACAACCTCTCGGTCATAACTTAACCTGGGAGAGACTACAACCCCCCATCTCCATAAAACCCACAGTTGATGGATATGGCATGAGTGTGTCTGTAGAAAAATATTCTCACTCAGAAGTGAGTGGGACATGCCCCCAAATGCAATGCGTTCGACATGCATGAAAAAACTCGAGAAAGTCGGCTGCTACAACTCCCAATTTACAGTAAAAAATAAAAATACACGTTCAGTCGATGGAAATGAAAACTCCGGTCCTTCTCATATAAGTTGCTCCAGTAAGTTTCAATTCGTGAAAGGGGGAAAATAACTCAGCACAGTATAACCGTACTTCAAAAGATTTTACGTGCCCCCCTTCCTCTAACCCACCCGTAAACTTAAGCATGACGGCGCCGTGACAACAACATTAACGTTAGTTTCTGTGTGCTTTGAAAACTCACCAACAGTTCTTGAGCCTGACCCCGAACCAAGCAAAAGGTACCAGATCCACATCATATGGTCTCCGTTTCCCCCGGCCTGCCCTTTACTGTCCTGCCCCGCCGCGGGGCCAAAAACTAGGGGCAAAGAAGAAAAACTTCTCCGATACAGCTACCGTACTCCTGCCTATTGTAATTTTAACGTCGGACTTTTTCCTCTCTTCCGGCAAAACTCGGAGTACATTTGGCGTGAGAGATGTGGTTTCGCGTTGGTAGTCCGGTTTGGAGAGTACAGGCTGGAGCTGGAAGGGGCTTGAGGGGTGGCGGCAGGCAGACTGGGGAGTCGGTCGCTCGTGTGTTGGTGCTGAGAGAGGCGGAGTCGGAGACAGAGAGCCGGAGAGCAGAGGTCGGCCAGTGCGGGACAGCGGTTCCCAAACTACGGGCGAGGGACCGCTAACGGTCCCCGCTAGCTAGCTACACCAGGCGCTGTTCAATTGCACCGTTACTTGGCAGAGATACATTCATTTCCCAGAAATAACGTTACCTAATTAAACTTTGCATGTGATTATTGTTTCAAATGCTGTAACACATAATAGAAAAAAAGTGAGGTTCACATTTTATCATTCAAATTACAGGCCTACAATTTTCAGCTCTTTAAAATTGTGCCTATTGTACTTAAATTAGAGAGGCAGAGACTGCAGCTGTAGCAATGTTAAATTGATGTGTCTCTCATCCTGTCACGGCTTTGTGTTGGCAGCCTCAAGCAGATACAGAGTCATCTGGGATAACATGAGGAGAGGTGGAAGCTAGCAATGGTGCAGGTGTTCATTGCTGAACTAGAGGATAGACATGGATTGATACATCAATGCAAGTTGAAGTCAGAGAAACCAATCAAAACCAGCACATGGGACTTTGTTTCCTTCAGCCTCTCAGGAAGTTCTTCTTCAGTTATCCGCTTTAATCTGGAGTTTTCCTCTTCTGGCTGTGGCTATTCAGGCATGTGAATGGCTAACCCATTGAATCCACGGAGACAAATCCTTTTTAAAACAAAGAACAGAACAATGCAAGGACAGCCCTGCAGGGTTACAGCTAGGTAAGCTGGGACTGGCTAGTTTAGAGGAAAACATTTCAGGCTCAAGTGCTGACTAGTGGACTGCCTGCACCAAACACCCACATTTTTAAACTATTTACCCTAAGTTAGATCACCTGGACATTTTTTTTAAATATTTTTTAGAGAACACAATTCAGTCTGATTGAGGGCCATTAAAAAGTCATGTTTGTTTCTGTTTCATACTATTTAATTTCATCATCATTACATTTTAGTTAGACATCTCAATTTGTGTTTTAGCCATAAACCATAATGGAGCCTGCCAGCTGTGTGCCAAACGTTAACCACAGAGTAGAATGTGGCCCGCTTTGCTCGCCTGTTGAGAAATAGAAATAGAAATGTAAATATTTTTAAACTGCAAAATGATAATAGATATGGAGGCAGAAGATGGCACAGGGGAAAACTGTTTGGAGCAATCTTTTAACAGATGCTTTGTCTTGATCAAAGAGGCAAATACTTGAGAATGAGACACATGGGAAGAGATTTTTTTTTCTCTTCAGTTGTATTTGTGATGTGTACAAGCTCTAGCAACTTCCACACAGTGAGGACTAAAATATTTAACAAACCACATAGAGCACTGTCCGGGCACAGCACATGCATACAGAGATACAAGGCAGAGAGTAAGGAAGGAAGTATCCTCTTTATACTGATGTTTTGATGCCAATTTAAGTTGAATTGAATTTGAAAGAGACATAGAGAGGGATGGAAGGACAGGAGCCTTCACCTATCAAACCTCCCTCCTCTTTATCATAGAGCTACAGCTGTGTGCAGACAGACAACCTCTCTTCAAACAAACCCCTCCTTTTGATAGCGTGCTAACCTGGAGGCATACGGTTGGGATGAGTCCCAATATCTTCTCCAGCTCACTTTATATGCATTCACGCTCTGCCTTATCAAGCCGAAGCCTAGTGCAGACTCAAACTCTGGAGAAGGGTCTTGGCATGTCGGTCGGCTCTGTTAAAAATGTGTCAAAGATTCTGGCTTGATAGCTTCTGCAGGGGCCTGTTGTCCTCATATCCCCCCATTGTTGCCTGCAGGGCCGCATGTATTTCATTCTGTTATGATGAGTCCTGATGTTAGATGGTTGTGTGTGTGTGTGTGTGTGCGCACCATGGATTCGCTGTGTAAAAGTCTACAGTTGGCAGATATGAATATTTTAATGATCACCACAGCTAACAAAAGCAGACACAAGTCTCCTCAACAGGAATCTTGAAAACAATCAACACTAATAAAACTAAATGCTTGTTGAAGAAGATTTGTCAGTCCATGTTTAATGTATTTTATTCTGCTCCCCTGGAGTTATCATTAACGTTAATGCTCAGCTGTTTCACAAATTATACAGCCTGATCCTTGAACCAGAACGGTATAATCTGTTTTTTGTTTGGTTTTTTGGGGCTCTGCACTAGAGGGATGCAAGCTAAAAGCAGAAATGGGCTCAACTACATTACTGATTGACACACAGTGCTTCAGTCATGCCCATCAATTAGTTTAAGCTATCTATAAACAGCTCAGACCTAATTAGCCGCTGGCCAACAAATGGACCCATTAGGGGACATTAAACTCTAATATGAAGGTTGTTATTGACTTAATCGCAGGAGAAACCCAATTAGTGGCCAAATTTGGAAAATGACTCCGAGGTAGTGAGACGATCTGAGTGGCAAAGATGGGGAAGCTTGGCGACCTCGGATGACTTTGCCTGTGGCATTGAGAGAAAGAAAGAGAGAGAGAGATTCAGCTAGAGATGTAGCGAGAGGTAGGGGACGTATAACGGGAGCAACACAAAGGGAGTCTATGTGAGAGTGTTTTTGTGTTGGTGTGGAGAGAGGGAATAACACTTGCAGAGTGGTGTGAAAGCCGGTGGCAAGAAAAGTATCAGGGGGTGTTGATGAATGTGAAAAAGCTGTGAGAATAAAGAGAGAGAAAACTCTGGGAAGTATTGTAATAGAAAAATGTATTTGATATATTTGCACAAAATCTTCCTTGGTATTTAAGGTATTACAGAGTATTACATGCAAGCTGTAGGTTATTACTGACAGTAAATATACTGTAACTTTGCCAAGAAAGAGTAGCTGAGTCCACTGTCAGTGAGAATTATGCTAATATTTACTTAATCTAACAAGAGCGTGCAATGAGGGCAACAGGGCAATAACACAAGTCAGAAGCGCTTCAGGATGACATGTACTTGTCATGGCGGACTGCCTTCGAGGTAGCTGCAAAATGCCAAGGCCCCTAAAAGGCCAGCGATGGTAGTTTCACTCTCTAGTGTGGCTCTCCTGACATTCATCTTATACTTAATAACCAGCGTGCCGATGTGAAGGACATCTTTGTTTGTGAGGGAGTGTGAGAGTCAGAGAGCAATAGAGAAGAAGGAGGAAACAGGGAGGACACATCAAGGGAGCATGAGATAATGATTTCGGCAAATGTTTCTGCTGGCCCATTAAGACGTTGACTTTAGTGGTGAATATCAACACAGACCCCTGCCTAAACACTGCACACCCACATGCAGACTTATGCGAGCAGTCATATAATAACACATGCACAAACATAATTATACATCCTTGCAAAACTACTTCCTTTCAGAATTTTGCTCACACTCATGTTCACCCGGAGTCTCCTTCATGCTCCTCCAAGTGCATTAATTGAATAATCATTCAATTATGTGATCAATGCCTTGTTCCTTCGACATTAGTTAGCAAAGCTGACGTCTGGCATGGTGGTGCTGTGGGGACATCAGATAGGCATCAACAATTGAATCAGTGTGTGTGTGTGTGTGCGCGTGTGTGTGAGTGAGTGACTGTCAATCTATAAGGCTGAGGCTGAGAATCAAATGAAGAACAGATATTGATTTGGGATTTCAGAGGCAGGGGCAAATTCCTGAAGCATCAACAATTACTTTCTTAATTAAACTAGACAAAATTATGTACACACTGGAATAGGTTATATAGCAAAATTGCAAAACACAAGGATGATGATATAACAAATATGGCAGTAGCATAACTTTATTGTAATGGAAAAATACAGGCATGTGGCTATTAAAAAAATAGTTTGAGTAAATGTAAATAATGGGTAGCTTACACTGCTAATGACAAATGTTTATTAAAACCCATACAGTAAAATTAATAATGGACCCTCAATACAAAAGCTAACAATGAGAGCAATAATAATTGATCAATTCAATGTAATGATTTACACTTCTTTAACAGTAAAACATACACAGAAAGCAGGACTGCACACGCTCAATTAAGTGGAAACCAAACAGCAGTTGTTTGTGACAGCTAAAGATCCACGTGAGCTCCAACATCAAGCTGGAAGAGGCTGGATTTACTCTCTGTGGTGAACCGGCTCTCAAGGCTGCAGTAGTCTATCATCACATCTGGCCTCCAAACAACAGGCAGTTCTAAATAACAGCCTGAATCAAGGTCAAGTCCAGCTAAGCA
The DNA here is from genome assembly GCA_037974645.1 of Hollardia meadi. Classification (NCBI taxonomy): domain Eukaryota; kingdom Metazoa; phylum Chordata; class Actinopteri; order Tetraodontiformes; family Triacanthodidae; genus Hollardia; species Hollardia meadi. The sequence goes on along the minus strand of JBBPCS010000917.1, from coordinate 6,741,693 downwards.
ACAGGCAATCTTCTCTCACTTATACATGATTAGTAGACATTAGTTGAGACAGCACTCATCAAGGTTTCATCCCTGCCTTTAGGCAAAATAAACGGTTGCTTGTACAGTCTTAGATGGCACTCTAAATGATGAAATTATTGTCACTGGAGTTTAAACAATGGTTGATTAGAGGGAGCAGATACACAAGGGATAGTGTGTCAGACCGCGACTGTCCTCTGAGAGACTCTGTGTAAGCACAGTGGTGATTTGAGTGCTGAAGAGCACAGCCGAGGCTGATGGGAACATCATTAGTTTTATAGTTCTTAGGTCATAAACCATAGTATTGGACACATTTAGAGTCTGACCTGATGAAAACTCAGGGGATGACCAAAGCTATTACATATAATCATGTGGGCAGCATAAATGTCTGTACCAGACTTCTGCTAAACCCAACTATTGAGACATTTCTGAACTAACACTGTCAACTTGCTGGTGATGCTAGATGAAAAGTCAGGGGCCCACCAAAGGCTCTGTTTGCCAATTCATCTAGTAGATGCAAAGATATTTCATTGGATAAGTGAAAACTTTGACCTGCTATTGGTACTAGATGAAAAGTCACTGGACCACCAAATTCGTGGGATTCATCCTCTGGGGAAAATGAATATGTAGCGATGCAATATTCCGTTCAATCATACTACTCAACATGTTTAACCTCATGGTGGAGCTACAGGAAAAGTCAGTGGATAACCAATGTCTTTAGGGTTCATCCCATGTGGGCCATGAATGTCTGTACAAAATCTTGGGTCAATCCATTCAATATTCACCAAGATAATTAGTCAGGTGGTGGACAACACTGCTAACCTTAGAGCCTGAGGATGTTCTCTCTCTGAAGCAAAGGAGGTTGTAGCATTGCAAAAGCACAGAGGGAGGAGAATAGCTGGGCATACAAAGTGTCTGACTTTGAAAGCACAGAAAAAAAGATTAACATCCCATCTCCCAACCCTCTGAATTGGTTTCTTTGAAAATCAACAAAGTAGTTTGCTTTGCCTAAACCTTGCCAAACCTTAACCATGAAGGTGGCAAATCAGAAATGCTCATTTGTTGTTTTGGAAAGTACAGACAAACAAGTGTTTTGCCAGCTTGTTGTCTGATATGTTGTTTTGGAAGACAATGAAAAATGAACTAATTTGTCTTTTATGTATGATGGCTTTTTGGTAAAAAAAAACCCAAACAAAAACAAACTCATTTTGGTCATCAGTTTACAAACACCAGAATTAAATTCCTAATCATTTCATTACATTGCTGGTGTTTTGCTTCTTTGCTGCATAATGGCCACCTCTTGAATTCCATCTAGCTTTCTTAGCCTCTGACAGGTGTAGATAGTATCATCAATCAAAAAGGCTTCTTCACATTCAAGTCAGTAGCTGTTTATCGAAGGCACCATTAAAATGGGCTTGGGAATCAAGAATAATTAAAGAACTGAGCCTATTCTTTTATGCATAAGTCTGGGCAGATGTGACCAAATGCACAGACAAAAATCTGATAGAATATTAAAGAATAGGAGGAGTTGGAATATCACAGAGAGTGAGACAGAAGGGAAACAGAAGGATAGACGAGAGCATCAGGACCAGAAGGTCATGTGATGGAGTGAGGCCAGGATGAAAAGAGGCACCAGCACTCCCAGCAGGCATGGCCTGTTTTACAGCAATCATTTTGACTTGGCCCACTGCTCACACCTGCAGGCTGCCTTCGTTTTGAGGGTCACAGACTGTCACAGTTGTTTTTTCAAGGGCCAAAGTGGGCCACTCATTTCCTTCCTGCCATGCCCTGGCCCTATTCTGCATTTTTCATCAGACCGCTCGGTGCTCCAGACCTAGATTTGCGGGACGTTAACATTGAGAGTAACCTTGAGAATATCACAGCAATGTTGTCTGCCTACGTAATGTCATAATGAACAAATATGCATAGCGCCAGAGAGTGAGTGACATGCTTGAGCAATTGAAGTGTGAATTAGATTAGAAAGAGCAGCGGACAGCCATTGAGAACAAAAGAAAGATGGATCAAGAAAAAATTGGTTCACACATACGATTCAGCAGCGAAGTGCATGAATATAGATGGGTGTGTGAAAAGAGGGTTTGAAGGGAAGGTAGCATGAAATATCTATATATATAACTAAACTGAAAGTTATGGGTGTTAAGAAAGGTTTTGTCAAGGGCGTGATAGAGTGGATCATGTTCACGGAGTTCACAGCTGTTCAAGAGACTAAGTACAAGAGTATGGCAAGAGGTAGCAGTACTGTAGCTGCCTAAAGGTTTCTAGACAGGCCAGGACTGAAAGAAATTATTTAAGTCTGGGTGCAGCTAGAGCATGGAGATTGACCATGAGATGAGGAAGTTGGTTTTGAAGGGGCAAGAGTCAGCATAGTGACAGATTGCCAGTGGGGTGAGACCAGAAGATTCTGCAAGACTCAGGGATAATAAGCAACGGCACCAAGGGGGGGGTTTAACTCACGCCTGGTTGCTCTTTGCTATGATTGGAGCGGCGAGCAGAGGGGAGGGAGTGGGAAATAAGGGGAAGGGTGGTAGGGAAGCATGCTAAGAACCAGGCCTTTGATCACAGGGTGAAGAATTACCAGCTCAATGTCCGCTGCTGCTGGGCCCCAACACCAAAGCATCATGGGAGATGTTTATATTCAAATAACAACCCCTGTTTTTGGTGCACATCTCTTCATTTAGTGATATGGACATGGACAGAAATATACACATATAGGCTACACAGTGACAAACACAAACAAACACACACACACAAAAACTTGTTCTGTTGTCTTGCCTTGGACAAACTCTCATTAGGGTTACTGCTGAGGAGCTAAGGGGCTGCGACACACAGTGACTTGAGGTGACACCAGCCTACACGCACGCACGCATGCACGCACGCACGCACGCACACACACACAACTACAGGTATATGTTAGCCAGCACTGACAAACTGAAAAAGAAGGCTGCCAGGAGCATCTAAACAATAGCAGCAGGGAAGTGGAACAGTGAAATATAGGACATCTTTTGAAGTGTGAAGACAACATGAAGTCTAAACATGTCTCCGACTTTACAACACGGCCACAAAATACACTGAAGCGTCACAAGAATGCATGCACATTAACATAAGATTTATACGCAGTATTTGGACGTCTGTTCTCCTGAGCATGTCTGAAGCTTACCCTGTCGGCTGATACAGAGGTGTGCATGTGTGTGTGTGGGCCAATGGGAATTTCCCGCCTGCTGTTATGGGGGAGGAAATGTGAGCGTGGAATGAGCATAGCTTTGATCGTTTTTAATCCTCAAAGGCGGATGGTACCTCAGCACGTCGGCAGGGAAAGGCCAAATCCCACATCAGTGCATGTTCTCGTGTTGTGCAGTGCTGATACAATAGTTTAACTACGCACACTTTAAATGATTAATTACTGTATGTGCTTGATACGTTTGTGGTGAGGGAATTTTTTGAAGAAGCTGGAGCACCACTATCTTCCATAACATTTGATGGGGCGACAAACTGCCTTCCGTTGCTGAAGCACCTTTAACACCCAGCGTGTGCTATAAATGTCAGTTGGGAGCAAAAAGCGCTGGCCTCTGTCTTTGTTTCCCTGTAGATAATTTAATTGAGAAAGTCTCATTAAATACCACCGCTGGTGGCACCAGGTCTCAGACACATGCTGCACCTGACCTTTAATCATAAGAACACTTAACAAGGCTGGATGTTCCTTTAATCAGATGGCCATTTTATTATCGTTATCTTAACGGCGACTCTTATATCAAGGTTAGAGTCAAATCTTGTTCACCAAGTTGTGGTCTGTGGTGTGGTGACGTGGGCAGAGGTTTAAATGAGCTTTTTGATTGGCTACGGCAAGACCTCATCTCAAAGCAGCCACAGAAGACAGAAAGTAGATGTTAAATATGAGGGAAGGAGGAGATATTTATTGTATCCACTCATTACTCCACTCAGTCTTACACAAAGCTTCCATGAGGAAAGGATTCTGTTTACAGTGCAACTATGACTCAAGGGCAATGTGAATAAACAGGTACTGGCTATCAGAAACATTTCTATTCTTTATGTTAGGAGGCAGGGTTCTCAGTGAGAGAGTTTGCCATTTTGTTTTGCCCATTATCTGCTATGCAGGCCCATGATAATGCAGACACACTGAAGTGATTACATACATTTTTAGAGACTCAACTTTGAGGGTAGAGATTTCTCAGGGGACATGAGAGAGGAAGCACAAAACAGTCTGTGTAACTATTTATATGAAACCTTCGGAGCACATTCATTGATAGTGTGTTTGGTATTCCACCCACAGGTAGAGATCGCAAGGCCACTCGGAAACAGTCCAAGCTACCTTGGGACAGCTCCAGCTCTCACTTCGCAGTCCTCCTGTATACATCCGAGACCCTGCAGGGCACTCAGAGGGGTGGTTAAAATAGGAACACATTCATCTCAATACCCTACCTGCCAGCACTAATGGATGTTAGTCTGTTTTGGAGAGACAATGAAATCGAAGGTAGAGGATTTCGGGCTCCTGTGGCGTATGTGAGCATGAGCGAAAAACACAAACAGGTTTAATCCCCCTGCGCTACTTGTGTGTATTATACATGTTTTGAATTCAACAACAGCCACTTCTTAGCCTTGAAAAGCAAAGCTCACTACGCTCCATTGTTTCACAGTGGCCCTGATGTGTCAGTGTACTGCAGTCAGTTTGGAGAATAGAATTACTTTTCATTCTGCTTCATCTTCACATTGTCTGGCCTTTGTTAAAACTCCCATGTCCCATTTCCTCAACTAAATATAAAAGATGCATCAATAAATCTAAAGGATGATTGAATGCAGATTCCTCGGCTACTGACAGAAACGGATCTGCCGAGCTGGTACATTGAAAAAAAAGAAGAAGTTATTCTAAAGTGCCTTGAATGCAAAAACACCTCTGTTTATGCTTTGAGTGCTATCTACACATCATAAAACATTCTTTATCTGCAATAGAATTCTGGTCCTGAATCTGCCTCATGCCTTGTTTACAGGTTTTATTTCTCTACTTTTTATGCCTTTCAAACCACACCTTATTGCACATGATTCTCTCTGCTTCTAATGTAGTTCCGTCTTTTCCTGCAGAAAAATATCACCCCTGGAGACCACACCTTTATTCTCTCTCTTACAAAGAAGAAGCAAAATCACGAACACAGCAGGCGGGGATATCTATTCTGCCAATTTGCTGCTCCAGTTTAGGAGAAATCCATTAAAAACTGCAAGACTCCCTCGGTAAAAAAATTACAATTTCACATTCATTTCTTTTGATTTCTTCTCTCGTAGCTTATACTTTTTAAAAAAAATTTAGTGAACGGATGTCTATTGGGAGTCTACAGTCTACAATATTAGCCAGCCAGACATACTATAGCTCTATAACATTGTGGTATATTTATTATAGCCTCTTAGAAGCGGCATCATGAACAATGTCTGGATTTCTATGCAGAGGAAGTGTTTGTGATGCTGCAGAGATGAAAGATTCAGTCTTTCCCTTTGTTGAACAGAGGTCATTAGCACATCTGCCATATCTGCAGGTGTTGGTTCTGTACGTGCAGGTGCCTCGGAGTAGTGTAGTGTAGCAGCACCAAAGAGGTGAGACACACACGTCAACAGAAAACAGGAAACTGAGAGGTGTTATATATGTGGCTATAAAAGAGAGCAAGGTGAACAGCGAAATAAATCAAACCTCCAGTTAAGAGGCGGCTTTAGCGCAGGGATTGTTTAAATACAAACTCATTGCATGTTTAGTGTATGTCTTTTCATCATTGCATCCAATTAGGGTCTGATTTTTAAGCTGCTTGTCATCTTGATTAAACAGTCAGCATGGGGAGTCTGCTGAAGAAACATTTTGTGTAAAGGCTGGAAGTACAAGGACACACAGTAATACAAGATGGATAAAATCATGACTGTACTTATTCTAGCTGATGTTGACACTCCAGTGTCTATATCGTCTTTCTGTCAAAATCCTGAATTAATTTATAATCTCATTGCTCTTTACAAACTCTTGTGAAAAACACTCACGACTAAACTATTAAAATGTACTTTTATTTTTTAATCAGTTCTCAAAAACAATAAATGTGTTATACAATTGTCACAACAATAAATTGTGTCTTAGACTAGAAAATACAGACATACAACATGAGAGAAGTATTAGAGTGCTTTGCTAAACGCATTACAATGAGCATAATCTCATTTCACAACAATAGCTTTGTCATAGCTCTGAGATCACACTCGCATTTGCTTGAAAATCACTCACACTAACTTCTTAGAGCAAAGTAGCTGTTTTGGGCAAAGATAATAGAATAGAATGGAATAGAATTGAATAGAACATATCTTCATTGTCTGCTGGGGTGGAAATTCACCAAAAAGATAAGCAGTTAGTACAACACATAGACAGTTGCTTTACACAGAGAATAAAACAATTCATGTCAGCGTCTGTGGCTTAAATCTTGTCAGTCACTTTGTAGAGTTGAGGATATTGATGGCACTTGGAAGGAATAATTTTTATAATACACTTTTAGCTGTCAGAGGGACTCTATAGTGCCTCCCAGATCTCAGAGGCTCAAACTGGCTGAAGAGAGAGGATGGGAGCTATCTGCCAGGATTCTTTCTTCCGTGTTCACGCTGTAAAAAAGTTGGATTAGGGGCTTTTTACTTGCCATTGACACAATCCTGGAAAGTTTATTCTTAGATCTACAGTTTAGGTAATCTTACCAGACAGGAAGGTGAAAAGTTAAAACTTAAACAATACTTTTATACACTGAGGCCCCTGATTTTCCTATAAAACATAAATTTGCTGTGAGCATCTCTGTATTGTCATAGAAGTCCAGAACTGTATCCAAGGTGTTTAAAGGTTTCCACAGTTTAAACAAGTTGGCCACCAAGTGAAACAGATATAGTTGAGTACAGATAATAGGTTCGTTTGTCTTGGCCATGTTAATTTCCAGCTGGCTAATGAGACACCATGTTTGAAGAGCCTTAGTGTGGGAGAGATAGGCAGCTTCACCTAAGGGGTCTGTTTCCTGTAGAAGGCCAACTAAGGCAATGTCATCTGCTTACCTAAATGATCTAAAATGTTTGTCAATGATCATAAATTGAGAGTGAAAGGCACAATTACTGGCATTTTGGGCTGCCACTAATTAATAATAAAAGAGTGTGGTCTAGACCTACTCTACATGTAAAGTGTCATTAGATAACTTTTGTTGTGAATTGGTGCTATATAAAGAAAATCTGACTTGACTACTGTGGGGCAATGCATAAACCCGTTTGGCTAATCAGGGCAAACACATCCAACCCCTCACCTGGTTCTGGTATGTATTGGTATTTTTCATACAACTCTAAGCAGAAATACAAACCGCAGTGGACGATGCTTAAAAGCGACTACTCTTGGCAGCAACATGTGTAACCTTGAAGTTGAAAACTCAAACTAATTTATCACTTTGAGGAAATTTATCCTTTTACCCATGCATTTAGTAACAGTGTGCAGCTGTCTTACAGCCCCAAGGAACCAAATCAAGTTCTAAGGCCAATGCATTAATCAAAGGTAATGTTCAGCGCATCCCTAATACCTTAACTTTGGGATGGGAGGAACACTCCATACAAAATCTCCCCAGGTGGAGTTTGAACCCAAGCCCGATTTGTTATAAGGTGACTGTTAATTATTCTCAATACCACAAGTATTTTTTTCAGGATTGCCTCCTTTCTCCTTGCAAGGGAGTGAAGTTGTGTCAGAGCCCCTATTTGACAGCAACCCCTGAAGAACTAAAATATTGAATTCTGCGTCCGTAATTACAGCAAAGTGTGCCAAACCTACCTCTTAATAAATCAACCTGCATCATTTTGAATGATTTATATATAACTGATTTCATTGGTTTCCCGCTAAATGCTGCTTTTGACTTATTTAGGATAATTCACATGCTCTTTTCCAGAACAATTTGATGAATGGAGCCCACTGACACTAAACTACTGAGAGAAAGCTGTTTGTACAGCAGCAGGCATTTAAATCTGCCATTCTCATGCATGTGAGTCTACAAATTATGCTAAGTGATGGCATTTGAGCAGCCTGTATTAGAGTGAGGAGAAACAAATAAACTCACTGGATAACATGGTGCCCCTGCTGTAATCTAAAGGTCAACACAATAGTGTACAAACTGTTTTCAAGCTAGTACTAAACTATAAAGCAAAAGATCAAACATACAGAGCATATTTATACAGTATCTGCGGATATAGTCTGGCAAACCCAATGAAGACAGCAGTACAAGCTTGACAAGCTTGATGGTAGACTCTGTCCCTGATAAAACTGCTAATACTATCCATCTCATCAAACATGGAAGCACGCATCTAATCATGTGGCCATGGGGCAGACCCTGAGGTCAGACGGCTGCACCCTTCCTCTCCTCAGGCCAGGCCAGAGCAATTACTACTGCTGCTTCACAGGCGGACCTGTGTCCCCAACGCAATTAACAAGCTGGGCAACCAGACACTGTACACAGCATGAGCGATGAGAGGCACGAGGAAGGACGAGGAGTGAGGAAGAGATGGATGGGAACACATGAGTGGATCAAACCAGGCTTGCCAGTTTTTTTGTTTTTTCTTGTAAACAGTGTGAGTATAGGCGGATGTCAAACTGTGTGAAAAGCACATTGAGGACTTAACATCTCCAGGATTTTAATGCAGCATATCAGTTTTAGATACACGCAGACATAGTCGTGTCAACCAAGAAGTAGAAATTTGATATTCCGTTTTGATAAAACAATATAGACGTATATTGTTTTCACTTTCAAGTACCTTTGGGCAGAGATTTTGGAGAGCAAGACTGCAAATGCTATACTTTGCCTCCCACTCTCTGTATTCTACATTCATCCTTGTTGTGAGGATGATTCATCACAGCTGTGACAGATAGAGCATAATGTGTTACAGCTCCCAGAATGAACCGCAGTAGGTGTTATCTTGGCGGGTTTATTCAGAGGCACGTTCCATTATCAACTGGAGGAAACCAAGCATCCCGGCTCCTCTCCACTGCAGCCACGCCATCATGATCCCCATCTCTATTACCTTGCTTGTGACCAGTTTTATGTCTCCCCATTGCCATCTTAATTCTAAACTCTAATCCCCGTTCTAAGACCTGCTACGAGCCTGCTAATCTGCTGCTTCTGATCCCAACATCTCCCCAGTTTCCTTTCCTTTCCTACACCGCAATTCCTCTACTTGTCCAAGTAGGATGCTCTGACAGGAAACGATTGCACCGAGGTTAGAGACAGAGGCCCTAGGGTGTCTTTGCTGACTCGCCGATGGAAGAGTGATGGAAACTGTCTAGAGGAGAGATGGATTCCCCCGGCCGTCTTGTCTCCACCCATTCATTGTTCATGAGCTAGGGCTGCCAGACAGCTGTCTGTACCTGCCACCTCTGACAGATGCCTGCTGTCAGTCAGACTGGGAGGGTCCACAGTCTGCATCCCCTTCTCGCCGGCTGGATCTCATATGAGCCAAAAAATCGATGGATGGAAAGAGTTTGATTTATTCCTTGTTAGAGGTGCTCAGCCCTTTGTTGAACGCATGAAATGAAATGGAGTCAAACTGGAGGTGTGAAGGCAAGCGGTGACTACAAATACACACTAAACACTTCCGTGCATCAAGAAATGTCCCATGTTTTGGTCTTCTCTCCACTTCCCATTTGTATCCAAAATGCACTGTAAATACATTGGAAATAAGTCACCACAGGGGTAAAAATGTTAAACTCAAACCGTGTCAGTCTTATAATAGGCATATCTGGTTTCAGTGAGTGGCTAAACCCAGAGCAAACAGTGGAAACAGGTGTACAAGTCCAGGTTGGCACCCCTTGGCTGATACCTATTTTCATTGTTTTTGTGTGTGTGTAAAGAGGCCAAGGGGAAAGATGAATAAGATTGCAGATTTACTCTGAGACAAGCAATACATTCTCTTGAATAGTACAACAGGTTTGGGGCTCTGCAAATATAATGTCATTTTTCACAGGCTAATGCACATCCTCACAAGAACGCATGCGTGTACAGACACACGCATGCAGCGCACACACAGATCCATCTCAAGGCAATGTGTGGTCTGTTATTAGATAGATTTCCTGTTTCTCTTCCTGCTCTTGCATGCTAATAAATAGAATCATTACGTCTCAGTGGGTTGGTGGGTAGTGGAGCTGCTTCACACAGACTGCAACTGTCTTTTAAATGATGGCAGAGAGAAATGGGCTCTATTAAAGGCGGCAATCAAAGCTGCATCGCCACTAGCAAGCATGTCACGTAGCTAATTCTCATAACCCATGAAGCAATTAATTCATGTCAATACAAATACACAAATGGTCTCTTTTTTTTTGCCCATCGGCAAAGTGAAGGTCTTACAGTGGTGCCTATGTTTATTTGCCCGTCTTTGTGTCTCTGTGCGAACATGCTCAGTGAAGTGAACCTGGAAGAGCAGGTGTAATTGGGTGTGGAAAAAAGAGAACCTTGTGGTCTCCCCCTGGCTAAATTAGATCAGACAAATCTTCTCCTCTCCATTTCCTCCACAGACAACAGGCACATTGTCCTAACTCAAGTTTGTTATTATGTCTTTGATCAGGTTGGGCTCCATGAAATAGGCGACGCAGATGACGATGATGAGATAATGATTACCAGCCTCCCTTTGCTAGCGTGGGGCTCGCATCTGGCTATACGACTCCTGCCAGCTAGCTTAAATCAATTTACCCACAGCCATACTAAAACACAGACAAGAAAAAAATTCTCTAAAAGGGTTTGAGTGCTGCGGTGCTTGGTCAGTCTACAGTGGCTTAGTGAAAGCTCAGGATCAATGTCTCAGGCAGTAAATCATTAAGCCCCATTATTTCTGTAAAGGGAAACTTGCTAGAGAATGCAAACCCAGATGCGTTACCACCCAGATAGCAATGGCCACGGCTTAATGAGTTTCCCTGAGTCAATATCTCAATGCGGAGAGGTTGGACATGCTGAGAAAGCATTCTTGCCATGAAGAAGGAGCTCTGGTGAAAACGCAGGTGTGAAGCCAACGTGGGCTGCTTGGTGTGATTCTGTGAAGGCAAGAGAAGTGAAAAAGAAAAATGAGCAGGGAAGAGACAAAGGCTTTCTGATTGAGGCGCTGAGTTGATGAAAGTGGGTTCTGGCTTGTCTGGGTCGACAGGCATGAAACCAGACTGCATTTAAATGCATCTGTGGAGAAGAAGAGACCCTAAAGTGTTCTCCTGCTCCATCACCGTCCTTTGTTCCGAAACCTCCAATTCCCTGTCCTATCTGGATGGCTTGCTGCTTTGAATTCCGAGGAAAAGTAAAAATCCTCCCCTTCCTGACTTCCCCTCTCCATCCATCGTCACATGCCTGTAAGGTTTTCTAATAAGAGTGCCTTGATTATTTTCAGGTATTTGTAGTGTTTTGCAAAAGGCAAATAATGCAGGAAGTGTTGCTAAAAGGAAAATAAGAATGTCAAGATCCAATCTAAGAAAGGAGCTGCTTATTTATAGAAGACCAAAATAGACATATAAACAAGAGAAAACATCAAGCAGTCAGACTCCTGTCTGTTGTTAAGAATGAGAAGTTGGAGTTAGTTCAATTAGGGTGCTGACACACCAACATTTCCCTTGTGGGGTTATACAACTCTCAGTGTAGTGAAGACATGCTGCTGTCAAACGTATCATGGCATTGACACTGCTTTTAATTTTGAATTTAAGGCAACAGAATCAATCATGTTAAAAACAAACTGCTGACACAGGCAGACTTGCGGCGCTACATCATGAATGAAAGTTATGGCTCAGTGGGTCAAGGTAGAATGTGCATACACTTGTCTGGACTGTAATCCGTCATACGCTGCAGATTGGCCAGGAGTAATGAGCCTTTACACTACAGTACATAGAGAGCTGATACTACAGGAGTGCTATTTTCCACAGTCAAATTACAGTTAGATTTTCAGCTAACAAAGACTCAGCGCCACTGACCAATCAATAGATGTCAAAATGTCCCCTGCTTCTGATAATAGATCCAGCAAACGCACAAGGAAGTGCGCACAAACCTACAAGCATAAGGAATCAGCGTGTAGGGCAGATGACGGAAGGAAAGGAGAGGTAAAGGCAGGGTGATGAAAAGTACAAGAGACAACATAGAACAAAAGCAAGAGGAACCTCCTTTTGGTCATTTTTACAATCAAAATCTGTAATATATTCTCTCGACTGATGTAAGGCACTGTGGCATCTGACAAATGTTCCCTTTCGATGTCTCAAAGTGTCTAGAATGTTTGTCAAAACGACAGAACCAAAACGATATCGTGAATAAATGAAGTGTGAAGCGCATCCTGTCACAGAATTTCCCATTCTTGACATCTGTTGGGCAGAACAGACGCTCCGCTCGGCTGCCTAGCCAGTCTCCTCTCAGAGTCAGCCAGGCTCACCACTAAGCCAAGGATCTGACTGGCTGCAGAAATTGAGCCTGACGGTAATTGATTGCGTTTAACTTGCTTGCTTCAATTAAAGAAAGTTAGTAGCCAGTGAGGAGTTAAAACAGTTTGGGAGCAGAAAAGACATGGCCATCCATATTTGTCACAGCAGCCTTCTTCAAGGTCAGTTCACTGCCAGCAGGCAACGGGAGCGGAGGGGAGGGGGTGCAGGGTAAAAGGGAGATGGCTGACAGAGAGGGGGACAACCTGACAGCTCAACAGGGCTGATGGCCGGCTGAAGTAGACATTGAAGGACAGGTGGATGTCGGAAGAGTTTTTTCTGTTGGTATCAAGGGGCGTGGTCCATAGAGGGTCCGAAATCATTGTCATCAATGTTCCGTGGGTCCATGGCGTTTCCTCTTGGCTCTGGTAGCCTTAAAAAAAGAAAAAAAGAACAGAGACATATTAGATGACTGTAAGTCCTCAAACTCTTTCACAAACACCTGCGTGCAGCCACACAAACGCACCTTCCACACACACATTATGGAAATATAATAAACCTTTGTGAAATGTAATCAGCTTCAATCAAGCTGCGCCTTAAGTAGAAATCATCCATTCTGTCGGTTTTATATTAGCAGCTCTGCGGCGACAGAGACAAAGTGATTGCTAAATTGTAGGGACCTGTAGCAATCCAAGCCTGGCTGATAGATTCAATTTCACTGGAGACAGTCTACACTAATCATATGCTCTAATTGGACAATGTCGTAAGGGTGATGGAGCACTGCTCCTCCCAGAGAAACAACTCTCTCCTGAAACTTGTCACATTCCACTCTTCATCCTTCCTATTATGACCCCCCACCCCCCTACATCTACTGGACCCACATCCATTTTCAAAAGACTGTATGTCAGCATGTTTTTCTCAACACATACTTACTGGATAGAGATGATGTTTAATTCAATGCGATTCAATGCACTTTAGAGCTATGCCATCTAATTTCACTGCTCAAATGTTTGTTTTAAAACAATCACTTCCTATGACCTTGGGCATTTAATCTGCATTTATATTTGTGAATTTATGGTCATCTGTCGGAGCAGGAAACAACAAAGGCGAAGTCTCTGATTCCATACTGATGTACAAACCGCAGTAAAGTAAAAGTAAAGTTAACTGCTATGGCAGCTTGACTGACTGCTCTTTTTTTGGTTTATAACAATATAAATGACAGTTCAAAGTCACAACAAATATCATTATGACAGAATGAAGCTGTATTTCAACGCAACAAAAAAAGAACATAACCAGCATGAATCTATGAGGTCATCCCTTTGTTCACTATCAATACAGCAACTACAATAGTATGTAACCACAGCCCAGGTGCTTTTTTTCTCCGGTTATCACATTTGGAGAGAGAGTGGCCCATGGTGACCAATAAAGCAGCAGGTAAACTGTATGGCGAGCAATATTATCTCTCACACAAATGGTTAAAACAACACAGTAAACCAAATTGAAACAAGATGAATCCAGTAGTTATAAAGTATCTTCAATGTGATGTGAACGTTTTTCAGTTTCACTTAAATGTGCAGTTTCCAGAGCCAGTGATGAAAAGAAAGACCCAGTCACCAATGTCTGTTTGTGATTTTTCTATCACAAACAAACACAAATACAAAGGGGTAAAAGAAAGGGTCTATAATTCTAGTATAATGACTAAGTTCAGTATTTAATACCTTAATGATTGCCATCAAATGAGACAAAGGACTACCTGTCAAGCTATAATATGGAACAGTTGGCACACTGTTTATTCAGAATAAACAATGGTTGAATGTGGTTAGCTTACGGGTCAGGGTCACCACAGAGAACCATGATGCATTCAAATATTCATGGATGAAAGAGGTTGTTTTTTTTTTTAGTTTTCAGTGTTGTTTAAAATCAATAAGCCTAATTTTTACAATGCAGGCTTTAACCTCCCTCACCTGTGCTTATGATTTGGTTATTTATCATGCAATATCTCAATTTATACAAGGACAATCTTTAAACAAGCAGCTAATTAATGAATTTTATATAAACTTATTGACTTTGTGCCTACTAATTCTAATTTAGGTAATTTCCTATCGCTCTGTCAAGGACGTATTCCCTTCCATCTCTGCTTCTCTCCCTCATTTGCTTCAACACTGTTCCACCTCCGCCGCCTCCCATTTCCTGCACATGCTGCATGTATCACAATCTTTGAGGGGGAAAAAAAATCTATGAGGTGGCTAATAAGCAGGGATATCTTTCTGAGTGCTGCTCCCAGAGTATTCCTGTCTGACACACATCTGTTGGCAGAAACAAAGAGCCGCTTCCTTTTCTCTGAAAATGTTGGACAGTGTACACACACACACACACACACACACACACACACACACACACACACACACACACACACACACACACACACAC
>JBBPCS010000917.1:6716072-6726715 GCA_037974645.1 Hollardia meadi | reverse complement strand
ACACACACACACACACACACACACACACACACACACACACACACACACACACACACACACACACACACAGGGTTAAATATACCTTCTCTCTCAAATGCATCCGAGATTTTAATTATACAAAAGTGCCGTTCCAAATCAATTCAAGTTCTTGCCAAAGTTACCACTTCTGCTTTCTACCAAACCAATTCCCCTCAGTATTCAAATTGTCTACAGCATCAGGGGCTATTCACTCTTTATTGTCAGCCCAGCACACAGATTTCCCAGCCCAGCACTCTTACATCGTTCCCTCCTGTCTGAGATGGTGTTTGAGCTAAAACGTTGGCAGACTTATTCATGTAAGGCAATTTCATCTGGCATCTCCACTCAACCAAAACAAACAAAAAAAAAGGGGGGGAAAAAAGGAAAAGTAATTACAAATATATGTATATGAGACCTTCACTATGGAGGCAAATGAACTATTTATATTCAAACGGTCCTTGCTAAGCCTTAGGACACATGGATGTAATAACTTATTTATTCCACCCACAGGAGAAAGGCCATTACTTGAGAAGAAGAGAGGGGGGAAGAAAGAGGGGGAGGGGGGAGAGAGAAAGAGAGAGGCAGCAAACAGGATGGGGGTAGAGAGAAAATAGAGCGTGGAGCTTCAACACGCAACAAAATGTCAGTGGGTGGGTGATAAATTCCCTACAGGTTAAAGCCCTCGCTTTGTTCTCTTTTTCTGTCTGTTCATCTTCCCTGGCCTAAGTAAAAGATCACTTTTCAGTGTGTGTGTCCTGACGACTGGGTTCTTTCCATCCATGACTAATTTATAAGCTTTAATGCAGTCGATGTATAATTGATCAGGGCCGATCATTGTCTCCTCCCATTGGTGTGGCCATGGCCTGTGGACAAGGGCGAGCTGAGGGCTAGCAGGCCTGCTACAGAGCTCACTGTCTGGGCATCAGTGAAACGTAGCAGCTGTGTCTCCTGGGTTGATGGATGGATGCCTTGGTGTGTGGAAATTTGGGACATTGTGTGTGTGTGTGTGTGTGTGTGTGGGAGAGATAAGAGTTTTCGATGGGACTGACAAAGCTAATCTTACTAATGTCTCCTCTCTGAGTGAAACAGAAAAAGTTTCTCCGATAGCCCTAAAATGAACCCATCGCTCATGGGAGAAAACCTCTGGCTCCCTGTGAGGAAAACAGAGGGAGAGTGTGTGCAAGACTTTGACTTTTGCCTCTCTCATTCTGTTCCTGTTTTGGCCTTAAACCCGTGGAGCTGTCTGTGAGATAGAGGGAGGGAGGGGTCCTTGCCCTGATTAGGCTTGAATTCCCTGCTCTTGGCAGAGAAGCTGCAGGACTCCTAAGTCATCATCCGGAAACACTCCCATCTCGCTGTGGCAGGCTCGCCAGCTTGATCTAGCCTCATTGCCATATGAATAATAATACTGCAGTAGCTTAGATATGCTGAATGGGTTTGAGGTGTGTGTGTGTGTGTGTGTAGGGAGGAGCTGAAGAGCAAAGTGGAGGTTGCTGATAGGGGAGTGAGGCTCTTCTTGATTAAGCAAAGAGGTTGAACAAGAATAAGGATATGTACATAGCGCTGGTGGCAATCATCCTTGGGGGGAAAATAACTATTACAATTTGCATTTCCAAATAGTGGTGATGCCATCCAAGCATACTCCATCACATTAGATGGCAGGACCCATTTCTCAAGTCCTGGAGGCCTCTGAGGTTTGGTCTAATGAGAGAGGATCCTTAATGGTTATTGATAGAGCCCACAAGGACAGACTCTTAGCCTGACTCTCCAGTGAAGCAGTGCAGTCTCCCACTACTTAATGGAGTAAATCTTGTCGCTTCTGTGGGATGATTTAGCACTGCAAACAGATTTGCGACAAGGGAAGATTGTGATATGGAAAGATAGATCAAATAAAGGAGTGAAAGGGGAAAAGAAAGCAGTGTAGAGCATCAATGATGCGAGGAAGGGAGAGTGGATGTTAAAAAAACAGATAGAGTTGAAAAGGGGAATCTAATATAAAAAAAGAAAAATAAATGATATACTGTTGGTTTTTATGAGTAATTTACCTTCTCTGAACTAATGCTCTGCTGGATCCAATTGGCCATTGTCTTGGGAGAGTTTACATCCTTCTCTCTCTCTCTGGCCATCTTGTCCGACAGTTTTCCCTTCTCTCTATAGATTTATGTCGTTACCTTTTACTTAACAGCCCTGTCTAGGGCTGTGTAATTTAGAAATAGCCCCTGCGAATACCTTCATTGAGAGCACCCATGTAATCTTTCCAACACTTTGCACCGCGATCATCCCGCCAGCTAGAATTTGAGATAGATGTAACCTAATTTGTGAAGGAAAACCCAAAGTGGGCAAAGAAATGACACGGAGAGGTGCTGGAGGACGGTAAAGACAATTTAACAGAGTGTCAGAGAGGTGAAGATCAGAGAACAAAGGGAGGAGAGCCAGAGTGTTGGCAGGAAGTGACAACATATTGGTCGGTGCTTGTTGCCAAGGCTCAGACACAAGAAAGGGGTCACCCTTCCCTTTCTTGTGTCTGAGCCTTGGCAGCAATGTGGGAGCCACGAGAAATACATTTTTCAGGAGTTTCTATTAAAGTTCCATTGTCACAGGTTACTCAGGCCATGATCAGATAAGGGGCTTTTCACTGATTCTCTAATACAAGGAGGACTTTTTGAGTACTGCTCGGAACACAATCATCATCTTTTGTTATGCAGCCCCGACTGTAAGAGCTTGCAATTTTTTAAATTATGCTACTTCACCTAAGATAACAAAGACGACATTGCAGGGCTGCCACCGGCTTCTGCAAATTAAACTGAAACACGGCAATCCAGATTCCTTTGTGGATATATTTGCCCCAAAAAGCAACAAAGGAGATTTAGGGGGTATTAGGGGGTTATTTCCTAAAAAACATTTTGTTTCAAAGTGGAGAAGCCTTTCACAGCTGATTACTCTTATAAACGGCCTATTTTAGAAGACTCAGTTAAGAGTTAATGCACAGTGCTGAAACTTATTAACTAAATTAGCATCTGAACAAGATCAAATTGCTGATTATGATTTCCTTCCTGACTGCAACAAACGCTGGGTCAGCATCTCTTTAAACTGGTATTAATCTTAATGTCAACACAGAGCCTCAAATGTTGCTGTATGCTTCCACTGGTAGCCCTGAGGTATGCTACCCTGGTTTCACTGTTACAGACACATAGACACATACATATACAGTATAAACAACACCTGACCTGAATACAAGGATTTAGATCTGTCTTTTAGACCATTATAATTGGTGTGTTTTGAAACCTATCCCAGACCATTGTTTATTCAACTCTGTAGTAGTACAAAGATTTAAAAGGTGTCCTCAGCTAACATTAAATGTGTCATTCACACTGCCATCTTGTCTTGTTTATACTCCTGATTAAAAAACTGGTTAAAAAAAAAGAAAGTCTTGCATCACTCCAGCTCATTAAAAATGCAGATGCTGAGGTTTTCACTGCTAAAAAAAGGAAGACACAAACTTTGGAATCTTCTGTCGCTTCCAGTAGCCGTTATTTTTAGAGTAGATTATTTTATTCAATTTTATTTCAAAGCATGTCTGGATCTGCACCATGCTACATCACTGACCTCACTGTGTGAGCTGCACAGGCTGTGATCTTTACGAAGTAGTTACAAGGTAGACTGCCGACTAACGGTAACCACGATCTGCACTCAAGGCTTTAAAAGATCAAGTTAGATAAGATGTTTCAAGTCGCTTTGTTAAACTTTTGTTATGTAAATTATCAGCGACTGTTTTTCCATCTCGTTGTCTTTCATCTTTCATCTTATGTGCAGATGTTTTTTTTTATTTAAATCCTTTATTTCTATTCCTTGTATCCAGTGCAGTTTTATTTATATTTCATTTTATTTTTTATCTTCTGTGTATTACGGCATCTTCCTCTGGTAACTGTTCTAACCTCAGCACACGTGAGAGCAGCAGCTGAGGAGGGCTCTATTAAGATTCTTAGTTGAGTGGTGGCTATGTCGGCACAGGTGCACCCAGCTGTGCAGATGTTGGAGGTGGGTGTCAGAAAGGATGGTTCACAGCTTGGATAAGACTTGGTAAGACTGTTTCACTATTTCGCTTTGAAACACTGACGCACGGGATGTATATCTGACGCCTCTTTGATTAACTGCTACACAGGAATATAGGGAACTGCATAAATATGGCTTTCAACTGGATAACATGACAGAAAGAGTTACATAATGACACACAAATAAAGTGACATGCTGTATAGGAGGCTGGATGGAGATTAAAAAACAGATTTTAAAAAATTATGTTGAAATGTACTACTTGATAAATCTGTGGTTTCGCACCACCCACCAAAAACCATCAAGGCTGGTTACAAACTTCTGCAAAAACAGTAGCCATGTCTGTTCTCTGATACACACTAAAACACACTCTGCAAAGCAGACACGTAGAGAGTCATGATGTTAACGATTTGCCTCGAGACAAAGAAAACAACCACTACACTGTTCTTCCTCCACGCTCGGGGACTTTTGACACCCTACACAGGTGACAAAACTTCTCGGGCATTTTAGTGATAAATCAGTACAATTTCTTTATAGCCTACATCTGTGCAGCAACCCCTATATTGAGCCACAGTCGCAGCAGTAATGGCTCTGTTTAGAAAGTGATTTATTGGGCTGATGTGATTCTTTTCCATAGGAAATATAACTACCTATGCTCATGATATCCAGACTGAGCAATGCAAACTGTTTCATATCTAAATTGACAACCTGATCAAGCCAAGAAAAATGTTATCTTTTAGCTTATCAATTATGAATTATTTCACTTTGGGAAGCTCTTCAGATATGCACAAAAATACATTTTATACCTACATTGTGAATCACACTGCTTGACAAAAGGGAGAGCCTACCATGATGGAATACATGTTCTGAACCGACTGAATAATTGCTCTACAAACAGTGGCAGTCTGCCTCTTTCAGAGTCACTGTTCTATTTACACTGTTCACTGGGATTGTCTTCCCCCTGAAAAACAACGCAACACCCTGCGGTGTTTCCATGCTGTTCCAAAGACTTAATCAGTTCATGGAGGAAGTGAGGAGACAAGGCACAACAATAGGCAATGCATCATGCTACAGAGGACAGAGAGCTAGGGGCTGTTTGATATGACCCTTTGTGTGCACCGCAGCTTATTCATCAGAGCAAACTGGAAGAGGCGTGGATAAGTCCACCTCATCGTCCGCCAGATGTATTGCCTCAAGTAGACCCCATTCACACTCATGTCCATGCATGCCATTATGTTGCAATGTGCATCAGAAAATGCGGTACATACCACTCCAACATAGGAATTGCGTGCAGTCAGCTCACTACACGATGCATGCATTATGAGTTCTCCTGCGTACAGACTGTGAACAGTGAGGCAGAAAGGTCAGTGAAGTAGAATAAAAACGCTCAGCCAATCAGAATAATCCCACAGGTTTGCTGCAGCAGGTGTGAGGAGCTAGCTGATCGCTGTTATCCCTCCGTGAACTCATTTCCCGCTCACTTTGACGCAGGTACCTGCCGTTAATCATACAGAGGAATTAATGCAGAGCCATTCAGATAAGAGCATTAAACTACTGTAAAGACTCAATCTTACATTGGCTCATTTAGTGAATTTACAATTCCTGTGGCCACAAGGGCAATTGAGGAATTAATTGAGGAGAACTGCAGCAATACAATTTGTGTGGCCCACAAAAATAGAACTGCTAATTAGTGTGAATGCCAAATTTAAACTGACCAGAACATGAAGTCAAGCATCCCTGTTGTCACTTGCTTTAGACAGTGCGTGGACCATTTTGTGGAGGGGAAAAACCCACCATGACACTTCCTTTAAAGCCCCTCTTCAGCGAGATACAATTTGACAATCAACAATTAGCCTGAATGGCACACCTCCTCCCATGGAGGCACAGGACTGTGCCTTCCAATTTTCAAGAGCCATTATAGACTTGGTCACAAATTAAATGGCAATGAATGACGTGAAGAAGCTTCCTCAGAGGAGTGCAAGGAGGTGATAATGGAATCATCTTAATGGCTCCCCGATGTATAACAAAGGGAGAGGGGAGAGGGGAGAGGAGAGAGGACAGACATGTTGGATGTCGTCTGCGAAGAAGAGGTTTGATCTTCTGGACGTTATACCGTGTCATTTCTTGGTATTATTCATTTTGACACACTTACAACTATGCAGCTATCCAACACAGTAAAACTCAAAAGAAACCTGTGGGTGTTTATGAAACAGGATAAATGACTCACTGTGGTCTAATAACTGAAGGGGATGATAGTGTTGGAGGTTTCACCATGAAAGGGACATCATGACCGATGACAACCTGAGCACACAGCTTACAGATTTCTACAGCTGTAACAGGATGCTGTGTTAAAAGCCTGCTGGATGCCACAGGGTCAGCATAGTTCTACAGCACTGATAAAAGCTGTACTGATGGTTTAATAACAAAGAACAGGAAACATTTGCAAAAAAAGAAAAAGAAAACAAAGATCTTATTTCTTTGAAGGAACCTAAGCGAAACATCACAAAAATATTACAAATAAGTTAACCTGCAAAGCGTAAGAAAACAATTAATTTCATGTTTCACCTCTGGCTACATGCCGCTCAGTGATGTTAAAGCAGCTACTACTGTATATTTAGCTTGGTGGTAACCTACTGTATGTTACACAGTGTAGCTGCAGGCTAAGGTCTGGAAAAATAGAATCATTATTTTTATAGGATGCTGACATAAAGTGCAGGAGCGTGACATGAAGAGAGACTATGTGCCTAATTGCACAGTGCTTCGGTTTGTCAGTATATTACTGTCAGACAGAATTGTATCACACTGAGTATACACAGATTATGACCGCTTGCTACACATGTTCTTCTACTTTTACATACATTCTGTGATATATTGTAGCCAATTGTGTTGCAATATAATGTGTGATTGTCACACCACTGTTATGGTGCACAACATGTCATGAAACTATTTAAGCATAACTAAATTATTTCCACACTTGGGCAACAAGATTGAACCCCAAAATCTCAATGAGTGGTCTGCAATAATGATAATTCCTCCAGCACACACTTCAGGACAAAAACAATGTGTAATAGTTCCATTCAATAAGCTGCAAACTATTTCAGGCCTTGTCCACAGGTACATGGGTATTTTTGAAAACGTAGCTTTTTCTATGCGTTTTGGCCTTTCGTCCACACACAAACTGCGTTTTAGGTCACTGAAAATGGAGCTTCTGCAAAACTCCTTCCAGGGTGAAGATTTTTAGAAACTCCATTTTAGTGTTGACATGTAGACAGGGAAAGCTGAGTTTTCGTCTTGCAACGTGTATGTTGTTTACATGAGGCGATTTTCTGCAATGGCGGAGGTAGCCAATATACTGTTGCTTTTAACGTTGCTATCTGTTGTTACATGCTGACACATACACAGATAGTTACCCTCCCTCTATGTAGAGGAACAGAGGCGTCAGAGTGCACTTCAGAAGTCGCTATTACATTCAACAAACACACTCCCCCCGCAGAGCCCGCCGCCAACGCCGTCGGCGATTTTGGACAAGACCCGGTGGGACCTTGTTGTTAGCCTACCGGAACCAATAATAACTTTTCTTTCGGGCTTCTGATTGGCCAACATGGCTTTGGCAAGCTCTTGACAGTGCATTTTGGATTGGGACGGAGATATTTTTTAAAACAGTGCTTGTGTGGACAGAAAAACCCTGTTTTCAAAAATACCCGTGTATGTGTGGACTAGGCCTCAGACCCAATCATGATACTATCACCTGTTACCAATTAACCTCTTTACCTGTGGAATGTTCCAAACAGGCGTTTTTGGAGTTAGAGAGTGTTTTGCCAGCATCAAATTTAGAATAAACATTTAGAAAAATCAATGTAGTAAATTAGGGTGAAACATCATCAAAACACAGCGTCCCACCTTTTTTTAAATCAGGGTTGAAAGACCACTAATATTTTGAACCCACATATCTAAGGCATAACCAGGTGGCTTCGTTATACAGGTCCCAGGTTTTTTTTTTTTTTTTTTAAACACACAAACATTAAATGCAGACTATGTCTTTGGCTTAAATTGAAATACTCCTTTGAAGTTTGAATCTCAAGCCCACAACAGTGAGAAAGGGAGAGAAAAACACATTGGAGAGATAAACCTTTATCTAGATCCTTCAGAAAGCACACCACGTCAGCTTATAGGTAGTGACTGTCCCCACTTTTACTTCACAATCCTTATATTCTTCCTTCCCTATTCTCTTCTGACTTCACCTTGGCTGTAACTTTAATTCTTGGTCAATTCTCTGTCATTTATTATGTCCTGTATAAATCTGTTAAATGTTGTTTTCCTTTTTTCTTTCCATCTCTCCTTTATTCGCCTACGCCCTTCGAGCCTCTCTGTCCCTCTCTGCCCTTTGGCGTCTCCGTAGGCACCATTGATCCAGGGGAACTGAAGGGAGTCCTTCCTAGTCTGATCTGCACAGTCAGTCATGTGACCGCCTGGGACAGAGCCAGACAGCTATTATGAAGACTGACTGGTCAAAGCAGCACCCACACACTTGGCAGGCTGGCAGAGCTGCCCCCTGTTGCCTCTTTAAGTAACCCCTTTCTCCAACCGCAGAATGCCGGCGCCACTTTAATCAGCGAACTGCCCAGGTGCCTGGACAAGCTGTCCCAGAATCTGGATTGCTCTGGAGAGATTTTAAAATTAAAATCCTGTTAACACCACACTTGGAAAGATGATGCAGACTTGTCTGTGTGCACTCTGCTCTATCATTGAGATGGAGGGACGTCAGGGGCACATATGCTCAGAGACGAGAAGGAGAAAGGGATAAAAAAAAAGACAGAAAGAAAGTGTGTTTCTCTGAGCCAGAGAAAAACAGAGTTGTAGAACAGACTGGCTATTAGGCAAAGCCTTCTGTCAAATGAGACCTTTCCCTCCCCCTGCGTCCAAGCCCCATCATCCAAGCCCTCAGTGTGAAGGACACCCCGACAGACAGCTGAGAAAGGCTGGGCTCCAGACTGTCATAGCCCTCATCTCGTCTGATAAAAGTCTCATATGCCTCATCCACCCCTTCCTGCTTTCTCCTCTGCAGAATGTTAAACACACTGTGTAAATAAAGGGCTTCCCACAGGGTGCAGCACAGCTTCCTTGTGCAACAAACAAAACGATTAACAGTTATGATCTCAAAACCAACTTTAAAAAAAAAGAAGTTTTAAATGCAAATTTTGTGCTATAATGCAAATGTATCAGAATTTTAAAGGTGGCACTGCACGACTACAGACCGATTTGGGCTTTATTAGTCTGAGAAATTTGTTGTTTAGTTCCTGCAGAAGCATCATGGTTAGATTCAGCATTGCAACACAGTAAAATACATTCATGAGGCTTGACAGCTCCCCAATGCTGCCCGACTAATAAACTTTTATGTGTACTAATGCATCCTGTAAAACATCAGCCATGAAAGCCAGCCTTCTCCTGAAGGTGACTTGCTCCTATCGCATATTTCAGCATCAGGAAACTGGAAGCAATTTTATTGTTTAATTAGAAATCAGCTCTTTATGTGTAATCACCTGCAAATACAAGACACAATTTCTATTGAAACAAGCTAAAAACATGTCTGTGTCGAAACAAAATTTACAAAAATATAAAGCAATAATATTTAATGATTAAAACAGTGAGCAATTCTCAGATTCAAAAGGAAAACGCAGATGTGCAAATGGGACCCCCGCCAGAAAAAGCCATTAATTTTTCGTTCACATCCCTCCTCCCTTCGCAGAACAACGCTGGATTAAGGTGATTTTGCAAAGTGCACGCTAAATCTCCCATTAGAATCCTGAGGTAGTTAAATCCCAACCATCTCCTCATTCCTCTCTAGCCAGTACTATAAATCTACATGGTGAAGGGGCTTGTCGTGAAGCTGCTGAATTAAACATGCCAACCTCCGCTCACTCCTCCTTCCCCTCACTGAGAGAATAGCTGAGCAGAGGGACAGAGTGTGAACTGGAAGAGGGGAGAGTGCCCTGACTGAGCCGTCGCACATGTGCTGAGACGTTGTTGCTATGTCCAACAGTGGAAGGGAGAAGGAGATGTACTATTTCAGTGGTGTGTGTGTGTGTGTGTGTCAGTCCTGTTTCTGTGATGACAGTTCATACCTAGGGCCAGAGGTTTGATAAGGCACTGATTCATTGCCCGCTGGTTCAGCCTGTCACTATCGTCCTCCTACATTCTGCACTATGCTGAAATCAGACCTGTAATTCCACCTGAAGGCTAACACTGAGGTGTGCGTGTGTGTGTGGTTAAAGGGGACACAATAGGTGAGACAGTGTGAAGAAGGCATCTGCGTGTGAAAGCATGTTTCTGTCTGTGTGTGCGGTGAGACAGTTGCCTTGTTCTTTCCGCCCATCTGCTAATTACGCATAGTAGCCGTGTGAGTGTGTGCGTGAGTGTGCACGTGTGTATGGTGTGCATGTGTGTGCTTTTAGAATGAATAATGAATGTTTATACACAGTGCAACATATTTTGAGTGCTTTTACTTGTGTGTGTGTGTGTGTGTGTGTGTGTGTGTGTGTGTGTGTGTGTGTGTGTGTGTGTGTGTGTGTGTGTGT
>JBBPCS010000917.1:6699004-6710808 GCA_037974645.1 Hollardia meadi | reverse complement strand
ATATATATATATATAATATATATATATATATATATATATATATATATATATATATATATATATAGTGTAACTGACAACACTGAGTCAGTTCATATTTATCATAATCCCGTTATTGACCAAAGTGACCGCTGGTCGGCAAATGTTAAATAGGCTCACTTTAAATATGTGGCGCAACATTTGTGACAACAGTTCATGAAAGTCTGAGGTTTCATTTCACTTTACATGACATCATTTCACATACATATCTTGCTCTTCTGTATTAACATCAGGTTTTAGACAACAGAGAGAAAGCATAAATGATGAAGAACAATGCTTTCATCTTTAGTATCTAATATGTCATCAATCTGACACATTCCATCACCACACGTCCCAATCTCCAGGACCTCCACAAGGCCCCCTGCTCTCTCGTCAAGTCCCTGTGGCCTCGGTGGCAGATGCGAGTCGTGATGCTGGATCAGTGCTCTTTGTGTTTGTGGCGCAGGAGCCCTCTGCCCTTGGACCTTTCACTCAGTGACAGCGCTTGCAAGGAAGGAGCATTCATGCGTGCTAATCTTCATTTGCATTGCTGCAAGCTGAGGCCATGAAATGAGGCCTTGGGAGAGACTGCGGCACACCGATTACAAGGGCAGAGTTAGAGTAAGGACAGGGGATGAGAGAGAGAGAGCACAGGCAGGAGCAGGACATCTGGCTAGCAGATTAAGGAAGCCAATTTCTTTTTCAAGCAAAGGTAGGACTTTAGAGAAACATGTTAGGAAAGACTAATTCGTTTTCATGTTTTTAATATGCTTTGTATTATTACTGCAGAACCATTCTTATCAGAGAAACTCAAGAATAATGGTAATACGAGCAAATGAAGGACTAAAAATGCCAGTTCAGACCCCATTTATGCAACTTAATGTCCAGTCTTAACTGTCTGCCAAATGGTCATTTTAATCACAAAATGCCAACTTGAACCTTGAGTTCATTATGAACAATATATGGGAGATGTGAA
Source organism: Hollardia meadi (assembly GCA_037974645.1). Lineage (NCBI taxonomy): Eukaryota > Metazoa > Chordata > Actinopteri > Tetraodontiformes > Triacanthodidae > Hollardia > Hollardia meadi. The sequence goes on along the minus strand of JBBPCS010000917.1, from coordinate 6,709,817 downwards.
AGGTGGGATGAAAGTTTAAATTCCAAGGAAAAAATAATGAAAATGTTTGTTCAGAGACAAAAAGCTGGGATTGGTGGCTTACTAAATATAGAAAACTTCTCAGACATTCCTCTGACACTTGGTGTGATTACGATATAGCAAGACACTCAAACAGAGTTAACTTCCCACACTGGTGTACTTTTGTGACTGGCTATAAAAAAGGTTGTGCGACTCATTAGGCGCTGATGAAAACACTGCAGAAAAAGAACCAAAGCCCTTGGGAATAAAAATATGTGAGGAACAAAAGGCTGTGTCGCATTACTTTGGTGAGACATCAGGACACACTAAAATGAACAACAAAATTTAACTGCAAACAGCTCACAACAAATATCAAAGTACTCTCAGCTTTTAATCTTAGCCTCTTCAACTGCACAGACACTTCAGTGGGTCCATCATTGCAACTGGATTTTTGAGGACAAAAGCATTTTAATTTCTAGTCAAGTCTCAAAGTTTCAACAGAAACCAAACATGATATAAGAAATTACACGATAATATAATTGCCCAAGATATCTAGAAGTTACTGGTTGGTAAAAAAAAAAAAAAAAGTGCATACAAAAATAGTGCCAGTTTACGGCTTACAATTTTAAGCATCCTGCAGCTTCAGTGAAGTGATGAAAATTGCAGATGCAGAATAAAAAATTTTGAAATTGACATAGAGAGACAAAAATGTTTTATCTGATTTTAATGCATCTCCCAGAGTTCATAAATAACTTTCTTGGAATGTTCTCACTACGGAGTCAGAGTCGGCCCTGCTGCTTACTCAGAGCTCTGTGTTGTGTGATGCCTATTTTAAAAAGGTTTAAAAAGCATTAATAGAACATTAAGGGTAAATGGATTTGAACTGTCCTTGCCCGTGGCAACAGTGGCCCCATTCCAAGTGAATGCGACTCTTTCTCTCTTCTCGGTCTCTCTTGGTCTCTTTTATCTCTTGCAGAAATTAGATTCTCCAGTTTAGCCTCTAAAACAACACAGCAAGATATAGATAATGCTTCTCCAAATGTTATATAAAGTAATGTATACTGGGGAAGCAACAGAGGTTAAAAGAGGGAGAGGAAAAATTAGACGGACGGCCTTTGGTTTTATAACAGCAGAGTTTCAATATCCAGCACCTTTTTATTGGTTTTGAGAGAAGCAATGTCAGCCAAGCAACTTTCTGGGGAAAGATACTGAGTAATTCAATTAAAATTCTGTGAGTAGAGATAGAAAGGGAATGACAGCCTGAAATAGCAAGAGCAAGTCTTTTCATGCCTGTCCCGACTATTCCTCAGCCTCGGCTCCATAAGACAGCTTTAATGTGTCTGCTACTCTTTTATAAGGTGGGGAAAATGGATGTAGTCGCTGCACGCACATACACATTTTTGACTGGGCTTATGTGCTGTGTTACTTCCAGATATCGGGACTCCTCACTCTGTAGGCTGCAGCAAGCTGCTCCACAGGCAGCATGTGCCCTACCCGACACCCTGTGCGGCAGAAAGTGAGTAAATAAATGATGAGAGCGAGGTAAATATGCTGACGACCTGCTGTCCTGGTCTGAAGCCACAACATGCCTCTCCTACCATTTCCAGCTCTTCGGCGCTGCAAGCTGATAGGCCGAATGACAGACAGCCATCTAGGCTCCTCATGTTTCGTTACGCCTCTGACCCTCCATTAGTATGTATGCAGCCTCATCACCGTTCTTTGCATTATATTCCATTCTCCCTGTGGAGAATGGAGATATGAGCTTTGAGAGATTAAAATCCCCACACCTGCGGCAAGGTACATAATTAAGTAGGCTAGACTTAATAAGCAAATCTTTCAGCTAATCTTTGCATTCCCCATTCCCCTCCTCATAGACACCTGCTCACACCTATTCCTCTCCGAAGTCCTTTAACATGCCCGAACTTACCTTCACCTCCTCCAACTTCTGCCTGTCTATCTTCTTCTCTCTTTGCCTCACAGACATACACACACAAGCAACTTTTTTCTCACCAGGAGCAGTCACTCTGATGGTTGCCTGTCATGCATAATAAGAAACGCTGACATTTGAGACTGCGGAGAGGACACACCGACAAATCCATAATGGTCTCTAACACAGTGCCCTGTGAGTGAGCAGGTACACTGCAGTTCTACAGTGGAACAACACAAGAGTAAATGTCCAGGAAGTCCTTGGGGCAGCATTGATATTTCAGTATGATAATACTAGTCATGAATTCGGCTGGGGTGCAGCCCGCCAGTAAAAGTGTTACCTCTTTCAGGCCAGTCAAATTAACCTTCTACATAATGGCACTTTGCCTGGGTCCCATCTCTTCAGGTACTGAGAGGCGCTCCTGTGTGCCACTAGTCTCCCATGGGTTCAGACAATACTATAAGCGAAGCACAAGGCAGAACAGGCATTGCAAGGGTGGTTGAGAGAACAGGCGCTGCTGCTGTTGATGATGAGACCATAGCTGAGACCTAGCTGTACATCCCTGAACCTCTCAATGCACATCACCTAACTGTCTGTGGCAGAACATGCCCCCACTATAGCATCTGTAATGGAAACACAGCCACTGTTTTCAAGGTTGACTTGTGATGAAAATTCAGTTTGCAGCTTTTGTTTTGGTTGATATCAAAAGAAAGGTGATGGTGTGTGAAATGCACTAGGGCACCCAGCTTTTCAGATAGCAAGTCAGTGATGGTTGGAGAAAAAGGCTGGAATAATAATTGTAGCTTGTGACCATGAATATAGAGAGGTGTGTAAATGGTAAATGGCCTGCATTTCTATATCGCTTTTCTAGTCATCTTGACCACTCAAAGCGCTTTACACTACAAGTCAGCATTCACCCATCCACACACACACATTCATACACTGATGGCAGAGACTATGAACCATTCACACATGCACTCACACAGCGATGGCGCACCATCAGGAGCAATTTAGGGTTCAGTATCTTGCTCGACTTCGACATGTAGACTGCAGGGGATCGAACCAGCGACTATCCGATCACTGGACGACCACTCAACCACCTGAGCCACAGTCGTGTTTAAGTGTGTGAAAGATTCAACAAGAGTCAACAAAAAAAAAACAGAAAAAAGGGAAATGTCTGTGTCAAATACAGTGTGAAGTCAAATACAACACTCCAGTCATAAATACTAACTTTGTGAACGTTAGTGTTGATTCCTCACTATTTACGAGGGTGTAATGAGTATGGGTGTTAAATTGGGCTACATTACACTGAAATAGGTCTTTAATATTTAGTCCACCTCATTTGTTTATATGAGTGGGTAAAAACTTTTAGAAACCCCTTACAATTTAACACAGTGCATTGTAAATTACACTACGCTCCAAGTACTACATATAATAGAATGGAAGGGCTTTTTCAATGATGTGAAATAAAGATCAATAAGGGTTTAAAAACAGCGAGAGGGAATTCTGTATTCAGTGTTCTGCTCTATCTTATACATAACAATGCATAAATCACAGTCACTTTGAAAATACGACCTCGGATTTAGCACTAGATTGCCGAGTCAAAAGAGCGACATCAACTCAAGCCTGAAAATGACATGACTCAGTAATCTCACAATGATGCCATCACACACTTGGAGTAGAATGATATCTGCAGAAGCCAAATGGGCCAGATCTGTGATCTGTGAATGGGGCGGCATGATAAATATGTGGATTGAAATAATTGGCCCCCATGTTTCCTACCAAATGCCTTTATGACATAATCTCTTTCTAATCCCTCTTTATCTCATTCTAGACTGCTGTGTCTCCCATGGTGCACCGTCTATACTGCTGCAGCGCTGACTGCTCTACCCACTGAATTAGAAATAAGTAATGGCTCATTTTTTTTGTGCTCCCCACAGCTTTTTTTTTTTGTGTGTGTGTTTTTTTATTTTAAAAAACTGACTGGAAGCCTGGAAAATTAGTACGATGCTATAATCGTACAGAAATAACGTATTTGATATTTAAAAAAAAAAAACTCATTTACCTTTTGTGATTCATGCTAAAGACATGACTGAAATAATAATCACACTTTCATGGTCTTCAAATCAGACTGTGGGCAATCTAAACTGGACTTGATGGTTAGGAAAGCCATGGACCGGGGTGAATGAAATATAGAACTGAATTTAAATTATAAAGATGAACCTGCAGGGTCTGCGGTGTTAATTTGACAGGCTGACTGAGACTGCTTAGAGATAAGACTAAAAGTAGACTTTTCCTTGGAGGCAGCCCTGGAATCCATAGCAACAAACCTTGACGCAGCTATATCCTATAATGATGGACCATTAAATTAAGATGAAACAAACCAAAATGTGCAGATTACTTTATACATGCGTACTGCCCCTACGACCATCATCTTTTTGTTCATTTTGAATAACATGAAAGAACTCTAAAAAGAAAACTGCAATGACCAAAGCGAAATTAACCTTGTATATTTAAGTTATATGCTTTTTGCAGCAATTACAAATACACCCCATGCTTGCTATACTTGCTAATAGTGAATGTTGACATACACATTGTCATTCCTTCCAAAGAAGTCAAATCCACTTTTTATTGCTGCAGAGAAATTCTCATTTCATTTGACAAGAGTTGGTTCGAGCTCATTTCTAAATGAGAACAGCTGTGTGCAAATCTTTTGGGAAAAGTTTTCTAAAAATAGCCAAAACCACATAACTCGTGTTAGGATTTGACTTAAGTGTTCTGCATGCAGGAGTTTGCACTCACCTCAGGGTTGGTCCACTTGGTTTTGATCTTCTCAGCCATCTGTTGAGTATAGCCCAGCAGGTCATGACCATGCATGCTCTACAGGTGGAGCAGACAAACATACACAGTTCACACAACAGAGTACACCACAACAACAACAAAAAAACACACCATGTACACCGAGATTTTTTCTGTGTGACTCAAAGAATAACAGAAACACCCCGTTAGGTAGTTAATTATTACTTAATTATTATGCTGTTCAATCATTTAGAAGGACACCAAATTAACTCTACACAAAGAAAGACTGGGGACATTGACCAAAAAAAAAAAAATATATATATATATTACAATATTTTTCATCAAATCATCTCAGGTACCTTAATCTGTATCTCAAATGTATCTTAATACATGTACAGTGACAGGAAATCGTATCACTACTCACAGAGAACAAAACGTTCTTTCACATGAATACACTGACACAAAAAGCTGGATAAAAGCAAAAGTAAGTTTAGAGTAAATAATGTCACCTTAGGCTGTGTGTGACCCCCTTTGTCTCTCATCAATCCATATGTGCCGTGATGTAATGGTTAGCCAGAAAACTGTGCTGCTCTACTTTTGTTTTTCAGATGTGCAGCCACGGGGCAGAGGACAAAACTCTTGCTCTGTAAATTACAGCCAGCACATCATGAGGGTCATTACTGCTGTGGCTAAATGCACTGGCTTTGTGTGGCAATTTTTAAATGATGGCTTTTGCTAAGATTCCTGGGGCTTTTCACTGTCAATTAATCTGCCAATCGTTTTCACAATTAATCGTTCAGTCTATAAAATGTCAGGAAAATTGTGAGAAATGCTCATCACAATTTTCCAGAGCCCAAAAGAAACATCTAGTAACCCAAACCCGAATTTATTTACTGTCATAAATGACAAAGAAAAGCAGCAAATCCTTACATTTAAGAAGCTGGAACCAGCAAATGTTTGACACTTCTTTTCTTTTTATCAAAATAGTTGGCAACTATTGTTTTCTTTCAGCCGACTTTTGATTAATGGACTAATCGTGGCAGCTCTAGTGACTTCCTGCCAGCGATTTCCTGATTCAATTTATTTTAGCGTTCACAAACAAAACCCTCGACTGTTCAAAATATCAATCCAAAGCTAAGTCCTGATTTTTGATGCCATCATACCCAGCTAATTGGTGTTCTGTGCAATAACACAGTCCGGATGTGTTCAGTGTGCTGATAACATCTGACTCTGAAGAGTAACATGAAAAATACTATATGCACTGCAGAACACAGTGATGATGCATTAGCCCACCCTCCTGGACGAACTCTAATGCTCCACTGAATGACTGAACCAATTAAATCCAACAGGAAGCAAAACGTCTTCTGGGAAATGGAGGTATGGTGAAGCCATAATTGGCACCAAGCCAAACGGACATCGAGATTATTATTAATATTGAGTATCCATTTCACAGTTTTCATATCGATTATTTGTGTGGCTGTGTAATTGAATCACTTAATGAATGTTGGCATGTGGGGGACCATGAGATAGTATGTTTAAAATATTACGAGCTCTTACAGGACCCTGATGAGTTGACTTTAGGACTACAGGGCCTGCAGCTATTGGCATACTGCTTAATACTGAATTAGAAATGCAAACCAGGCAGGCAATGCTCTGAATACATTATGTTATACATTACAGAGCTGCAGATGTTGTGGAGCATGCCATTGTGATTAAGTACAGTAGAGGTTATACAGTAAATCACACAGCGCTGCTCCACCATATGTATCTGTGTCACATTCTGAGAGAGTGACTCACCTTCTGCCACACGTAGGCCTCACGCAGGGTGATGATCTCATGCTCGCGGTGCTCGCCCTGCACGGCGCACACCACACAGATTATCTTCTCATCTGGTTTGCAGTAGAGGGAGCCTTCCTGTCCATGTTCCTTGCAGCGCAGTCTCTCTACCGTCACAGTGTCCCTCTTCCCAACATCTCCAGCAGCCGCGGCCTCCTGCCCTGCTTCTGCACCCTCAGCTCCCCCACCCACCTCCGCCTGCAGCTGCGGGCCATTCTGCACTCCTTTTCCCCCAGCAGCACCGCTCACGTCGACATTAGCCATTGCCATCCCCTGATTCTCCTCCATTCCATTGGCGCTTTTCGCACCATGCTCATCCTCTGCTCCATCTCCAACTCTGGAGTCTGTGCTGGTGTCATATCCATTAGCTTGTGTCTCCTCGTGGTTATAAGGCGTCAGTGGGTGATGCGTGCTGCTGGCATGTCTGTCAGCATGGACAGGGCAGAAGGCAAAGCTGCAGGTGTGGCACACTTGTGTGGCCAGTTGGGCCTCGTCAGGCTCGCACGCATCACATGACCCGTCCATCTCCGGCAGCTCCTCATATTTCAGCCCCATAGCTCCTTCTTGGGGTTCCCCTTTGTGGTCCATGGTGGCTGATAATAATTCTGGGGATATGAGAAGTAAGTCTTTTAGGAGACATACAGAGCAGATGACAGGTTATTAATAGCTATGACCTTCTGTGAGCAGCTCTCATATTTGCACAGGGGAAAGTCCGAGATCCTCAGGACTAATCCCCTCTGATATAATATTCCCACAACAGATGATGTATGGAGGGAGCCAAAGTCCACAGGAAACAACATACTGAGCATCACTATCACACAAGATACACAAAAAATGCATCGTTTTGCAAGGGCAAAAAAAACAGGAAGACCCCATCTGGAGTCACCGAGCTGTCTTTGTGAGCAAACACGCTCACTTTGTTTACTGACTCACAAACAGAGTGCCGAGTTTGAACCAAACACACCTTCTCCCACCTCCCTCTGCAGGCCCTGACCTTTTCATGTGTGTTGTTCTCAATGCCCTTTCACGATCCTTTCAGTCCACTCTGCTGGAGTGAAACTGAAAGGAGAGACCACAGTGCATGCCTTGTCCAGAACACACACAGGCACACACCAAGAGAATTCTTTTATTTTTCTCTTCCCTTTTTCCTCAGAGCCTTCCTCTCACGAGCAGTGTTTGTGTACTCATTTCCACTGCTGACATAAACAACCGTCAGAAAAAGTGCTGTAATGCACAGAAAACTCCCACTCTTGCACCACAGCTCTCTGCTAGCTAGTTATTTCTCCGTCTCTGACACACACATTCCGACAGGCTTTTCTTCCCTCGTCCTGTGGGGATTACCGGTTTGAAGCTCACTGCAATGTACTTACTTGTCTGTGTCCTCCTCCCCCCTTTGTGTGTGTGTTTTTTTGTCTATCTAGTGCTTGTTTTGAGATAATGTAGAGTCACTGGAGGAATTAGCTTTACGGCTAACTTCCTTAGCACATCCGTTGTGCCTTGAATTTGATTACTGAGCTATCGACTGATCTACTTTCACTGTACAGCATAAGGCAGGCTCCAGCCCCGATCCGACGGCGTATAGTTACTTCCTTATTTTCATCAGCTGCTGTATGTGTTTTTTCTACTTCCTGCTTGTAGTCTTCTGCGTGTAGCGTTATGCCAAGCGGCAGAGACACACACAGACTGGAGAGAGCAAAGCCGTTTGACAAGCACAATGAAGACAGGAGTCAAACTCCAAACTAGAGGCAGGTAGACTAAAAGATTCAAACTGGTGAAACGTTAATGTGATGAACAAGTGTTATTTCACTGGAATTTTAGTTATATAATAATTAACGGCAATTAATTAATGCACCCAGCTGCGCAAATGTAAGTTAAAGTTGGCTAATAGCTAATAATGTACAAGTCAGGAGAGAAGGTTATGTCAGCTAGCATTAGCATAAAGGTTTCTCGCATAAATTAGCGTAAGCTAGCGCTAAAATACATGACACAAAAAGCTGTTAGTTCAAGTACAATTTCCGTCGTGTCACCATGTGTTAAAAATGTTACCTTTTTTTATCTGCAAAAGAAATATATAAAACCCAATATTTCATACCCAATATAATTTCAAAACCTCTACAGTTAAACTTATCCTATCAACAATAATATGTTGAGTGTGCAGTTTCTTTTCTGTCCTTTTGTTTGTTTCTATTTTAAATTGTTTATCCAGCTTTTCCATGACAAAGATGGCAGCCAGAAACAACAGTCATTCTTGATGTAATTTTTTCCCCCTCTTTCCCCCTCTAATAACAGCAAGAAATAGGTTATTGTAAATAATTTGCACAAACAAAATCAATCCTGTGGAGTATATGATTCCATGTTTGTCTTTACTGGTAAGTCATAGAGTCCTTTTTGTGTTAGTTAATTATTGTTTGTATCTTCTGAACCTGTGAAAAGCATACAATTGCTTCGTAACAAAGAATGATCCAGTAGAACATTATTTAGGGGGAATGACCAGTACTTACAGACCTTAAAATACTAAATTCTCTCATGGGACTTGGACTTGAGATTTAACCAGAAAGATTTTGGACTTCTCCCCAAAAATGTCTTCTGTTCAAAAACTGTGATTTATTTCTGAGATTTAATTTTAATCACCAGTGCAAGATATAGATGATAACAATAATAGCTATTTCTTGGGCCTGGGGATGGGATCAGATGAACAACTGTGAGGGACGACAATATATATCACAAAGTGCAATTCTATATTCCTGATGAGTGTTTAAATGGTGTAAAAAGCAGTGCATGCTATTGGTCATGAATAGATTTCTAAGAAATTGCAGCAGAGTGAGTGACAGCTACAAGGCCAAACAATGATGTGTCCATTATCTGAATACAAGAAAGGGTTCAGCTGGAATAGTAAACAAATTATGAATTTTAAAACTGGTGTTAATGGGGAGTTTCTAATTATGATGTCTGCTTTCCCCTTCTGTTCACATCCTTACCCTCCATAAACCCGCACTGAGAGACAATGGAGCAGGATTAGAGGTCTGGAGAGACAGAGTGATGAGGAAAAACAAGCTGTTCTCTGTAGAGAGAAGATCTAAAGAGGCTATTGAGCTGGGTTTCACACAAGCAGTATTTGGCAAATCATTGTTGACTGTTTGAATGGCACACCACAAATAACCATAAACATCATTCCAAGTAAGCCTGCAGCATCCTGAATATGGATGATGATGCTGTTTTTTGCCAAAGTTGTTGAGCTATTTGAAGAGGATTACTCTTATGTACTTATGTAAAGATTGCAACCACAAAAGATTTATTATAATACTCTAAACAGAATGGATGACTCAGTGAAAACATATTTCACTGGCAAAATCAAATTTGGCTTGGCATGAGACTCACTTAAGCCATGCTAACGTAACGATGAAAAGTGAAACAGTTTTTAGAGGGCATTTAATTAAAAGAGATGTATGATTCTGAATTGAGAGCACTAATTGGTTTGCCACATACTGTACATCACAGCAAGATCACATCCAACCATAAATTATCTTATACTATTGAACCAAGCAATATGGTTAATATGTATTAAATGGTCACTTGACTTATTTTAAAATCTTTCACTGCATCAAACCGCTGGGCATTTAAATATAGCATCATATTGCACACTGCACTGAAAACAATTAAGAGGCTCATTACTCGCTGGTTATTAGAATAAGCACTCGATATAAATTCAATGAGTATGAGTCTACTGATAGGAACAGTGATTTTTCTTTCTCTACCCAGGGATTGTAATGGATCTGACACACAATAGGTAAACATATTTAGCTCCTAAATTGTTTTTCTACAGCTCAGAAGAGCCTGTGCTCCAAAAAGTTGTCAACACAAAGAACGTCATGCTCTCAGAAATGGCAGCCAGGAGTGAACGGAAGAAGCTTTGGCAGACAAGCAGAACAGACAGAAAACACTTACCTAATGTTGCCGTTCTAACATTGTTTATTGGCATGAGGTCAGTTGTTGGTCTCTAGACAAAATGTCTGTCATAAGTGCATAGAACATAAAACTGATTCAGTATGCTGCTTTGCAAGGTTGTTTGTGGATTCCTGAAAACTCCCAGGAAACATGGTAACCAAACTTTGCTGAATAAAACCTTCAAACCTGATCTGGAACGTGGACTCAAGCCAAGAGAGACTTGCTCAGTAATGTTTGCTCTCTCTCTCTCTCTCTCTCTCTCTCTCTCTCTCTCTCTCTCTCTCTCTCTCTCTCTCTCTGTGTGTGTGT
>JBBPCS010000917.1:6672820-6698904 GCA_037974645.1 Hollardia meadi | reverse complement strand
TGTGTGTGTGTGTGTGTGTGTGTGTGTGTGTGTGTGTGTGTGTGTGTGTGTGTGTGTGTGTGTGTGTGTGTCCATGGAGATGATCCTCCCTCGGCTCCTCTGGAATGTTTGCAATGTGCACAAAGAAGAAGATCAACTCCGGTATAGGGTCTCTGCTCGGGCCTGCTCTGGGCCCCCAGCTGTATGACTGTCTGAACCTGTGATTCATCCTACTGACACAGAAAAACAAGAACATCTGGAAGGAACCGCACAACGCTGGCATATAAGGGCATGATAACTGCGATATACTGCATAATAACCTACTGCACTGGTGCCATGGGTCTAGGACAGGTTGCACTCATTAGACTGTCACAAAGTTATGCGCATGAGAATTTTGTTGCCCCTGGGTGAAAAAAACACGAGGCGGACTTAAAGGAATTTATGTGGTGATCTGAAATAAGCCAGGCGGAAGGAGTGAGGGAAGACCATATGTGAAGAGTTAAAAGGGTGATTCAGCAACCTCTTTGGTATCCACCATTAGTGTGATTACAGCTGGCATGGTCCCTAGTGAAAAAATGGCTTTCTTGTACAAGGGAATGCACAAAAAAACTAATTAAGAAAATGAAACTTACATTTCCCATTTAGCTAACAAATGAAGTAGACAGTGATGTTAGCGGGAGAAGACAGATGTGTGGCAGGAAGGAGCAAGATGTGGGAGAAATACAGAGGGAGGGAAATCGTGTGAGACAGAAGATGAGGAAGGGTTCTGAGTCTGGTTCAGACCAGCAGACCCCAGTTTAGCATTGTGTTTAATCGTTGGTGTCTGCAGCCTGTCGTAAATCTCTTTGCAGTGTTCGGAATTAACAACCATGCCTAGAGCAAGATGACCAGCTGCAACCCCCTCCGCTTGAAACACACATGTTCACATACTAACCCTACACCCACCACATTAACATGACCTCCTTTCCCCTACACAACAGTCAGTGCACATATTGATCTGGAGACCCTATTAGAGCTGCAGCGGGCAGATAGTCTAGTCTGGAAAGCCTTCAGTTACACCTGCTTAAACCTCTGCTGCATCTCTGCCGCTACGAAGTGACCTAGAAGGGAGAGGCATAAATCACTGATACTGACACGTGCTGGAAGCCGTGAAATGAAATGCGAGTACAAATCGAGCAACTATCTGAACAAGATACACTCACCCCGCTCTAAGGAGATATACAAACAGTAGTGGTGTGCCCTGCAGTTGGCCGTAGCCTATATATTAAAAAAAAAAAAAAAAAAAAAAAAACGTGGTAAAAGAAACCAGATGTGGTGTGGAATAGTGAGAGGCTGGAAAGAATTAGATCTTTTAAGGTTTGATGATTGACTTTCCCTCTGATGTGCTCTTAAGTCTAACCAGAAATCAGACACAGAGCTGGGCCCATAGTTGAACTAATAAGGAGAAGATGCTTCCATACGGGCAAAATTAAAGCCTGATGTGGGATAGTGTATAAGGCAAAATAAGAAGACTTAACTTCATGCATTATCTACTGTGCCTGTACTTTTTCTCTTGAATACCTTTCACGGGTACAAATTCAACCTTTAGAAAACTGTAAACCAGGCTCTCCTCTGAAAGCAAAGTGCTCATTAATTGTGGGCTTGACAGCACATGTACTCTCAAAAGGAGTTTTCTTACTTTTCAGATGAACAGCTTGAACCAATAAGCCATACAGCCTTGACTGTAGGTTTACCATTTATATTGCTAGAGTGACAAATATTCTGTAATCTGTCTTGAAAAAGAGGAAGTTTCGATATAGTTAGGGAACAGCAAAGCTCCTTTTTAAAGGATGTCAAATTATGTCAGTTGTCTCCTTCAGTTCATCATTTTGGGTGAGATTATAAAGGGGATTAGAGATTCCTGTTGTAGCGTGCATGTGGCTGACAGAATGGCTCCTGCGCAACAGTGTGCCAGTGCAAGATATTTCTATAGCACAATGAGAGCACTGTAATGGGCAAGTACAGAGGCTCGAAACTCCCACAGCCTAGGTAAATATTTTATGCACTCTAATAAGGCAGTTAAGCACAAACTGCAAACAAAGCACAGTCTGACAGCAGTTAAATTAAATTACAGTGTATTTATCAAAATAGACAAGAGATTTTGGAATGTTACAATGCACATTAAATTAGAGGAGCGTCAAATTCCCCAAAACAGGTTGACAATATTTACAACATAATTACAACATGTACAATGGATAGGATACATCTGTGACTTTAAGGCCGAATATGCAATCCAAACACAATTACAAGAGTGCAGGTGCTGCTGTGACAGTGTGTTGTGCAAACAATTTACCATAAAAAAACAAAAAACAAGACGGATGTCAACAGAAATACAGTACAGTATTCAAGAATCTATTCATGTTAAGGCTTAGGCAAGACACAAGGCAAGAATCCAACAATGAAGGGCTGCATTACTATACCCTATAGTCACAAATATTGCCTACTCTTCACAATTAATCCTATTTGAGTGAGCATCAGTGGAGTGAAGTATAGCCTACTAAGTAAGACAGGATAAACTGCTCTTTATGTTTCCTCTCTGTGAAGCAGACAGTGAAAATCTCAGGGAGCTTATAAACATGTGTCAAATGAGTTATTTATAAAGGAGCGAACACATTCTATTCACAAGAGGTAGTTCAGCTGGATATTCAAGACAGTTGTGTGTAATGCGCATCAGTTTAGCACAGGTGTGCCAGTCACGTTTGCCGAGCTCATTATACCGTGCAGGGAGCAAATCCGTCACCTGTGCTCGCTGAATGATCACAGCTGACTGTACTTTCCTTTGCAGTGCAAAATGTGTTTGTATAATCTGTCTATCCTGTCCTGGAGAACACCAGCATGCTCATCCGAGAGAAATCCTAATTGCGGAGACAAAGGCTCGCTGTCTCTGTAGAGCTCCAGCAGCCTTTTCCTGGAGTCTCTGCGCCTGTGCAACTCGGCCACGCGCTGCCCGGTCCTTTTTCTGAACATACACACAGAGCTTAATACTGTACTGTGATATTTCTCCCACATGTTCAACACCCGAAATCCGTGCACGAGTCCGGCCTCGTTGTCTATGAATACGAGGTCACCGCGCGGTGTTTTGAGGAGGTTGTTGGTGTCCCTCTCCATTACGCGCGAATCCCACTGCCGGCTGAACAAATTGCTGACGAGTCGGTCGAAGTTTGCAGTCAGGTAGTCCAGTATGATCAGGTCGGTCCACTGCATCAGCTCCAACAGCTCCGCCGTCGTCTTGTTCCGGAGCTCCTCGAGCACAGGGTGCAGCCCGCTGCTCTCCTGTCTGAGCGGCGCAGGTGTGACCACCCCGGTCAGGTTGGAGACCCACTCGGTGAGAGAAACCACGGCCCGATCACTCCACTGTAAATCATCTATCCGCATCCTCACAGCCGCCCATTGTTCACTGTCACCGCTCAGCTGGGACAGTATTAGGGGAGGCAGGTTAGTGATACCTAGCAAACTGGCAAGGTAATATGTCAAAGCTTCTCCTTGCACCTGATCCGCGTTTATCCCGTAACGCACACACGCTTTGGTCCCATCCGCAAAAGTGGCGAGCTGATTAGATATCCTGCCACATCCCGGCTCCAGATTCATTATCCGGTATGTCCTGGCTCTCTCTCGCCATGCCCGAGCATATTCCTCCGTGAAGCCCACAGGGAGGAGATCTTCCAGCCAGTCACTCCAAAATATCCCATCCTCCACCGGGGAGCCTAACTTGACCGGGCCATCCCGCCGCGCTGACCCCTTGTTATCCCCATTCACATGGTAATCTCGACTTCCCACAGAGACAGCTTGATCAGTGAGGTTGTGAGCCTCAAGTCTGCCCCCCAAGTGCGGTTTTTGTGCCGCTGGGACAGCGAGCAAAACCCGGAAAGTTTTGGCAGAGAGGTCCGCTGGAAGACCTTGGTGAAACGACCCTCCGCCTGGTACCGAGAACCTCCGTTTGTGTCGCTCCAAACGGCTCTCCAGTGCGCTCCAGACGTAGAAAAGACTTGCAAGGGCGCACAGGAAAAGAAGAGCGAATAAGTTTGCAGAAATAGCCCTCATTGTGAGACCACCCTTCCCTTCGGAGCCCCGCGGAGCTCTAGCACGTTTAAGTAAGATAGAGAAAGAACCAATTTTCTTCAATCCACAGTTGAGCTGGAGCGGCTGTGGACTGTGCGCCCCGTGTCCCGTACACCCCGCGAGCCTCGCAGCTCACAGGCGGACTGCTTGAGATCACAGGATGAAGAGGGTCTCCGAAACAGTGTGAATCTCATCTCCCGTCCTGCTCAGACGTCTTGCCATATCCCTACTCTGCGGGAAAGTGAGAGAGCATTTCGGACCACACAACGGATATGTACTATTCACGCCTCTCCGTTTCTCACCTTCCCTCCTCTCTCCAACGGCCGCTGGGTGAGTTTTAATTTGTGGTGGTGTCAGCTCGCAGAGACGCTTGGCGGTGAGACACGTGACTCTAGTCCCGAGATGGTGGGCGGATCGTGGGAAGGAGGGTTCAGAGAGGAGCGGAGCAAGTGCACCGCGCTGCGTTTTGTGTGTGTCTTTGTGATGTGAGAGGATTGCGTGATATTGGTAAAGAAAGCCATTATGATAATTGATACCTAGGGCAGAAATACTTTGGTAATAATGTCACAATTGTAAACAGATTATTTCGTGCCTGTACCAAGCGGAGTATCCGTGTCAATGAGGCAGGCAGGGATGGAGTGCAGGGTGAGCCTGTCTGAACCCCTTGCCCAAATTATGTGCAAAGGTTTGCAATCCTTTTTGTTCTATTTCTAATTCATGATCACCATGGAGTCATTCTGGATCACAGAAACCTTCGAGTAGCCTTATATCAACACTTTTTTCTTGCACATTGGATTTCAAATGAAAGTGTAGCTGCGAGGATTAAGTGCCAACTTTGAGACTGTTTGAGGGGATTCACGTCCATATTGGATCAACAGTGTAGGACTCATTGCCCCTTTTACAGACAATGTTCCATACATAAAAGCACAGACAACCACAGAAATGGCCGCCCGGAAATAGGTCCAATAAATGGCCTCTCCCTCCGTCTCCTTTAGTCATATCAAAACATGTGTGTGCTATCTCTCTCCTACATGAACACACGATTGTCTTCGCTATTATTAACATCAGCCTCTTTTTCACAGGTGGTAGTGATTCCTTCACTGACGCCAGCTACTTCCTGCCTAGTAATGTTAGCTGCAACGATAGCCTCCTGGCTATCATCTTCAACATCTTCATACTGGCTGGGAGCAGCTTTCTGAGCTAACTGAAGAAAGTTTGTCATTATAGTATAATTTGGTTCTAAAGCCTTTGCCAGTTCCCTCTCTTTCTTGTCCTTGTTTTTGGCATAACAATTTAAGTGCAGGTCCTGGCGTCGCAAGGAAATTCACTAGAAGTTATTTTAGATTAGTAAATTTCTCAGGGCAACAACAACTACAAAAAAAAGACTACTACTGTTTCTAGTAGAGGGTGTTTTCACTATGAAACAGGATACATTTTACTTCAGCAATCAACTATTTTTGTTGTTTTAATAAGTAATGGCAGGTGTTTTGCTACATGGGCCCCCCACATGGGCTGGGCCCCAAGAAGTTTTCCTCTTTTTCCCCCCCTTATGGGTGGCCCTGCAGACAAGGCAACCATTTATGCACCAATAATGGAATGTTCCTGACTAGCCAAGTTAGTCACCTGATATCTATCCAACTGATCTTTCACTGCTGATAACCACAATGAGGGCAAAAAGTTTCCGAAACAAGCAAGAAGTGAAGATAAGGCAGAGCAAAGGATGTCTGTGAGTTGTAGACCATTAAATGTGATTACCGATTTTAAAGACTGTCACCTTTCATTTCATGACAATGCTCCAGTGTGTTGGAGTACTAAACAACAAACATGTGACTGTCCTAAGACTTTTAGACAGCAGCTTCAGATCTTGCAACAATTTGTTCCTCCGACACCACAAAATAGTTTTTAAGGCTGAAATAATTTATTTTGAGACATTTGAAATAATCTGTTTTAGTGTATCTTTAAAAGTTGCCTTGATTTTAAATGAATGTTGTTTAGACATACAGTTAGAAAGACATTTTCCTCCAGTTCTTGTATACATGTATTATGTTCAAAATGAATCTATACATGAAACTATGACAGAAAATCTTAACAAAAGGTCCACTCACTGACTTTTCAGAGCTTTCAACCACACCCCACTGTCTTCAGTAGCAGATGGAATGAGCTTACTCAAGACACACTTGATACAAATCCCTTGTTTCAATATTAAATACTTAATTCTCCTGCTTTGTATTCTTAAAGAACAACATTTCAATTTCTGAAGCTAAATATTTCATAATTTTCCTGCGAACACCCGGGGCACAATAAAGTCAGCTGCTTGTTTCATCCTTGTCCGATGCTTTTGTTAAACCAAATGCAACATGCATGCTCACAAACTCCTTTATACACATCTCCCTCATTAAATTATTTCTCATTAGCATTCCCCCACACTCCTTACCATTCAACTCGTGTTTTCACACTCTGTATCTTGAACCATGGTTTCCTAATCAAATTAATTGGGTCATTTTTATAGCAACATGCTGGCATGCTAAATTGCTTGAGTCGAAAAGACAGATGTAGACAAGAATACTCAATTACACCCTGTAAACTAGAGGTCCACTAATGTATGCTTGAAGTGCCTGGAGCACTGAAACTGTTATCTTCACGCTGATATTCGTGCTATTTTAAAGCTTGAACAGAGACATACTAAAACTACACAAAATTCATCCACAGTAGTATATCTTTTAATATCTAAGAACATACAGGAACAGACAGGAGACAACTTCTCATAGCCAGACATGTGAAATGGTTCTGATGTGGTCATATTGCTCATGTAGCCTTCACTTCTGTTTTGCCAAGTTAGATGTTTTGGTCTTTTCTGCCATCAGCAGAATAATTTGTTCAATTCCCAGCCTGTGTTTGATCCTGCAATGCAGATTGACAGCGGTAGGAGTGCGGAGGGAACGAAAAATCCCTAGGTTGTGCACGAGTACAGGAGCTTTTACAATTCCTAAAATCTCAAGAAATGGTTTGTGTAGTGGTGCATGGCTGAGCGTGTTTTTCTAACATGGTCGACAAAAGAGTGGGTCCTTGTGGAGGTGGGTTTTTTTTTCCCATCTGGTGCTAAGAGCTGTTTGAAACAAATTAGCCAGTGCAAATTGCACTGTGTCCCAGAAATGCAAATAGTTAGAGAGACAGAATAGGCTTACCTAATACATATTAGTCTAGAAAGGATACATACAAGTATTTTAAGTTTGAATTAATGTGTTCTGTACTTCTGTATGGAATGTTGTCTCTCTGCTTGTTCTGTAGTCCTGATTGAAAATCCCTGCTTCACCTCAGCTGCGTCCCTTCACTTTCACTTTAAAGATGAGTAGTAGCAAGACTCCCAAGGTCTAGACATAGGAAATGAAACAGGCTTAAGCGCATTGCTGGAATTCTGTCTGATGGTGGAGTATCTGTATTTACTGGCTCTGTCTGCGAAAGTGCAGCTCATGATTTGCCTTTCCCCGACCACAAGTGTGGGCATGTTCTCATATCAAACCTATCTGTTTCTTGCCATGTGTTATCTGCAGGTCAGACAACCTCCCCCTCCTCCTGCCGCATTCTTCCCTCTGCTTTCCTCATAAATCGCACGGCACTCCCAGGAGGGCTGTAAGACGGCGAAAAGCCTTTCTCCACCAGTCATGGCTGTCTGTGGTCAAGCGCTGCAGTGACACAAGAGAGCCCAGAGACCGTCTGTCATTCTGTCTGCAGCCACACAGTACACCCATCACCGGCCGTCTGACCACAGCACAGCTGTGTTACAATCTCGGGTTCTCTGTGTGGCGGCTGTCTGCCCGTGCAGATGGACAGAGGGAGGCAAAGGAGACATAAAGTGATGGGGACAGAGGAGGAGAAAGTGCAGTGGGCTTCTGTCACTTCCCCCATAGTCTAAGGTTAGTTCTCGCTGAGCAATAACTCATAGGTCCCTTGGCACTTTGCAGCACTCTGTTTCCTGGACTGAATAATGAATGTGCAGGGCTTCCATTAGCGTTGAAAGCTCCGATTATTTCACAGGGCCTGACAATTACTCATGCTCAGGGAATCAGGGACAGGGTGGGGGAGATCCATGGGGATGAATTCGTCGTCTCCTGGTTTATGTAGGATGAAGTGTGTTCTTTGGACATGCGTGTGCTCGTATGTGTTGATTCTGAGAAAAAGAGCAAGTGGAGCAGATAATAGGAAGGAGGTACGGTGTTTTGATTTAGTATTCTAGTGGTGAGTAGTACATATGCACATGGAACTGTCAATACCTGCCTTGAATCCAGGAACTAGGATATTGCCATCTGTTCAAGGAACCCAGCATGTGCATCTCTCTATTTGGAGCACTCAAATTTGGCTGTGGTAAACTTGCAGTTGAGGATGTACCATTACAATAAATACTCCAGAGACAGATAAGACATTTCGTTTAACTGCTGGTGACACGATCTTTTCAGCATTTATCTCAAGTAACGCTTTAGTACTATAGTGCACAAATTGCACAAAATTCACCTTATAGTGAGCACACTACTTTCTTGGCGTCTTGGCAGATGTTGCTGGTGTTAAATGTTAGAGGTCACTCAGTTTAATTATCTGTTTCCAGCGTGATGCAGTTTTTAAATGTTGCAGCAGTCTCCCTCCTGGCTTTATCTAGACAGAAACCGGGGGTCTCAGAGGCAGCGAGCTGAAACAAGCAGCCTGTGCAGAATCAAACCGAAGTTGTTGCTACATTGAGAGATCCTCTGCACTCCTGGGACCCGAGCATGGCACGCAGCCACCAAACTGCCTTTCCTTCCACCATTCACTGCGGTTTCATTAGCCTGCCTTTGCCAATTTCCTGATTCGCAGGCTCAAGGTTTTTAGCAATGACTGGTAGGCTGCTATTTGCTAATGACTGAGTTTTTCTTAATGAATGCTGAATTACTCTCTCAGCCACAGAGGAAAAGCAGGAGGCTTGGCTTTATTGATGTAGTGTACTCCCCATCTCCATCTGGTTTCTATGCAGCAGAAGTTAAAAGTGGGGGATTTTGAACCAGCAAGAGGAGTGGGCCAATGAAATTCAGAGCTACACAAGGGAGACCCTCTATCGGGAGGGGAGGAAGGAGATGTACTGTGGAGCCACTCGATTAAAGAATCAGTGTCCAATCTCATGGATTACACCCCCTGACCTGCCACGCCAAATCCCCTATTAAATAAGTCAAGAATTGAATTCTTTTTACTTTCCCTTCTGCTAACTGGCTTATTGACTCAAGCATGCTCAGTGTTCTGTGGCAAGGCTTGCTTTTAAATTGCCTAAGGGCAGAGCTTAAGAACATCTGATCATTATTAGAAAAGTCATGACATTGCCAAAGCCTTGGTGTATGTTTTTTCTTTTTTTTTCCCCCCCCATATGAAATGCGCTGTGTGATATGGTTGTGTCCCAGCTCATGTGTCACACGGTCAGTTAATATTAGAGACGGTGGTTGAATGGCCTCCTAATGTTTCAGCGAAA
The DNA here is from genome assembly GCA_037974645.1 of Hollardia meadi. NCBI lineage: Eukaryota > Metazoa > Chordata > Actinopteri > Tetraodontiformes > Triacanthodidae > Hollardia > Hollardia meadi. Next base: position 6,689,339 of record JBBPCS010000917.1, on the reverse strand, counting down.
CATTTAGCAGCTTCGAGTTTAATGGGCGAACAGCGTGAAGTGCTTACTCTCATCATATCACACATGAATTAATCTTGTGTGTGTGTGTGTGTGTGTGTGTGTGTGTGTGTGTGTGTGTGTGTGAGGGAGGAGTGCTGCGGTTTACATGCATCTCCTTTCTCAGCTCCACCCTGCCCTCTCCTGATTTCAAACCAGTTTAAGCAACCGCTAATGAAAAACATTTAGCCTTTTCAGCATATGGCAGTAGAAGAGAGAAGAATTCAGTCACATTTTAAACAGATGAAGTCACTCTGTAGATCATAAAGCTAGTGGTAAGAATAAAGTCTATATTTCATATTGTTTAATTCACAGTCTAAATTCACATTGACACGTGCAGTGCCATCTAATTGCTCATTCGCTATATGGGGCTTACTGTAAACACCTGTCAGTTGATGAGAAACAATAGTAGGCAACCCGTTTTTTTTTTTGTTTTGTTTTTTTATATTTGTGCTTTCATTTGGTTCTGACACTTCAAAGTGCTGCTTAGATGTGAGCTGGACAGTAGTTAAAAAACAAAATGCAGTATTCCAGCACAGAAGAGCTCACAGTCTGACAGCTCAGGCAGTGGTGATTATTAGCTGTTACGGATCCCTTTATGTAGAAATATCCTATCATAGTTAGACATACTCACATTGCTTAAATTTAAAACAGTTGATTATTCAAAAAAAATGTATTTCTCCTCGAGGGATCTTCTTCTACACCTTAAATTCCATCTTAACATAAAAACACATCTTGTAGCATCTGAAAAAAAATTTCTGTTATTTTAACCCTGAGATTCCTTCCTGCCACTTGCACTCCCTTTTTCCAGCTCCTCAGTGGTAGAAGTAATAACAGTGGTGGGGGGGTTAACGGAAGTAACAGGCCAGAATCCAGGACACAAGAATGACCCCTTGGCATGTTGACCTTTTCCTACCCACGAGGCTGGTAGTGTTGACAGCACCCTGGTGGGGGAAGGGTAAACAAACAAGCCACATGGAAAAGAACTCCAGGAAACTGCTGCAAATACAACAAAACAGAAAACCTAACTCACTCAGTCCCCTACTCCAAATTAGCATGCAGTATAGACTGTTAGCTGAATCTTGTTATAGTTAGAAAAAGTGCAACTTGATTCAAAGAATTGTGTAGTTTTGCAAAACTTTTCGTGTTCTTTGCACAGTGTGTCTGAATCAGGAATAATCCCTTTACTCTTATCTTGTAATCTTAGTTTCTTTCTCTGAACTGCTGCATAAATAACAGCAACTGGCTTGTCTTTCTGAGCCTAAAATCAGTAAACAAGCATAGGAAAGACTTTTACGTCATATAAAATCCCGGATAGGAGGCTCCACACTCTTCCCATTTGATATTATTGACTTGATCATTTACAGCCGCGGCCTTGTGAAACAGGCCTTTCCCATATGGTGTGAAGTGTATTTTACTTGCCTATGCTTAACTGGTGCCTGGAAACTCTAATGTGGCATGTAGCCGCTCGCCACTGATAGATTTGTGTCCCACGGGACAGGTTTGTATCACTGTTGGCTGTCAGCACATAAATTATGCCGTTTAAGCAAGAATGATCACTGCTATTAACAACAAAGCAGGCCCAATTGAATAATTTAACGTAGTGGCAGTGGCTCGTTGCTGTTAAAAGAAGGGAGTGGAGAATTGATCAAACAGCCAGCCCTCCCCCACAGCTGTGGGAATATAAATAATAAAATGAGATCAGAGTTAGTTATGGTTTCCCGTTCCAGTCAGGTGCCTACCACTTCAATTTCTTTCCCGCTGAGATTCTCGCTTTGGACATTTTGATTCCACTTGGCTGCCTGAAATGGCAAATCAATATATTCCATAACAGATGGAAGTGGCAACGATGGTATGCCTTTCATGTGAAATTCTAGAAAATTATTTGCTGGTTACAGGTTATTGTTTTTTTTTCCCTTTTTTACCTTGTTCAGGTGCAGGTTCTCGCCTGCAGAAGGAAAAGGAAAGTAAAAAGACATATCATCTACATCTTTGTCTTTCATCTCATGTCTCCCTTGAAAGATATTTCATGGACTTGTAGGCTCTGACTCCCTCTAGAGGGAGTAAGGATTAAGAACAGAGGATAAACAACAGCATGCCTCTTCCCATAAACATTACCACTTACTTAAAGTACATATTTTTGACTTCTTAGATTACACCGCATTTCACATTTGTGACTAAGTTTGCAAACATTGCTTATGTTTGGAGAGTCTTCAAATGTGTATAATCTTACTTGCAATAACATTGGACTCACTGATGGGAAAGCGAATGTCAGTACAGTTACACCACAGTCGATGGTACATACTGTGGCGTGTTCTCTCTTCGGCTGTCTACGCTGTAGGAGTTTAGATATGAGCAGCATGAGCAATGCATGATGTAACAGTTCTGTAAGGGTAAATTTATCAGAGACAAAAACACATCCTCAGCTATCAGGAGGATTTATCAGTTACTTGAGCTCATGGTGCTATTTCTGACAAATGTCTCTACTTATCTCAGAAGAACATGTTTTGATTCGAGATCAGATTTTTTAAAAGGTTTTTTCTCATGTTCCTTCAGGATTGATCCCAGATAAGTGATCCTCTCTTTGATATTCTACTAATTTAGTCCAGGCCTTTCAACACCATGGCTTGTACTCAGAACATTCTCAAATTCAGAATGAGAGTCATGAATCTGCAGAAGATAAAAGGTTTTTTGAAATGAACTGTATCTTTGAGGAAGCAGTGAAATGGAAACAAAAATTACAAGTGTACGCCAGTAATGTTGATCGCGGGAGTGTGTTTTAATTTTTCAGAAATTGTTCACAACTTAAAAGACCTTCCACTTTTTCTTCTTGTTAAGATTAATTTCCTGGTGTTTTTTTAATTTTTTTTTTTTTTTTAAATTAATTGCTCACTCATCCTCCATGCGCCTATTTCATAACAGGGAACCTTCTATCTCAAGGACTGCTATATGTTATAAATATTGCATGGTATAAAATATATAATATGTAAATGTACTGTTAAATTTAACATGGCAGAAATATCTTCAAATATATTTCGATTTACATTGAATTCATACATAATGTGCGAATTGTCTTGACACACAATGTCTCGCTCTTTTTTTCCTCCTCTAAGAATCTTAGACTTTAAAATTTCAGAGTGGTCTGTGTGACTTGTTAGTGTTACAAAGAATGTACACAGACTTTCCTTCTCCACCACAAACCAAGAGGTCTTCGCTGCCTGAAACTTCCATTATATATGCATGCTATGTTTGCTGTGCGGTCAGGACCGTTGCTCACTTTCTCAAACATTTGTGCATTTTTATGTTTGGCCACAAGAGGCTGCTGTGCGCACATCTTCTCTCTTGTAGAAGGTTGGCTTGAAGAACGTCTGAGCTCTGTGATGTGGTCTGCTGTTTGTGCTCTTTTTGCTTGAACTCTAGTCTGAGCAAAGATAAAAAGGAAAGACATATGCTGAAAAGACAGAAAGGAAGCAAGAGGGAAGAAAAATAAATATTGTTGGCCACAACAGCAGAAATTGATAGTGAATGTGTCTGTTCGCACACATTCCCCTGTATATTATATAGTGTTATTACAGTAGATGCTGGACAATTTGATTTAATAGCACCATAAACACAATATCAGAGGATCCAAAGTGTTTTATGAAACAGTGCGAAACAGAAATAAATGCATTAATGTGAGAAAAAGAACGAATCAAATGAGTACAAGCCAATGTGACAAATGTGTTTTAAGTTTTTAATTTCATTTATTTATTGATGGATTTACATCATCAAATAAAAGTATTGGAAGTACGTAGTTTCAGAATTTTGAGTCACCTACTGAAACAGAAACAGCTGACAAAAGATACTTATATGGACTTTTTTTTTTTTTTTTTTTTAAATCAAGCTCTCATCATCTTTCTGTGTCCATACATTGTTTTTTTTATTTTAGGAAAATCCTATATACCTTACTTATACCAGTATATTTGGTTCCTCGTAACCATGCTAATGTGCTTACAAGAGACACTTAATTCCATAATAAGATAGCTGTGTTATTATTTATATTGTACACAGGATCATAAATTTTTTTTTCCTGCACCATATCCCATTTAATTGCACTAGGGCATGCTACATGGTCAGGCTTAATATTCGTCACGGCAGAAAATAATACAACCCTAGATCCACCATTATTATAATGGCTGTGGAGCAACAAACCCTCCCATAAAACTAAATCCCAAATTAATGTGTCTATAAATACACAACAGATCAAGTATCGACAGGGTGGAGCTCCGCGTCCACACCCTACATCCTGACATGCTGCACAATGAGCATAAGTTCTCTCCTGTTTGTTTTCCACATTAAGCCTCATTAAGGGGCTCTGTTCTATAAAACTGTGAATTCCTCCTTTCAAGTTTCTCACACAAAATGCCACTTATGTCACCGAGGACATGTTGAGATCACTGGACTCCTGTCTGGAGACTGTTCAAGAACTATAACCAATAGAAACGAATAGCAAAACACAGAGAGCTCAGAGAGGAGAAACTGCTCTCAAAGCAGCAAAGTTGGAGCTGAAGTGATGTGCTGTAAAATGTTGGGTTTCTGTAAGTGGGCTTTGGGTGGCTGTTTTCCACTTTAAATGAGCTCAGTGGTTCCAATTTTGGTCTCTCACACTGACCTCACTCAGACCAACTTTTTAATTTTTTTTATTTGTTCCACCTCCCATATAGTTCTCTGACCAAGTTATTTCCACCACAATGGCACAGCCATGGTGCTCCACTGCATACGGTGACGCAAAAAAAGAGGACCAAAACAGAAACCTAGTTGCCATGCTACATCAAAACAAACTCTCCTGTTTGAGACAGTTGTCTGCCTGCAAGGCTATTCTTTAGTGCCAATGACACTGCAACGGTCACTTTGTGCTAAACACGTATCAAGGGATGGAAATGCAATTGTCTAATAAAGAAAAGGCAGACCTGTAGGACACTGTGTCTCATGAGTCCCTGCTGGAGCCCAGAGCAGATGGAAAGTCTCATTCCTCCTGCATACCATACCTTCCCTCTCTGTCTCCTTCTGTGTCCGTGACGTTTCCATTAGAAGAGCGACAGTTTTTTGTTCTGTCTTCCCAGTAGGTTTCTTCAGCACTTCTTCCACTGCTGCTGCTATCCAGCTATCCAGTCGTTCTTCCCCTTTCAACAATTTGATTTTCAGAGTTTTGTGGCTATATGCTCATAAGACCCTGCTTTAGACCTACAGCTGGAGTTCTGTCCCTCTATAAACTTTGATGGGCTAGACAAGATTTATGATCTTGAGCACCGTTTGTATGATGGCGTGAGACTATTCTGAGACTAACTCCACTCACAGCAGTATTGAAAGAGAAGGCGACCTTGTTGAAACAGAGTCAGCCTGCAATTTACTTTCAGGGAGAGCTCTTGTTTTATTGGAAACTATTCAGAATAAGTAACTAAGTCATCCAGGTTCTAAGCTTTTAAATCTTGATTGAGATTGAAGAAGACATGTAATGATGTTTTCTGAAGTTTGCAAATACTGGCTGATTTTTCATTTCTGCTGTGCATGTATTTATATGGAAAGCTGATGTCTGTGGATATTTCTCATATGCTGTCAATTGACTGAAGTTGGTCCTTTGGAGGAAAATCCCACATTTTACTTCAAAGTTACAGGTTGTCCGTATGTATTACATTATAGATGCTGACTGGACTATAAAGCATGTTCCTGGAGGTACATATGGGAGAGTTCTTGCTGCATGCTGGCTATTATACAGATGTGGTGCTCACCATACACGTGTGTATGCTCAGATATGTGCACCATATCATATATAACGCTCGTTAATGTGCTATAATAATCTCTACTTTAATGTGGTTCCCTGCTGTTGCGATCTCCTGCAGATGGACCTTTTGCTGTGGGATTAACATGGTGTAATGGGATGTGAAATCCAAGTCTTTGTCATTTCCAGCCAGGACATCCATAGCTGCATAGCTTTAATGGGTGGAGACTGAGAAGGACAGATTTAGAACTTCAAAGTAAAAAAACAAAGTGTAAATGTATCTGACCTGACTTGTAGGTTGAAGTAAATCAAAGCCAGACAGGCCCAATGCAGACTGCGACAAAATGTATGCACATCATGTGAGCCAAAGCTATGCTAGATGTTTCTGGCTAGATTACTCGACTATAATATGCGTTTCAAGCATGAAGGATGCTTCAAAGTATCTGGAATTAAATGGGCAACAGCGATAATGCGAAATGTTATTCTTGAGGCATTGAATCCAACTTAATCAAGCATGACATAAAAGAACACTCAAATGTGTACTACACAGTATATCTTCTTCCAGTATATTCAGGCTAAGCTGGCTAATTTTCTCTTGCATCCTTAACATCATTATCACCATTTATCTTGCCTCTTTTTGTTCCCTCCTCCTATCTAACTGCGCGTGTGTGTAATGAAGGCAATAGACTCGTGAGGTAAAAGTACAGAGAGGGCCCTGCTCCTCTTTAAGAACAGATAATTATGCATAAACACAGTGGCTTGCAGAGAGAGCAGTGAGCCTTAAAACAGTTCATAAAGAAAAACAGGCCGTCTTCAGAAGTGAAGTGTTCTCCTTCGAGTGCAGCACATAAATGACAGCATATTTGGCGACCAATTTGACACTGTCCTGCTATTAAGTTACTGAACTGCAGCCCGTCATGGCACTATGCTCCTGGCAACAGTTGTTGTGGCTGGCTTTGATATAAAGCAGCTGCAGGCATCTGTCTTACCTGTAAAACAGACGGCCTAGTTTCCACACAGTGAGGCTGTTAACTGCTGGGGGAAAAAAAGGTGCTCGTGTTTACTCTGTGTCCGCTGTGTAACCATAGAAATGGGATGAATGTGGTGCCTTGATTAGATTCCTTCATATTAAAACCACATGGCTCCATTGTCAGACACCTTTATATTGTCTGACCCCATGAGACTTCTGGAACCTCACACACAGCACAAACAAGTTAACGCAAATTAATAATGAGCGAATCAGACAACATTTTGGGACTGTACTTACTATTACAAATAGCCTCTGAAAAACCTTCTGTAACAAATGTGTACTCAACAGTGGAATCCATTAAGTGTAAAGACTCCCAGGTAATTTGTTGTGCCCCTACAATGCACAACTTCCTTAATGTACTTGGTAATGAGATTTTACTGTGGGCAAGGGGCCCATTCTCTTTGACCAGCCGCAGTCACTATGGTGCCAAATGAGAAGCTTCTGTAATGCAGCATGATCTGTGGGTCATGAGAAAATGTTTCCCCCTCAGGAGAGAGGCTCTACAACAGCAAATAACGAAGCATCCATTGTTATATATATTTTGTTTGTGTCCAGTGAAAACCATGTATCTCCAATTTCGGTAATTTTTGAATTTTTCAGAAAAATAGAATGTGTAACGGCAGTTTCTAATCAAACATGCAAGAACCAATAGTTTGCGCGAGGTCTCGCACAAAATAAAATGCGGCATGACATCTAACAAACCAGCTAACTCAGATGCTACGAACTAGAACAGATTGTCAATAACAATATTAATTTTCTAACCTGGCAGCTTGACCCCTATTTGTTTTTTTTCCTGTCATGCTTGAGATTTTTTCTCAAGTCCTGGTAGAATCAGAGAGTAGAATAACATAGTTGTGAGACTTTGGAGATGCACAAAATAAGCTTACTTCCCATTATTTTCAATGAAATTATCGATCTCATAACTCAGCTCATCCAATGCAATTCCTGTCTATGACTGTAGTTCAGTACATTTTTGGTATGAAAACCCTGTAAGTATTCCTTTCTCAGTTGAGAAAGTTCTCCCACTTTTCAATCTAAATCAACCATTTAATTAAAGATTAAAAATTGATCAAAAGCTGTACACTTTCTATTAGTAATAAAATAAAAGGTCTACGTCACATAAGGCCAGAAACAACTTACCCAATGGTACATTAAGACTGGTCAGTTGGAATGTGAAGGGTCTGGGTAGTCCCATAAAAAGGGCAAAAGTCCTCGCACATCTTAAATCATTGCAACCTGATATTATTTTATTGCAATTGACACATGCTAAGCATAATGTTCAGTCAGTGTTTCGTACTAACTGGCTGGGTCAGGCATATCATGCTAATTTTGGAGCTAAGGCTAGGGGAGTAGCAATGTTATTCAGGAGAAACATCCCGTTTATCCAGAACTCTAGAACAGTGGATCCCGACGGTAGATATACTGTATATTTAATAGTGGAGGTAAATCTGAACTCCACACCAGTGACGCTGGTGAACATTTACAGCCATAATTTTGACTGCCCAGAGTTCTTCCAAAAAATTTTTTAAACTCAATTCCAAATTTAGGTCACACAAATGTCATAATTGCTGGGGACATTAACTGCATCCTTGACACTAACTTAGATAAGACCTTTTCAACCTCACTGCAACAGTCAAAATCTGGACAGCTCCTAAACACTACTCTAAAAAATCTAAACATAGTGGATATTTGGAGACTACTGTTTCCCACGGGAAGAGAGTACTCTTTTTTTTTTACCCCTGTTACACAAGTCATATTCACTTACCGACTATTTCTTTCTTGACTCTAAATTCATCTCAAATTCTGGTCTCAGATCATAGTCCAGTCTCATTGGACTTGCACTTTGCTGATTTAGATAATAGAGGTCAGAAAAATTGGCGTTTTGATCCAGCATTACTGAAAGAATAGGCTTTCCACAAGCAGATGGTGGAACATATCTCATTCTTTCTTAAATCAAACGATAGGGGTGACGTAAATGCTTCAATTTTGTGGGGAAGCCTTAAGGCAGTTATGAGAGGGCACATAATATCCTACACATCAGCTAAGCGCAAAGCACAAGAAGTATCCCTCAAAGATATAGAGGCTAATTTTCACTGTTTAGAACAAATATACCAATCCTCCCGGACTGGAATTGTGAAGTAAAATTACAAAATTAAGGTATGACTATAATCCTTTACTTATGAAGCAAGTGTGCTCTCAACTGATCAGCTGTCGACAAAAAACATTTTTAGTAGGTGATAAACCACATAAATTACTCGCTAGATTACTGAGAAAGTCACAGGCCTCACAAGCCATACTTGCAGTTAAAAATAAAAATGGACAGTTAGTTACTGACCCAAAGGACATAAATAAATGTTTTGAAGAATTTTATTGTGAACTCTACAGTTCATATAGTTCTGCCAGCTAGGCTACAATCGATGAGTTCTTAGAGGAAAGTAAACTGACTAAATTGGATGAAGAGGCAGTAGCAGATCTGGAAGCTGATTTTACACTAGATGAGGTCAAGGTGGCAATTCAGCAGTTTCCAAATAGCAAGGCCCCCAGGCCAGACGGGTTCAGAGCAAAATTTTATAAAACATATAGTTCGTTGCTGGCTCCCCGTATCCTCCGTTCGTCAAATCACTCCAAAGAGGTGGGCTCTTTACCAAGCTCATTATAGCATGGCAAGATTTCTTTAATACTGAAAAAAAGTGACTCCACTCTTGTCTCCTCATATAGGCCTGTCTCTCTCCTTCCAGTCAAAGGATTTATTCCCAACTGTCATATATATTTCAACATGCGTAGACTTTTCAATATTATGTACAGTCCTGCCCGTAGTATGGAAGACTCAGTTGTAATTTCCCTCGATGCCGAAAAGGCTTTTGACCAAATTGAATGGCCTTATTTGTTGTCTGTTTTAACTAAATTTGGTTTCAGCAACTCATTCATTAATTGAATTAGAATAATTTATAAAGAGCCTACTGCTTCTGTTGTCACAAACCAAAATATTTAAAATCCCTTTTGATTATACAGAGGTACGCGCCAGGGAGATCCTATTTCACCATATATTTTTGCCTTAGCTCTAGAACCTCTGGCTTCACATACACGTTTAAGCCTGGAGATACTTCCGATAACACATCAGTACTTCTCATAAAATCTCGGCCTACGCCGATGATGTCATTATATTCATTTCTGATCCTAAAGCTTCTATTGCCTCCTTGTTAGATCTAATAAATAAATTTAGCTCATTTTCAGGGTATAGGATAAGTTGGGCAAAGAGTGAACTCATGCCTTTATCACAACTGGTAGACAAGACATTCCTGAAGACTACCCCATTTAAGATTGTCCTAGATAAATTTAAAAGTTTGGGTATTGTAGTTACAAGTAACCTGGGCCAGTTATTAGAGCATAATTGGGACAAGAAGATGAAACAATTGGAGAAAAACATAGATTTTTGGAACACCTTGCCTATTTCATGCATTAATGCCATAAAAATGGTAGCAAGTTGTGTACAGATTGCAGTTCTCTCCTACAAGATTGCCAAAGATATTCAAAGATACTTCACCCCTCTGTGTGAAATGCTCAACAGATCAAGGATCTCTGTCTCAGCTTTTCTTACAATGTCCGAGGTTACAAAGTTTTTGGGGTCATTTATTTGATTTTTTTTTGCCAAGGCTTTTAATAGGGAGTTTCCCCCTGCCCATCTAACCGCACTATTTTGGGTGGTTGAGCCAGGTAGAGTGAAGGATAGGTATGAAGCCCAGGCCATCTCTCTATCCACACTGCTAGCCAGAAAACTGCTGCTACAATTCTGGAAATCTGAGCCCCCAACGTTTGATATGTGGTTGAAGGAATTAGGTAATGTGTTACACCTAAAGAAAATTAGATTTACTATGTCAGACAGAGAGGGACTCTTTCAGAAAATTTGGCATCCTGTCGTTAGCCTGATTGAAAAAATTAAAGTGAACGGTTAATTGTCTAACTGGGTAAGTGGGTCTTAGTGTCATTGGTCAATACCTTGTAACTTAAGTGATAAATTATGTACAACTTCTCCTTTTTGTGTTACCACCAATGTGTTTTTTGTTTTTTCTCCCCTTTATTTTGTTGTTTTCTCTTGTGCACTTGTTTGTTTATTTGTTCTGCTGTCTTTCTATACCATTTTTCTAAATCAATAAACAGATGTTTAAAAAAGGTGTATATGATCTAATCTGTATTCTTCTGAGAAGGTAGACTGCAGCTGTGGTCTCACTGAAAATACTAAACCAGTATCCACATTAACCTGAAAGCCTTGGGTTTCACATAATAAACCATTAGGCATCTGGACAAACAGTAGAGAGGTGGTGAAAGGTGGCTAGAAAGTGCAGCCAGACAGACAGTATTTTCTTTTCCCTCTTCTTTGATTTTCCTTTTTTCCTGCTCTCTCCCGTTTACCCCAAGTCTTCATTCTTCTATTCTAATCATAAACTCTCTTGACTTGTCATTTTTTGTTCAGTTATTCTATCAAACAGACATTTGATGTGTATTCCCTGTTAGCTTTTGCATGCAGCTTGAAGTCCAAGTGAGCATAAAACAACCAATGAATGATTTCCAGTGCTACGTCCAGCTGAAATAAAACACACCCAAGAGATCATAAAAAACAACAACCATTGTTAAAAACAAGTTTCTTTTCACTGGCTACTTCCCTCTTTGTTGATTAAGTTTGAAAGCAGGTTTGAAATCAAGGGTAAAACTATCTCAGTTATTTTTCTGCATCATTTAATTTGGAAAATAACATTAACCACATTTTCAGAACCTTAATTATGTAATTTCATACTGTGTATATGTACGGTATGTATGAATATATTATATTGTATAGTATCAAACTGATGAAGGTTATTAGAAAAGGTTCATCAGGAGAACACAGTCTTTTGACAACACTGTATTTGTGCATATGTTTTTTTTATAGGAGTAGTGGAATTTCTCTAACAATATATGGAAATACATTTACTCACTTGGTGAGAGGATTGTTACCACTTTCATGTCTGTACAATAAATATGGAGCTGGAGCCAGGACCAGTTAGCTCATAGTTTGTAGCATAAAGACACAAAAACAGAAGGAACAGCTAGCCTGTCTGTGTCCAAAGGCAACAAATCCCTGGTCCCTGCCAAGAAACAGCTTGACACATACTTTTCCATGGAACATCAATTTAAACAAAAGATGCATAACATGTAAATAATACAGAATTAAAGATCTCCTGGCTGTAGCGCCATATTTAGTGTAAAGACATGAGAGTGGTATCAATCTTCATCTAACAGTCTGCAAGAAAGCACATAAGTGTATTTTGCCAAATATTTAACTTCTAATTATATAAATATTGCTTAAATTACTGACTGAGTGCTATTGCTTCACACAAACTGGTTTCTGAGACTACACACAGCCTCTGATTTAAAGCTTAGCAAAAGGTTGGCAAGGAGTGAACTTAAACAACAATGACTTGGAGATTTTTTAAACATGAACACATAAATAATGAAGCAGACATGAATTCTATCACCATATGATTGGCCTTGACAGTGTGGCCGACACATAGTGTAGAACATAACCCCCCCTCAGTGTGTGTGTGTGTGTGTGTGTGTGTGTGTGTGTGTGTGACACCATAATGAGTTAAGCATAAAACCATGGAGCCTGCATTCATTCACGAGCAGCGATGTCATCCTCTGCAGAGTGAGGGGAGTTTTTGGGAGACCACTGCAAGTGGAACTCCTTGCTGAGGCTGGACTGTAATCTGAAGCCAATGAGAAGTGAGAGAGAGAGAGAGAGAAAGTGAGACAGGAAGAAACTCAGAGAGAAAGAGAGAGAGAGAGAGAGGGAGAAATGGAGGGAGGGGGAGGGAAGGACTGAAGGGCCGAGAGAAGGTGATGTCAGCTGAGTTCAGAAAGTAAACAGAGTTCCAGACTGCAGCATGCTGTCTGCGGGACGGGGACTGCAGCTGGGGCAAACCCACGGGGGAACACACACGATCCCCTGGACCAGCACCTTTTTCTCTGGGAAGGAGGCCTGGTTCCTCATCATCTCCCTCTTCATCCTTATCTGCTTACCTCACGGGACAGCCAGGCCCTACGGTAAGAGACTAACTGAGACTTTACCTTCACTGCTCTTCTTTTTGCCTCTATGTTTAGCACAGCCTCTTGGTTTATGTTCTTTGTTCTCAAAAAGCCAGAATCAGCACTCTTTCCATCCCCTCTTCCCTGCTATCCTTAAGTGCTCAACAGCGCTCAGCAAAACTTGTAAAAGAAGACCCACAGAAACACAGTGATGTAAAATACAGCTTTTTACAGAGGCAGCAAAGAACAACAGCACTCACAAGTTTGTGCAATCTTTGTTGTTACAACTCTAGTTCTGAAATACAGAGGGAGGGATTGTCCTGTGCAGCTTTGTTTGTTGTCCCATTAAGGGGGGCTCTGTGATCCCCATGCCCCTTTCTACTCATCGCTGTTGTTCTTTGTGTGAAATAACATTGAGATTGTTTTTTCTGCCCTTAAATAAAAAGAAGCAACAGATGGATGTGGCCACACATTCCTTGGGGTAAAATGTGGTTGTTGGAGTCCTAATAGTGCTGTTGAATCTTGGCACTTAAATCGCTAAAAGTGTGTTGTTAAGATTGAGATCATCTCTGCCTGTTTATCCTAGGTGACCACTTGAACTGGTGCAGGAAGACATGAGTCACGCTTGAGTCAGTCCCGCTAGCTGTTGTAATGTGTGTAACATTCACCGTCTCCAAGACTCCCAACCAAACCTCTGTCCTCTCTCTGATTCCTCTTTGCGTGGTTACCACGCCGTAAAACAATACCTTCAATTTGTGATGTTGAATGCGGAAAAGGGCTGGGCAGAGCACAGCTGTGCATATTAAGAGAGTTCCCTCTGGCAAATTTACCTACTTTGTTGTCAACTGACAATATAAGTGCCCAGAATCATTCATTCAAGGCACAGCTTGTTTCAAAATCGTGTATTATTGGCTTATGATAGGTGCTATCTGTTGAGCAATCTAAAATAGTTTACATGCAAATCCTGACTTCATGGACATGTCTGTTTACGTGTGTGTGTGTGTGTGTGTGTGTGTGAGAGAGAGAGAGAGAGAGAGAGAGAGAGAGAGAGAGAGAGAGAGAGAGAGAGAGAGCGAGAGTCTGTGTTTATGTCTATTTGTGCATGTTTTGGTGTCCCCCACTGAGGCATTTTTGATCAATGTAAAGCTTCTTGTCCAGGATTCTCCACCCACCATGTCCTCTTCTTTTGACACACTTTCCTTGAAGTTTGTTTAACTAAAGTCCACAGGGATGTTGTGAGAGCTACTTGGGAGTGTGCTGTTGGAAACAACGACCAAGGCTAGTGTGCGTAAAAAAGATTGAAGGGAGTGAAATCTGGGTGCAGAATTTAGTTACATGAAGACAAACAAGGCCTCTCTGATTGAGCATTTGGAAAAAGTCATATCAGAGTTCATTCCAAGTTGAGGAGCTAAATGCTGAAAACAAATGTGCACATCTCAGATTCCTGTTTGACCTACATGTTGGTGTGTGTGCATACCATTTCACCAAAGTGGCTAATAGACCGATAGGGTATTTCATTGGGTTTGTGGTTTCCGAGCAGAAAGAAGTTTATTTAAAACAATCTACAGGATGACCACAAGGATCAGCGCTTGGTATCAGACTATTCAGATACGCAATGCCCACAGACCTCCCCTGGGAGTTCCCCTGTTCCATGACAGCATAATCACTCCAACCTTAAAATACCAGACAGCTGCTGTGGGCAGTAGGCAAAAGGAATTATACACTCGCACATACATGCACAGCACATGCACTCACAGCTGCTGTAAGACAACTCTTTTTCCATGATACATCAGCAAGAAATAAGCACCATTTTGTCAAGAGGAAAGTATTTATTCAGCAGTGGATATATACTGTAAGCTTTCATTCTCTTCCAAGGGAACTTTTTTTTGACATGAGTTCTACTTAATTATGACAGCAGGGAACAACATGATTAAATTATGTTGTGGTGCTGTGGTGATCTTGATTATGCAGAGCAACGTGGTCACATAAATCTGCCACTCTTTGCATTATGACACTAGGGGTAAGTGAGAAAATAGGTTGTTTTTTTTGTTTTTTTAAAATTTGGGTGAAATGAATGTTAAAGCAAAGGTTTGACCTTTCGCTGAGACTCAGAAAAGAAGATTGACACCACTATCATCATATGAAATGACTGTTAGCTTAGCTTAGCTTACCAGACAGGAAACAGGTAGCAACAGCTAGCCTAGCACTGTCCAAAGGTGACAAAAAGTGACTGCACCCGGCCAAGAAATAGTCCACTCCCATAAAGCAACGTGACATTTTTCACTTCAGTCTTACTTTTTTAAAGCCGAGGTAGTTGTTTCCCTCCGTTTCCAGCCTTGCTTAGCCAAGCTAAGCTAATAAACTGCTGATGGTCATATAGACAGGAGATGGTTACTTCTCATCAAACTCTCGCCAAGAAAGCAAATAAAGCAAATTTACCCAAAATGTTGAATTAGATAACTAAGTCAGAATAGAGAAGAAAGAAAGAATAAAGAATAGACATACTAACTTAATGTCTGACTTAAGTGACTCGGCCACATTGTGCTGCGTTTAATAAGCATGTTGAACGCATCTTTAAGTTTCTCACTTGGCTCTGCTTGTACTTTCTCTGCATTGTGCTCTTTATAACTTAGCTATGATAGCGATGTGTAGCTCTGATAAGATACAGTTTCTGAACAGTGAGCAAGTTAAAGACTAACAATAACTGGACAGAACAGAAAATAGTGAGCATAGCTTCATTTATGATGACACTGGGATATCTATAAATTAGAGTTTGATTATACAAGTTATCTGAGACTCTGGAGGCAGTGTTCTGCTGGGGCAAAACTTGATGCTGATGGAAAAATAATAGCAATTGAAAAGGCAGAGGCTGACCTTGGGTTTTATTTTTAGCTGCTTCCATAAAATGATGGAACCGTTTTGGAGCTGTATGAGTTACTTGTATGGTCAAATCAAACACCTGCAGTAGATTTGGGTTTTTTTTTTGGAGCAGTTGTATGTATCTTTGAGCTTTATATTTGTAGAGAATACATTTTTAAAGTAAGAAAAGTTATTCAAACCTGAACAATAACGTGAAAGTTTTGTATTTTTATACTTTTATTTTTCTTAGCAGACGTTAGGGTTTGCTGTGGCTCTCCTACAGGTTAGTAGGCCAGCAAGGCAATGAGTAATAATGATGTCAGTTTCTGGATCCACAAAGATGTGCAACTGAGCCACGTTGGCTAAAAACCTGGGCCTGTAGAGCTTCTGATTTGGTGAAACTGCTTCATGACAGACGGAGGTCTCCACCAGGTGAGGGGGTGTCTGTTACAATGCCAGTGTCACGGTTATTTTCATTTCTATGGCTTCTTAACATGCACATTGAGGAGTATTTATGGACCTCAACATCTGGAATGGAAAAAAATCAGATACCACTTACATAAGAACAGAAAAGCCAAACAACCCACATGACAATCTGCATGCTTAGCTGCAGGACACAGGAAAAAACAATTGTGAGCTAATGTTAAATTGTGTTATATGGCTTATGACAGCATCTTCACACACACGCACGCACGCACACGCACACACACACACACACACACACACACACACACGCACACACACACACACACACACACACACACACACACACACAC
>JBBPCS010000917.1:6661061-6672720 GCA_037974645.1 Hollardia meadi | reverse complement strand
CACACACACACACACACACACACACACACACACACACACACACACACACACACACACACACACACACACACCTTAACCAGTTTTTTCCCCCCAAATTCACACATATAGGCTAAACATACGCACAAACACTCTTAAACCTTGAAGGTCATTACGTCCACAATTGTGTTCAGCTAGCTGAGGAGCACAGCACTGACACCCTAACAGGCCCCTTGAGTCTGATCTATTGACCTTATGATTTTCAGGAAAAAAATCTCTCCAGGAAGGAGAAAATGCAGACCATAGTGTCATCGATGGGGATTGAGTGTTGGACCACTATTACGTTCAAACTCACGGTTTTAGAAGCATGAATAAAATAAAATGATGATTATTTTTTTGCACCACTATCTTAAAAGCATGATATTTTGAAGTGCCTCCTTGCACTTTGTGTATATATTGTAGGTAACAGATGGTTGTTTTTTTTGTTTGTTTTGTTTGTTCCTTTTGTTTTCTTTCGGGGGGCTTTGAAATGGTACGTAGGAATATAGTTTCATTGCTGTGAGATTTTTAATGTAATCCTCTAGAACAACAATATCATCTATGTGCTGAGCAAAGTTAGATTAGACAAAAAAAAATGTATAGAGAGGAAATCGTGTATGCTTGTTTTTTTATTCTCTAATAGCTGTTAACTAGTTGTTTTACTCACCTGTCACACTCCAATATATAAATATCTTTTTTTTAATCTAATGTAAGCGTTCTGAATGTTTGTTCCATGAAGAAGTGTGCATTCATTTTCATTGTACATAAATAAATATATAATTGTTCTGTTCAGTGGCAATGCAGAATTTTCCGGATAGACAGTGATCCTGAAGCAAACACGGTTTGCGTGAAGACGATTAAGAAAGAGAGGGAGAAAGAGAGGGAGAAAGAGAGGGAGGGGAGGTTTCAGTTATGACAAAGGGGGCCAACATGAGTTATTTCGTTTGGAATTACTGTGAAAAGGGAGACAAGTCAAGGAAAAAAGTCAAATTTGCCCTGTATGTAGGACAGAGTGAGGAATCAGACACGGCCTAGTCAATCTGAGTGAAAGAACAACATCACATATGTTGAACTGCCTGTTACAGTATAGGGCAACATTCCTCAGGTGACTCATCTGAACCATTTTGTCTTGTCATCGGAGAAAGATGGCTTTAGTCTCAGGCATCTTTGTTTACCTGGTGCATGTGCATTTAAAAGCTGCAAGACATGAATATGTAGATCTTTTAGATTCTATGTTACCCTGTCTACATGACACATCCTCACACATTTGATCTCTGACTTGCCAACAGCCTCGGTAAACTGCCTTTACTCCACTTGCCTTTTTTTTTCTTTTTACACAGAAACTTTATGCACGCACAAACACTCTAGAACTCGCTGAGCTAAATGGTACTGATTAAAATGAAATTGACTGACAGTGTTTCAACAAAGAGCCAGTATATCATCGAGCTTGTCCTTTTCTACTGAAGTGTGTCTTTTTGAAGAAACTCCTAAACAGAGCTGATAACCTGTCTCACTCATGCCTACAATGTGCTTTCCTTACTTTTCTAGGCCTTCCCTCTTTGTAAAGCTGTTGTAATTTTGTTGTAAAGGCAGAGCGTATGTGTGGGGGAGATACTATCAAGAAAAAAAAGATTTAAAAAATTACATGAATTCTTTCCTCTGTCTATCGTATACATAAAAAAAGTCTGTTTCTACATATCAATAAGTGTTGTACCTTTGGTGTACATATACAAATATAACTAATAAATGTTGATTCATAACTAAATATTGGCTGGTCTTTGTTGATTTTTTGACTATGAAATTGACATCTTGCCACAACTGTCACACACACAGAAATACATTTTTCATGTTGCTTTCTGTCGTTCAGTTGGTGTAATTATGACTCCCACACAGACACATTTTACTGATGTATTATACTTTAAACATTGCTAAATCAAAGCATTCAAAAGAAGCATATTAGAACACCAGCAAATGTCATCTACAATCATTTTGTTTACTAAATTAGTTGCTAAATAGTATGACGAACTATTAAACTCTAGCCTGTCTTCCTAGCTACTGAGGAAATGAGTAATCATAAACAATGCTTTTCTGAATCCAGGCTTCTATATATATATTGTGCATGAACTCTGCACAAAACACTCATCTCCCACTTGGTGCCCCACGTCAATTGAGAGATGTACAAAAAACATAAAATTTTACATAGAAGAAGTATAAAAAAAAGAAATATTCACATTGTGGAGGTGGTGGTTCAGGTTAGCATGACACTGCACCATTACAAGGATGGAAAAAAAAATGAAACTGTATATCAAATAGATAATTAAGCACTAACAGTATCTGAGTGACAGTATTTAACAAACCCATTACCCAGTGTTGATTTTAAAATGGGCCTCGTTGGAGAAAAGTTCGTTTTAAAACAATAGAGGGTATTTTTGATATATAGCCATGTTTTCTGCTTGATGATATATGCGTTGCTGTAACATACGCATTAGTCTGCACTGCATCACATAGAGAAACATGCTCATGCAAAACTAGAGAAATATATTACAAAATGAGAAGTAGCATGTTCTTCTCAAGATCGGACATATCGAATAATTTACTCCACATAAGTCATTTATGATGGCAGCATTATGTCTGAGCAGCTTCAGAACAGTATTTAATGACTGAGTGCACCGCATAATAAATGAATGCTAAATAATTCGTAATTGTGCTCTTTTTGATGTTTGTCAGTGAGGACAGTTTGACGATACTACATACATTGTATGGAGAGATGCAATCAAAATGGCTTTCTTTATCTCTCTATCTCAGTCTTCCTTTCCTGTGTCAACATACTCTCTCATCACGACCCCGGTGCCATGGAAACCTCACTTCTTCTTATGTGGGGGCCATTCACTAGCTCCCTTTTGTCTTCACACGCACATAAAGTAATCAGTGAGTGAACACCAAATTCCTGCACATCTCTTTCTATACACATTTATTTTCGTTCATGACTTTTACAAATCTTTTCAGCGACGTATTTTGTTAATTTGTCATAAAAACCTGCCTACACTAGTACATTTGCTACTTCTCAAAATAAATCATATAAGCAGAGCAAAAGCAGGAAAAAAAACAACAAAAACGGAACAAGTCAGAAAGAGAGAATCGTTTGCAATTGCTTTACATAATTCAGCGTTACACTGAAAACCATGAGATATTAGCTGTCACACAGGGAGTAATATATATATGGATATACATATTTTAACCGATGAGAAGGTCAGCAGAAAAACTGCCACATTTTGTTTACATGTGTGAATGTACAGAGTGACCGGCGCATTGAGGCCGAGGCAAACAAGCTTCATTCATCCAACCCCTCCCCCCGGGAGCACTCAAACAATGTCACAGCCTCTTTCTTATGAAGGAACTGTTACATTGCTATGTGTTTACAACACATAGGTCCCCCCATTATCATATGTGCCATGTAGTTTAGCGCCAAAAGCTAGGCCCCTGTCACTCACTTGTCTCGCCTCGCACTAAAAAAATGGTTAATCTGCTATAGAATCTCCAATTCTTTTCTTTTGCTCTTTCTTTTGTCATTAATCAATGTACACACTGTGTATATAGTATGTATACACATAATCTTTATCATTGTACTTATCCTCAGGATAACATCAGGGACTTAATATCATCATATTTCCAACTCAGTATAAATGTACACCATGTTAATTGACTTCAATGGTGCATCAATTGTGCAGTTTAGGATACTATAAATTAACTTGATTTATACAATATCCACTCCACTTTGACAATTGCAAAATCCATCCACAACCGTTTACCTCGGAGTTACTGTTTTAATTAAATAACTCAAAAAAATGACACATTCCTTTAATTAAAAAAGGAAGCAAAGCCCCTTTCTACCAAACAACAAAAAGCACTGGTAGCTATTGCTAAGGCATTTCCATAACATACACTTTATATACAGAGACCAAGGAAAAGGGAATCAAAGCTGCATAAATTAAGGTAGTGACATTCCCAGTTTTCCTGAAAATGGAAAAACCAAACTCCAGTCCACAGGCAATGTCTGAAATATACACAAGGTTACCACGATAAGCAAACAAAACAACAAAATGAAACACATTGAAATCAATGAAAGGGTTGTTTAGCTTAAAATTATATTTTTCCATCTGCAGCATCTCAAAAAAAAGACCCACTTCTCACCGTTGATTTATTATTTCCTATTTAGACTAAAAGACCCTGCAATTTAAAATCCACCAATTCTATAAAAAAGGGACTAATTTGTCATCCCAACAAGTTAGACCCTCACCACCCCTCCCTTTAAAGCCCGTGTCCATCCAGCCAAAGCAAAGAACTGACACAAAAACACATTTGCACACCAATGCATGAAACCCCACCGTGCATTCAGTAACCTGGCATACCGCACAAACAAAATGCTGCACATGTTGCTTGTAAAGACCTCGTCCCACCGAGAGGCTCTGCACCTCAGTAAGACAATCTTTTTACATAACACACACATACACCTTTACTCAGTGTTCATTCAGTGCTGGCTACCAAAGCAGTTTTTACCTCTGGTGTTTGGAGCCCCAACCCCCCACCCGTCCAATCTCCGAACCATCTCCTCACTCTACCCCTCCTACCCTCACCTACTCTTTCCTGTCTGCCTCTACACTCCTCTCTCACGCCAGCTGCTCTTTATCCGGCGACTCTTCTAGTGTGATGACGGTGAACTCTTCTGTGTTGCCATTCTCCTGGATCTTCTCCTTGTTCATGAGGGTCACCATCTCCTGCTCTCTCTCCTGGGCGTGGGAGCTGGATGCGGATGCTGTTGCCCCGTTCCCCTCGCCGCCATCTTTGGATGTGATCATCAGGGTCTGCTGTTTGCCGCACCAGCTGCAAGAGCACATTCAGACACATTTATTTATCATTGATTTTGTTGTCATCTCTCAGTCTGCAGCAAATGGAACACCAAATATTGACTGTTGTGTACTGTAAGACAGAGAAACAGGGGGTCATGTTTATGTCCAAAACATGTTACATGACAGCTCTATTAGAGTAGGATAAAAATAAATAGCAGTCATACCTCTTTCTTTTGGCTACAGCTGCGCACACGAGGAGAATAGCAGCAACTGCCACAATCACTCCAATGATTACCAGCCAGTCTGGAGGGAGAAATAAGAAGCCATGACACAACCGTATTAAAGCTGAGACAGTAAGAAATAAAAATCACTGCCAATAAAAAGCAGATCGAAATAGGAGTGCCCTTTTCCCAACATGATCTTATTTGACCGCAATCACTCTGGACCTCAAGGTTTTGGGAGATATACTGTATGTGAGGTAACATGGTCGCTCACTTGATGAATCGCTGCTCTCCGGCGGATCAGCGTCAGACAAAACAGGACCCAGGACCCGTCCCTTGCCATTAGTTTGTTGTGGAGCTGCATGTCAATAAAACAAAAGGTAAACATTTAAATCATGTCAGATACAAGTAGCCCGCTGACATATTAGAACTCTACCCTCTCTAAAAAAAAAAAGCATTTCAAACATAAAACTAGATGACACGTTCAAATGTATGTATGGCTGTAGGGCCTATCAGAGGATGTCTTTCACTTAATTAATTCATTTGTATATGCATTTTTATCTCTTTATCAATTAACTTTATATATGTTTAAATGTCTTAATTACACACTTCTATGTAATGTTGGTGTATTTGTTGAATGTACTGAGCCTGATTGCAGGGGAGACAAAATCACTGAGGCCTGTTTGATAAAACAAATCCACTCCACAGCTCAACCCAACACAAGGGGGCGTCATGTGTTCTTAATGTTACTTCTGTCCTCCCAGAACCTGTTGCATCTCAAGTTAGGGAAGTGTTTAAGAACTATTTAAGAATGTTTCCATGCAATTTAGACATAAATTAACTCAAGTTTCACGTTTTTATATGATTACTCTTTTGGATATACAGAGGGTCGACCAAATAATAGGAACCATTTATACAATGCAATGTGGAGATACTGATACTGTCTCCACAAAAACATTATTAGCATCACAGAGGTACTTTCTGTTGCATGGCTACAGAAATGCATTAGATTGTCAGGTGTTATTTCACCAAAATCCTGACGTGAGCTGCAATCACACACACAGCTCAACTTGTCCTTTGATTTGTAGCAGTTACAGTACATGTTTTGTTGCTTGTGTTTTTTCTTACGTTCTGTTCTGCCATCATCTCCTTCAGGCTCTGTTGTCTTGTTCTGTTGCTCATTCTCTGCCATGGATTGTGTTTCCTCTGGCTCTCCAACAGAGGCCGTTGGAGAGGCTCCCTCCTCCTCAGCAATGGGTGGCAGCATCCCTGAACCAGTGGGCTGGTCGAACTCGCCAGGGGTAAAAGTGGACCCCACAGCGCCATTCTCATGCCCTTCAAAGGGGTTTCCTTCCATGGCAGGAGCCTCAGTAGAAGCCTCTGGATCCTCTGGACTCAGTTCTGTGGGAGTTGTAGTAGCTGAGGAGATTGTTATCAGCTCACCATCATCCTGAGGTTGTGCTTTTGGAGAGGTCTCTTCCTGTGTTCCTGCTGTTGTCGGGGTCTGAGGCTGCAGTGAGGATTCAGCTGATTGGAGAGTAGAGAGTGTCATGTATGGTTACAGTCACATAATTTTTGATATGTTTCGTCAGAACAACATAAACCATATCTTAACAATATTGCAGTATCTATCTAAATATCATTTCAGAGTGTTGTAAAGCCTGATTACAGCATTTTTTTTTGCTTTTCACTTTTCACTTAATCTTATCATGCCAACATTTTTATTACAATGACAATATCTTACGATACAAAACTCATGCATCTTACTATTAACATGCACGGAGAGCCATTAATAATTGGCTTGCTGCAGGCCCTATATAAATATACAGTACAAAATGAGTGCTGGTGTAACTCAGCTCTCTTTTACAACATTTTCAACATTAAAAATCACAACTTTGATTTTGTTGTTTCTTAAAAATCAAAATAAGTGATAGGGAATCTTCTTTATGTGAAAGCAGGACTCAATTGGTGCCTCCTTCCCTCCCAATGTTAGACAGTTTTATTTCAGTGCACTTGTCAGATCGAGTTACTTTTACTATGTATAAATATTCTGCTATTCCAATATTTATCTGTAGGATAATACACAGCTCAAAACCCTAAATTGAGGCCATGTCAAGTGTTACCACTGCTAATGTACGATCTTGCCTTTTTTAAACAAAGGCAACCTGGTGTTACCTGTAAGAAACAGGTGGGAAACTCATCAGCCCCCAAGGCGGACATAAAAAGTAACCTCAACCAGCTCTCTTCTTGTTCAGCCAGAGATGATTTGGGCTGCTATATGTCCCACCTCAGGTAATGTGGGAGCTGAGAGGATGTCAGTGTTGACCTATGAGATCACTTGGTACCAAGACCAAGGTGTTATCTCAGAGGTTTAATTTGGTGGTCTTTGCTTACAGTTGTTTAAATAATTATACAGAGGGTTTGTAGATTCTGCAATAGGAGCTTACATTTCTAAATTAATTTATTTGACAATCCCATCACAAATGCCAAATAGGAATACATTATAAACTGATTTTCATAACCTGGAAAGTCTGCATGTTTTTAAATGATGACATCCTGTTAACATTAAATTCAAGAAAATACATCAGTAGGTCTAAAAAGCACAAAATTAGACAATAACGTGAGGGTGAATGGGTATATTGTACTAACTTGATGCATCTGAAGATAAGTGTTCATTCCCTGGAAAGGCATCGTCACAGTTCTTCTCAGGCCCAACTGGCACATGGGGGACACAGAAAGTAAACGTTAGCCAAAATGGAGAACTGACACTAATTTTGCAACTGTCTATTTCCTGTGGATATAATCACCTTTATCATCATAGCAATAGGCATCAAAGGCTTCCTCAGCATTTACATTTAAATGAATGATGAACCCAGTCATGTTCTTTGCACAGTTTTCATGGTGCGTGTGTCTGAGGATGGCAGTGCTCAAGTTGTTGGTCCAGCCGTACCTGAATGGACACAACATTATTATAAGAAGGCATCTTTTGACATCATTTGCAGTGTGTGTGGAGACATCTGTTGATACAGAATACAGTCTGTCTCCAAGTGTAGACATTACATCACAGTACTCAGAGACAAATGCAGCTGAGGAACAGATAGTGGGTTCCTTCCTTGGAAGTTGTTTTCACATGACAAACATGGTGGTGTGTGTTGTAAAACTGAAAGGCCTTCTTCCTCTTTTCTAGTTTTACATCTCTTGATGAAGCGCAGTGACCAACTGTGGGATTTTTATGAGTAAAAGTATTTTTTTGTGACATTTCAGGACTGGAAAAGATCCAAAAGGTGAACTATAAAAAGATGAGAGAGGGTCAAACTCATGGCAAGATCTTGAGAATTTGGGGTCTGCATATGTTGTTTTATACGTCCTGCAGTTTAAACATGTACATTTTATTTAACAAGCATTAAAATTGATTTTTAAAAGTCTTCCGTTAATATAAAAAGTCTCCTGCATCTCATCTCACCTGCATGTTTCCATGCTTTTTTCATAGGCCTCCTGGAGTTGTTCTGGACTTGCCATGGTGGTCTTCAGCTGCTCACACACCTTTTGAGCCATGTCAAAGTTCAGGGAGTGACGGTTTGCTCCCTCAACCAGAAATACTCCGGCATAGCTGCAGCTGCGAGCATTCACTGTAGAAAAAAGATAATGAAAAAATACAGGTTCAGGTGTCTTACAGGGGTCATCACCTGTTAGAGTATGTGCAGGTGGGATTAGCCTGTAGGTTAAAGCATCTGGCATTGCTTATGTTTTCTACCGTAGCACTCAGAATGTTAAGTCTAAATAATTTGTAGCCAGTAACAGAGAACCACAGTGCAGCCAAATAACTGAAATGAAGGAAACAATTTATATTTCTCAATTTTTGACTGAAGACTAACGGCTATGAAGGGAATACTGTATTTTTGGGTAAGATGAGATACTGTTCCAGGCATTTGAGAACAAATCTAATGTTTCTTTTGAATCAATATAGTACAGTAAGGCTCCAGATGCTATACGTTTCATAATGGGAATGTATTATTTGGTCTTGATAGTGGAATCAGTTTGAGAGAAACCAGCTTAGGATTTATTCAATTTTTTTTAGTTTTTGGAAAAAGCAACTCTTAACTGCTAATTGTTCATCACATTTTCTTGAATATTATTGAGATCTATGGTGTTTTGGGGCATCCTGCAGGAAACACAGCAATTCGCTCATTTCAACCCGCAGAACTTCCAATCTGAAGTTTCAGTTGGTTTCTACAATGCTTCCACAACCATATAATGAATAATAAGTAAAATCATACATGTGCGTTGTGTTCTGCGTCAGTACTCAACTGTGAGTCATGAGCTGACTGGTTTGTTCATTTGAGAGAGAACAACAGACGAATCATGAGACAGACGGCATACTCATATAGTACTTAGCCCCAAGGCCTCTCTAAGAGTATGCTTTGTTCTAAACAAAGTCTGCAAACAAGTGTATTCATAACCTTTAGAGCACGCACACTATGCTGTACGCTTTAGTTTCTTGGCAAATAAAAACTCAATCAAACAAAAGGTTTCACGACACTTTTCAGCACAACCAACTGACCTCTTTCTCAAAAACAAAGAGGTTTAGCTCCCACTGTGT
The DNA here is from genome assembly GCA_037974645.1 of Hollardia meadi. NCBI lineage: Eukaryota > Metazoa > Chordata > Actinopteri > Tetraodontiformes > Triacanthodidae > Hollardia > Hollardia meadi. The sequence continues at coordinate 6,663,037 of JBBPCS010000917.1, read as the reverse complement.
TAAACTGTTGTTTTTTTTTTGTATCAAGCATGCCTCACTAGATGGTACTACCCAAACTTTCACTGTAATTAGTATTCAGAAAAGCCATCAATAGTCAATATTAACTCAAGACTACAGGAGGATCCTAAGAATTAATGGGCTTTGGCTTGTTAATCCCCAAAACCTGCTCTTTGTGAAAGAAAAAATCAATCTCTTCTGATCAGTGAAAGTTAGTTCAGTAAAATCTGGCCACTGGTGCACATTGTGTCTCATTTGCGATTCTCAGCCTATTTGCTTAAGTTTGCTTGACTAAAGGAGAAACCTCAGGGAAATGGCTTTCCCCTTATTGAAATGAAAACAAAAATGCAAACTAGGTCTAGCAAAGGAGCAGATGAATAGGCAGCATGTGTATGTGTCAAATAAAATTCAAACAGCCACATGTCCATTACGAAAAAAACAATGTAATGGTTGGAAGATATAGATTTCAGAGTTTAAATATCTGGGGGGGTTTCCTAATATGAGCAGGTGATCATTTACACTGAGAATGAAAGCAAAAGACAACACCCTGGAAGAGCCTTGTGATATAATCAGATAATCAGAGACACACAGCCTTCACTCTGAATATTTACCCATGACTTTGTCTCCATAGTGATCTTTGGATGGCACCCCCCCACCCAAGTGAACAAAAAATTAAAGCTTATATTGAAATATTGAGGGCTCTTATGAAAGGATTTAATTTCCATTCTGTGAAATTCATTATCAAAAGTCTGTATTATCAAAACAAGAAGAAGAATTTGCACCAGGGAAAGTAAAAGTAAGATCCTTTATTATAAACACAGATGTCATATGAAGATTTACTGAAATCTGTACTGTGCATGCACAGAGGAAACCATCTGTTTGTTGCTTGTTTAAATGTGTTGCCATGGTGACCGATGCACAGGCTGTGAAAGATGTCTAATTTCACTCAGTAGCAACACCGGACGTTCACAGGAAAGAAACATGTGATGTCAAAACTTCACGCTCAGCTTGACACTGAGCTTCAAGCCTGGTAAATAAGAAAACAAATAGAATAAATCTGCAGTCACACATGGTAGAATACGCAGTTTTTTGAACAAATAAAGTAAACTTATTGCAGCGAACAACTTCCAGTAACTGGAATTCTCTTGGTTTTTAGCAGAAAATAAGAAAATCACAATTTGGAAGAAGACTAAAATTAAAAGAAGAAAACATGATGGATTTTTTTTCCCAGCTGCTTTTACAGAACAATTGAATCATCTAAACTTGTAAAAATCTGCTCCCTCACAATAAAACCACATCTAACTAAGAATGTAAATATAATGTAATCTATACGATTGTCCTGCAATATATGCTTCATTTGTGAAGCTTTAGTGAGAGTGCTTCAGAGAGAATATACATTTCAATTTTATTGTCATTTTTTACAGTGGTTTGTGAGGTTGGTATTTAATAGCATTATATTGTACTGTATGTGATCACATAGTAATCACAAGTGGGATGTGCACTGTCTAACGAACTGCATTGAGGCATGTAAATGCAAAAAATAAAACTATAATTGAAAAAAATAATATATATATTGAGATGACATAAGACTATTATATTGCCTTAATGAAATGTATGTTGCTGTTATCCCTGCTACAGATACTGATATCCCAACTGGAGATGCTAGATATGCCTCAATTTCAATGTAAACAAATTTGCTAACTTGCTATATGTTATTTTGTGGCCATGTTGATTTCATCAAGACAAAATTTGCTAACCCCCCCCCAAACCAACACACACATTTTCCATTGGCTGCTAACAGTAAACACAGCACAAGCACTGCAGGAAGTTGAGCTCCTTGCTGCAGTTGGGCAACAACAGTTACTGCCAACACTTGTTTTGCAATGCAGTTTATGTTCGTTGCTCGTCTACACACACACACACACACACACACACACACACACACACACACACACACACACACACACACACACACACAC
>JBBPCS010000917.1:6614742-6652337 GCA_037974645.1 Hollardia meadi | reverse complement strand
TGAAACAATGTTTGGGTGGGTTTTATGTGTCAAAGAACATCCACATGAATACCAGGACCCAGGGTTTTCCACTAGAAAATTGTACTGTAGCCACAATCAATGTCATTCACTTCATTTGTCAGGGGTTTTATTGTTATGATGATCAGTGTATAACAGACCTTAAAGTCATCCCATTCATCCATACTCACTCCTTCGTGATAAGCCCTCTTGGTCCAGTGGGTATGGCCAACTTTGGGTCTATACCATGGGTGTCTAGTATATGTCTTGCGGCTGGACTCAGGCGTAACCTGGACAAGGGAGCAAGAGTAAGACACAATTTTACAACAGTTCTAGTTCAGACTTCATGCTTTTGCATTAAAAGGCTTAATATTAATCCTGATGTTTTTAAGAAAAGATCATTTTCAATCATTATTTTTGAAGTGTTAGAAAGTCCTGGTTCCAGCAAAAGGTCTAGCTTTAGGTTATCAAAGCCTGCATTCACATGGTTAAGGACCTGTTGCATAGATCACATACCATCTTTTTCTCAGTTTTAGTTCTAAATGACCTGAATGCCTTGATATATTCCTGTGTCTGTCACCTAATAATCATGCTTGCTGTGCAAGACTTCCACGTATCATCTTTCACCTGTCAAGCTGATGTGGCAAAGGTGCAAATCTAAATATGTGGACGGACTCAGCGTAAAGTGTTTGCATAACAAATACGCCCCGTCTGTTTTGTGGCAGCTCTTTTGCTTTCCACAAGAGTATTTATTGTGTAAACAGGAGTGGGTAGGATCTCACACATTTTGGAATGTGAACAGAGAAGATGGTCTTAATCAGCGTGTTAGATGGTGGTAGATACTGGAAAACCTGAAATCAGCATGGCTATATACGGAACAAAAAGGGATGAGCTTTAGGTCATCCTTCATGTATCTGTTCATGTATGCAACTGAATCTCGTTATCTAACAATGCCAAACTCTTATTTTGGCTTTGTAGTTCCATCATACAACTCAATGACCACACCCTGTGATATAGTGGTCAATGGACAACTGGTTGTCAATTCATAAGTTCTACTTTACAACCAAGACAAAACATACATCAGAATAGAATGTTGTCACTTATTAATGTCTCACTTATGAGATTGCAAATGTTAGCGTGACATATAAACAAAGTCAAGCTTTATTACATTGACATTGCAAGCTTTAATGCTCAATTCAGATTTATTGCTTGGTTAGTTTAACTGTTCATATTATTTTTTTTAAATGGGGCCAATATCAGATTCAATTGTGAACTGGTCACGGTCCTCAACTGACCCTCATTCGCAAAAGAACAGTAAAAAAGAGGTCACACGCAGGCCACTAAAGTCAGCATTCACGGTGACATTTTAAGTTGATGTGCAGTGGAAACCAGGTAATACCTGAGCAGGTGAGGAGAAAGAGTGCCAAATTTTAGTAATGGCTTTTTGGGGTGCAATGACGGCTACTTTTGCACGGAGGTGTGTGGATGGATGTTTGGAGGCTGGAGTGGTGGGGTTGTGATGTGATAAGCTTCACAGCGACAGAAAAACATTTCTGGATATGAAGGGATACGTTACAACTGTCAGCACATCTTGACAAGACTCAACCAGACATTCAGTTCAGGCGACCCATCTCCCTGTGAACGCACATAGAGCAATCTAGAGTGACGTAAAAGTCACATGAATTCTGATATGACTGTTAAGACTGAGGTCACATTGCAAAAAAAAAAAAAAAAAAAAAAATCAGATCTGTATATATGATCTAGGACCACACATGGCTACATTCACACTGCAGGCAAAAGTGTCCAGAATCTGATTTTCTTGCTCATATGGGATGATGATCTCTTTTTTTGACAGAGCGAACAGCACTAATCATATAAAATCTGGTCTTTTCAATTCTGATTTGGGCCACTTTCATATGTTGTACTAAATCAGATACATATCTGATTCCTGCTGATGTGACAGCTGTGTGAACAGTCAGATCAGAATTCATACTCCCACTGAGCATGCTCACATCACTGTCACATCATTATTCATCAATTGTTCGCAGTGATGAACAAAGTCAAAGATGAAGGATTGCAGCAATGATGACTGGGAGACAGGAGGTTGCAAATTTAAAAGATATACGGGAAGATGCTTCAATCAAAGCCCTTTTTTGCCTTCTTGCCCTGAGCCTGAAAAGCTGATGGAATGTCACCACACTACTGTTCCCCCAGCTAACAATTCAAGAAATGAATGCCGACAACTATTTTATGATAATGGACTGTTGTACCATTGACAGTTTCTGTTGTTCTGCAACATGCTGATATACTGTAGAGGTAGGGTCATGGAAAATATCTGTTCACAGTGATGCAAGATATAGACGCATAAAAAAAGTCAAGGCAAAAAGATCAGATTTGAGGAAAAAAAATCACAGAAAAACAGATTCCATGTTTGTTCTTTTCACACCGTCACGAAAAAAAAAGGAAAATAAATGTGGACCACCTTGTCTCCAGTGTGAACCCTCCATTATGGTCACATTAAGGGGAGGAGGCCAGTGAATAGAGCTGTATTCACTCTAGAGGTTATAGCAAATCCAGTGACATTTGACTAATCTATACAGTAGACTGGTATGATATCAGCTTCTAAAAAGATGGAAGGCGACACTCACGGTCCTGATGTGGCTGGTTTTGGTTGAGGAGGTAGAGAGGGTGCAGCAGGGGGCATGACTGGGGCAGCGGCTGCATGTGCAGAAGTTGGAGTTGCAGATGGAGCTGCAGCCTCGGGAGGGGGAATCTCAACCTGCTTCCAGTCCTGCCCTTCCTCCACCATGAGGGCAATGAGAGTGCCCAGGCGCACGTTACGACTGCCTTCCTCCATCTGTAAAGAGGGCGAGAGAGGCACTCATACAGTCACAAAAGAAGAACATTAGGAAAACTATGTTCAATCATTTCAGTACAACTGAGCCTACGAGACTAAAAGTAAAGCTCCCTTTGTTGTATTATGTTTAAGCAAAGAATAAAAAACAAAGTGATACAAAGGTTCATCAATTAACCAGTGTGTATTGAACAGATAAACATTTTGACAGCCATTATTAGGGGACCTGCCATCTCCTTCACATTACTTTCCATTTTCTCTCTCTGTTACCTTGAAAAACCATACCAAAAACCTGACTTTTCTGGAATTGGTTCTTGGGATGCCATGGATGTGTTGCCATGCCAGTCAGTCATATGTGTCAATTATTGATTCACTCTCTTGTTACAGAGTAATCCAAATCTGTTGTGAGCCTTTTGCTACTCGCCCAAAGCTGTGCATGGTGTTCTTCAGTATATTGATCAGTCTAAATGAAAGGCCAGGCAAAATAGACAGTTTTGGGCTGCTGTACTTCATCTCTTTTCAAAAGGTATCCACTTAGTGAGCTGCATCTTAAAAGGTCCAAAAATGAGAATGCCCAAAGTCACAGCCATCAGGATTTCACTCAACGGAGGCGAAAGTGAGAGTGACGACTTTTAAATGAGACGCTCATTGCGCTTCAGACTAAAACACAGCACGTGACTTGTCTTCTCTTTCACTGCAGCTCTGCATCAAGATTTAGAAAATTATTACTTTAAAAACTAACAGCTGCCATAAAACTGTATTTCACACTATGAGAGACACAAAGCTGAACATGCAAATCAACTTGCAGTTTGATTCATCAAATAGCACTGCTATATTCCCACGATTCTGTTGTATTGTGGGAATATTTAACATTTACCTAGTTGATTTCACAGATAAAAAAATAACACGATCTGCAAGCTGGTATTATTGAAGACCAAGCAGATTGAAGGAAAAAAACAACAACAAAAACCCCCCCGCAAAATCTGTTTAGAGCAGAAGCCCACATGCAGATGACTTAAATAACTACCTACTTTAATAAAAAGTAGGTAGTGGGAGTTACAAAGTTAGCTTGGAGCTACAGACAAGGCTTTCCGGGTGAATTTACAGGTACTCAAAGCAGGACAAACATAACCAAGTATCCAGAAAAATTATAACAAAAAAAGTGTAGGACAGCTACTTTCCATTGAGTAACGAAGACAAGATGCTTGTGACTAGCAGGGTATGACTACAAATGCTGATATTTTGGCCTGAATTTCACACCCTTGTGATGTCTGCCCATCTTTGGCTTTAGATGGATACATTACTCTTGTTGGGAAGCTTTTATCATTACCATAACAACCTTGCATTAAGTAATGTTATCTTCACCTGTCTCTCTGTCGGTATCTGTAATATTTCATGTATTCACTAATCATTCAGAATGAAGTGGTTACACACATACACACACTCACCACCATGTACAGATGTTTTATCATTTCCCAGCCACACAATGGCAAAATGTATTATTGCGAGAAAGTAGAATTAGTTTGATTGTAGAGATACTGAAAAAGTGGACGTTTTGTAAACCCTGACTACATAAAGTATGACCATAAATAGTCTCATTTTGAGACACGCCACTTAAGAGGTAGTGACACACAATAACACAAACTGCTACAATAGCAATTGGGTGGATTCTTACTGTAAAATCACATGGACTGTATACAGTATGCATGATGGGTAGTTGCATAAACATATGCTCAGGACATTGTAGTGTTGTGGGGCTCAACACTGCCATCAAATGGTTATCATACTCACTGAAACCTATACAAAGTATAGATGATGATCACACCTCAGCTTTTGTTCAAATATCCCGTGTTTGTTTACACGTGCGCTCCAAGAGTTGCTGAAAAAGCTAGTAGTAAAATATTATCTCCACTGTGAACAGAGTAATACACCATATAAAGATAAAGATTTTGAAAAAACGTCTAAAAATAGTTTCTCCGATTACCTGAAGCATGGCATAACACTAAACCCAACACTTTGGATTCAAAATGCATTTTGTTTTTACAAATAATTTAATTGTGTATTCTGTTTATTATCCTATATGAACAGGTAACCACCTCTGAATAAAATTATTAGGTAATGTGTGATCTCTGGTCTCCATGTTGGGTCCTCACAGTCATCCTTTCTCTGATGCTTAACGAAAATGGGTTCATGACTGTGAAGAAAGACGGTCTAATAGCCTGAGCCAGTCTTTTCTATAGCATTCTCACTGTGAAAAGTCAAACAGATCTCAGATAGAGCTATTAAGGGACCTCCCCCTCTCTAGCCCATCAGCTAGGGAAATGATATTGCAAAGTCAGACTACACCATTTATGAGGTTTAACATTCTTATTGCCAAATTGTTATCATGCAGCCATATAAGCCCCTTGAGAGTCTAAACAGCACAGTTACAATAAGCTTAGTGAGACAGTTATCAACATCATTTTCACTTTAACAAATAGTTGGTTGTTGTAGCTGAGAAGCCTGTGATGTTGATTCTATAAAGCTTGATTATTCCAGATTTGTTAGTCAGTTGTAATGAGGCATCAGATAGCATTTTGATTATGTAGTGTATGATTAGGTTTATTTGTATAAAGGAAGATAGTGTAGCCTAGAAATGCACACTAACTGAAAAAAAAGAGATCTTGTGCAGGGCAAAAGACAAGTTTTGTCTCTGATCAATACAGTATGACAGATATCGCACAAAAAGGAATGCAGGCACATCGTTTGCCTTTGCAATAACAGTCTGCCAGTCCAATGTAATCTCACACACAAACACACAATTCAAGCTGCAGTCAACTCATTCCCTCTGAGCATCGTGCTTATTTTTCTCTCCAACCATATAACCACGACTTTCAAGGTTTAAACTCTCAAAGAACCTTTATCATAGGTCATTTCCCTTTTTCTATTTTCGATTGCTCTCCCCTTTCTCTTATCTCTGAAGGCTAGATGCCATAAAAATAATGGCTCATATCCCAAATAATAATAATCAAATAATTCCTCAATCCCAAACACTTTGCACTCACTTATTGGTCTTTCTTGATGGAAAATATGGAGTGTAAAATTCAATTCAGCCTTTCGCCCAACAGCCTGCAGGCTATGTACTCTCATTTTGAAATGATATGGTTAAAAATTCTGGAGCAGATAAAGGACACAGGCTTTTCACCCATTTTGACCAAAGAATGCTGCATGGTTAGAGAGTGATTGATACTAACAATTGATAAATTGATCCCTTGGATGACAGTGGGTAGAGGTGAGAGAGGAGAAAGGGAATGATAAATGGGAAAGTGAGAGGTTAGCACTGCAGAGTGTGTTTGATGTCTTCATCAATTTATCGATCTCTTCAAACATCTATCTAGCAGTCCTTTCTGCAATGTAATCCATATATCAATCACCAACTCCATATTAAACTGCCTTCTGATGCACCTATCCGTCAATGTTTAGAGAAGTATTCTCAATTTAATTCAAGCTAGGTAGCATTCATCTCTACATACATGTGAACACAGAGGAGTTGTGTGCTTCTACACTATGTATCTGCAAACACATGCATGTCATTTCCTACAGCCTATGATTGACTGTACCCAGGGCAGATTTTCAGATTAAAGCCCTCAGGTCAGGGTAGAGCAATGCAGTAAGAATATGATGACATACAGTAATCTGTGTTCATGGTGCTGGTGCTCCTACCCCACCCCCCCAACCCCCCAAACAAACACATCCCTGTTCTCTCACCCCCTAAGAGCTGGGGTTGGAAATTGGTTGAGGGCCATAGCAGTACCTGACCCCCATAAATAACCCCCGTGGACCACAGGAAGTCTCACGTCTACTGCAGCCTGTCTGGGCATTTGGCCACAGGCGGGCAATTACAGTAGCCTCTAAATTAGAAACCTACTGGGCAACTTGGAGAGCCACATTTACACCACTAAGGGCTAATGCACTCTGATCCAGACAAAGAGGATACCATGTTGCCCATGCCATATAAGGGGAGTGTACAAATCTCTGAAATAATGCCACTAGCTGCTGTTTTTCTTATTAACTATACACACACTCTCTATCACAGAGAAAGAGAAGGAGGGAGGGAGGGGGAGAGAGAGAGAGAGAGAGAAAGGGCTAGGGGGCTTATCTAATGCAGACCATCTTTCTCTTTCTCTGCCAGCTTCAGCTCCAAAGCCCCTACCCCCCAATTCCTGGGTTGTTGCTATGGAAACTGCTTCAGCCCCACAGTAGTAAAGACAAGGATGGAGTAAGGGAATGTGAAAGAATGGAAGCAAGTCTAGTGAAAGGCAAGAAAAAAAGAGATAAGCCAATGGTTTATAACTGCCACTCATCCCTCTGATAATCGCTCCATCTTTGGCAGCCTATTAAAAATTCAAACAGCAAAATGGGGGTGGTGGAAAGGAGAGAAATCAACGCTTTGCTGTCACTGTATAGGGAGAGCAGATGTAGCTAATTAGCACAGGCAACGAAGGATAATAAATTAAAAATAAACATTAACAGGACTATATTCTACCTGAATATAAACTTATTATAAAGCCATTACCCAAAGTTCTGCAAATTGCTGACTTCACATTGTTTGATGGCATAGTGACAGAAGAAGTGAACACAATTTAAAATCCTGGTGCACACACTAGATCTTCTTCACACGTGTATTAAGGCAAACTTAAAAATTCTCTAATGTGTGACTTACATGGTTTTTGCAGAAAAAAAAGGTATAATTTACACATTAAAATCCTTAAAACCTATTCCTTCTCTCTCCTTAAAAGTTCCTTTCAAGTTTAGCTGCTGGACACAAGATGTCTCCTACCTCACCGTAAAGTCCATTCTCAATGTACTGTATGTTTCCACATCACACTTGTGTATGATGAATCTTGGACCAGGATTGGCTTCCAAACTATTTGTGATTTCACAAATCATGCTTGAAGACCTGCCTCTCAAAATCTGATTTTCTATGAGCACAGAGAAAATTCACACTTTCAGCAATAAATGTGAAAACAGCCTAATAGTGTCAGACTCTGCACGGACATCATTCTACAGTGAAGCTCGAACATTCAACTGTTGGAAAAGAAAAAAACAAACATATTTTTGACTGGAAGGGTTTTAAATACAAAGCATCTAAATACTCCCTTAACTGACCACTTTCACAGGCAATGCACCAAAGCCACACTTAAGGCTCAAGTACACCTGTTAATTTGCAGATCCTTAATTTGAAGTCCTGTGTCTAATTATTTCCTGCAGTAGTGTGTTTTTGCTCACTCACCAATATCTTTGCCATGACACCGTCATCATTAGATTCCATGGTAACAACAGCCTTGTCGGTCTCAATCTCACAAAGGGCATCACCTGCTGCCACTGCCTCACCTGTAAAGAAACACATCTAAGAACCTTTAATATAATACAAACTTTCATTTGCTGTTTTAAGCACCTAATTACCCCCAAAAAAATCATTTCATTGCGAAGGAGTTTCTGACCTTAGTTATAGTGCAAATGATTCTACTTAGGTGTAATTGGAAAAGCATGAATCAAAATCATCAGTAGCACGTTCAAAACGACTGCTCTTTCATCGGGGCTCGGCACACATCACCAGCAAATTAGGTGCAATAAAAATGAAATAATTCCAATGAAGGGACAAAAGGGTTATGCGAGAAACTATCTGCTCGGGGCTATGGCCTGCGTATCAAATGAAGACCCTGATCAATGTTTCATGGGAAAGAATGTGAGGTACAGAAACGCAGTGACAGAAGGGGAGATCTTTGCCTATCCTTAGAATCTCAGTAGGTTCCCACTGGTCCACCACATGAGAAAGCTGGAATATATTAGTATCTGCTTAGCAATGTAAGAGGAAAGCAAGTAGGAGCCACTGGTTTGGTTCTTCCATGCTCATATATCCATTGAGCTGCACCTATTTGTGCAATAACTGAAATGGGCTTCTAATGGAAAAATACACAGACACACAGACCTTATCATCAACTACTGTGTCAGTTGTACAGCCCATTTGTAGAGGAAATGCTTTTTAGAAATCAATTGTTAATTGTTGGGTTTAAAGAATGTTTTAGTTACATTGTAGCCTGCAGCACATGCTAATTTCTAGTCTTTACCACTTGCAGTAAACCTTTTTCATGGAGAGAGTCAAGACAGGGCGCAGGATGATTGAAACGTCTTTGTGACATATATCCATGTGTTAAGATGCGAGGAGGAAGCAAGGTATATGAGATAGGGGTCATGGGTTATCCAGAGCTGACATCTGGTCACATCTCTATCTTCTGGCAGAAAAAAAAAAATCTGTAAGAGGGTGAATCACCTAGGCATATAGCAAAGAGTAGGGAAATCTGGGACAGTACTGACAAAGGCAAGAAAGTGTAAGTATAAAACCTACATTAATACCTTAATTAAGAAAGACATGAGTTTGTAGGCTGTTTAAGGAAGAGATGTGTGGAAAGGAAAAAGGAGGAATGGGGTGGGTCAAGGGAAGATGAGGATGGGTGAGGGGAAGGTTGAAAGAGCAGGAGTATTGACGTTGAAAGCCCATGAGAGCAAGCAGTAGTGGAGTCAAGATTGGATTTGTATGAGGCTTTAACATCGGATGACCCCAGGGGTAAGGTGTGATGTGCAATATTAAAGATTAAACAGGCGACCCCAAGCCTTTTCACCTCTGCTCTACCAGAAAGGCAATGGACATAACAACAAAAAAATACTATGACTCCATAGATACGCAGGCCAGCTTCTTTAACCATTTCACAGAGATGGTTTTATTTTATGTGAAATTTGTAATTTGCAAAGCTAGAAAAAAAAGGCGGTTTTATTACAACAAAAACCACAAGATTCCACCATTCTAGAACAGCTAATCACATTACCAGCATACAAAATAAGTGCTTTGTGTAAGCTATGATGGATTTAGGAGTATAAAGTAGCATCCCAGATGTGTTTTTCATGTCACTGAGAATTTATATTTCCCTCTTTCTCACATACACACACATACATATCTCACCCCAAGTCACACAAGCACATGGCAACACAGCGGAGCAGCCAATCAGAATTCACTGTGCTGCCTCCTGATAAATGAGGCTGAGACGCCTGGCTGAGCAGAGTTGCTAAGCAGTGATGAATAGTGACTGCCATGTTTCCTTGAGCCAATTAGCCACCAGAGGCCCTCAGGTAATCCAGGGCTCAGGCCTCTGCCTTTTGGAGGTAAGCGATGTTAACCAATAAATGATTAGTGTTACTGTTGGTCCATTTGGTCTAATTAGCTCAGATGTAGCGAGGGTTACTGTAAGATTTACATATATTTGGACTAACCTGCCAAAACTCTTCTAACTACCTGCAAAAAAGTAATTTAAGCAGGTTAGTTAGAAGAAGTCCAGCAGAAAATGTGGTTAAGAGAGCTGACAAGTGAAATCCTGTGTCACATGTTTCTTTTACCTTCCTTCTTCAGCCATTTGACTATGTTTCCCTCCTCCATGGTGGGGGAGAGAGCAGGCATTTGCACTTTGAGTGGGCTGACACCTGCAGGATAGAAAGAGAATAATACAATTTACATCAGAGGGTCATTAGGCTGAAGACTTAAGGCAGAAATAGGCTATTTGCATAAAAGTCATATTCAGAAGCTTCCTACAGTCAGGTCAACATCAACTAGGCTATGTGAATGTCAAAAAAATCAAGTAACAGGTCCAGAATTAGCAGTGTTTGACTGCAACAAGGCCTCGGGGGAGTGCAACATGTTCAACTCAGCGACAGAGCACAGAAAGAGACAGTACTGCTTGACAGAGGAAGGCAGGCAGGTCACTTATTTAATTGTGATCCTGGCTGACACTGCAGAGGCACTTGTACTCTCGCAGGCCTTTGAGCTACCATCAAAGCTCTCCACTGTCACCAGCTGCAGTCAGTCAGAAAGTTAGGGTTCGACTGGCTCGCAGCACTATGTTCGACACTCGTTCTCCGAGCCGCCAGAACAAAAGCACAAATCCATCACTGCTTTACCACAACTGGCCTGCAGTGCTTCAGATAAAAGAAACAGTCAAGCTTATTGCTCAGACATGGCAGAAATTAAAGGAACAGCCCTTTCCACATGCTCAGTGAACTTCTCACAGACATTTAAGATGTACAGAAAAAGAAAGTGATATAGATACGATGGATAAAAGGAAGAAAAAGTAAATGGTCAAGGCAGAGGAAAGGCTTATGAGAGTTTTGTTATTTTTTTGAGCTGTTTTATTTGATGTGACCTGAATAGTTCAAACAGAGCCAATAAGGAAGATGCTGCTTGTACAGGCAATATTAACAATATTCACCATAACAACTAAATAAAATGATGAAATGAAGATAACATCAAAAGCAATGTTGAAGAATCAAAAATCCTTTTGTCTAGCTTTTTTTTTCAGAGAAAGTAACATAATTCACTCAAAACAAAGAAAAAACAAATCGCACATCGACTCTGACATCAAAGCAAATATGCCAAGAAGGCAATGATTAGAGGTTTTGTGTGTTTTTTCTCAAATTAGGTGTTTTAGAGGCCATGTGGGGTTTTCTGCCTTTGCCCTGGTCAATAATGTTGTGTGCTGATGCCATCTGCTGGATATTTGGCAACATCACAAAACTTCTGTGTGTGTATAAGGAAGACTAATAGTATATTCAAAAAATATCAGCTTTTCATTCATTCACATTTTATATTTTTGACGATAGTAAAAATAAAGAATACCATTCAAACATGTTTATTTGCCTATTTATTCTGTGTGAGAGTCTGTGTGTATAAAGAACAATCTGTCTGATTTTTTTCTCATAAACATATCAACATATTAATATTGACTCAAACAGCAGTTAAATGTATGTTTATTTATCATTCAGACTTGCCATCACTCCTCTGTGTGTGTATGTGTGTGCCACAGCAGCACACTGCTTTCAGTAGGGATTGACTGATTGTTTGCCTTTTTCTGATTCAAGGAAGCTGTGATTTTTTTTTTTTTTTTTTGAAATGAGGAGCAGTAAATGGAAATACTCAAGTAAAGTACCTCAAAATCGTTATTTCCAGTAATTCCATCACTGGTTATTTTCAGCACTAAGATTTTCATTTTTACTGCAAATGTACGGTGGCTGAGAGAGCTAAATGCACTGCCATGTAAGAAAACACATACAAATAGACTAAAGACTAGCAAATTAAGAAAACATCTTCATCAATTTGACAACACGTGTGCTGCAAACACTCACACCACAATCAAATAGAGAAACGCACTGCAAGTAGCACAGATGACAACAGATATAGATGCTTCTAGGGGACACTAAAAAGTGATGGACACACAGGACACCTGTGTGTTACTAAAATGTACGTCTTTTTCTCCTTATTTTAATATCGTGATGGAATGAGTCAGATATTAGCAGGTGGCAGATGATATCTGATGTTAACCTAGTCTTTACATTTTGTTTATTATTAGCCTGCCGCTTCAAATAATACCACAAAAAACACACCGAGCCATCACTATATTAAAATACAGAGAAAAACTCATATTTTTATTTATTTTCCAACACCACTGACGGGTAGCCAACTTCAATAACCTTGAGAGTCACAAACGGTCGTAAAACAAGCGTGTGCATCAAATTGGTGAAGATGTTTTCTTAATTTGCTAGTGTTTTGTCTATTCGCATGTGTTTTCTTAAGTTACAGTGCGTCAAGACATTCTGACATGTCATGGCTAGAAAAGCAGAGGTAAAATGAATAACATGAATGATGGCTGCTTTCCATTTGGATGCCAGTTCCAGAACCCTGCTATTGTGCATGCTTGCTTACCTGCATAGTTGAGAATGGAGCCGCCATTAATGTGATTAATTACATTGGTGCTTTTCGTGCTATGCCACATCAAACTGTCTACAGTAAAAAAAAAAAAGATCTCTTACTAACTGAAATTATGAGCAGCATATTAGAAGTCCAATATCTATAAATAAATACATTTTAAAGAGGTCCTATTAAACAATCACATAGCTCTCAGTTTCTGTCAGTTCCCTCACACTATCCTTGGATGCACTGTGATCAGTGCACATCAGACAGCTAAATCAGCCTGACAATAGAAAATGTATATTATTGGCTATGTGCCAATAATGACATTACAGCAAATACATAGAGCCGATAATACAAAGCCAAATTGTTTTCATTGACTTAACAAGTGCAGCAGGATTGTATGTATGTAGTGGGTGTGTTGGAAAGGTTTGGATGTGTGTTGTTATCTTTTTAACTTTTGACATTTCTTTTTAGCCCCTACCCCCCTCCCTCAAGAGGCTTTGCCTTTTGCCAGGTCGCCATTGTAAATAAGAATTTGTTCTTAATGACTTGCCTGGTTAAATAAAGGTTAAATAAAATAAAATCTACAGTACATCTCAGAGTTCTGACAGGAGGCAAAAAGTCCACACAACAAATCTTATTAGAGCTATGGAATATTGACTCATCGATCTTTGCTCGCTACCTCTTAGCCATTGTTACCCTCAGGTGCACATGAACTACAGGTTATGCCAATATGTTACAGTATTGATAATTTGTATTTCTATTCAATTTATTTTGTCACTCCTCTGTTTTTATGTTGTGATTGTTATCTACTTTGGGACCCCCTCAAAAACGAGATGGTACACCTCAGGGGGTTTATCCTAATAAATAAAATTATAAATAGAAAATACAAAAATATGAACTCTTCGGCTATCTTATTGGTATCTGCCATTAGAAGCAGGTGATTGTCGGTTGCTGTATAGGTTTTTTTTTTTTAAAAAGAAAAGTTTGTTACTTCCCAAACCTGATTGTGGACATTAGCTTACATCAACACACTTGATTCAATATAATAGTGGAAGACAGCCTGGAATAAGTTATCAAAACCACAGAAAACCACAGGGAGAATGACTAAATGCTCTGCCTTGAACGCCATCGAACATCATCCATCTACAGGATGAGATTGTCTGACCATTGAATTCAGTAGCCCTTGTTTAATAGGAATAAAGTTTGAAATGTTACAGTATGAAAAGCACAGTTGTTGAAAATAAAATGAATAATGGATTACTTCTATTGAGCTTCTTCAGTTTCAAGGTCTGGTATTGTGCATGCTGGTCTCACTGCCATGTCTTACCGGGACACATTAATAGTGCAGAACCATCTTTAATGTCAAAACGCCTGCTGTGAAAGAGGCCTTTCAGTTTTAGAGATTTGGATAGCTCTAATATTTTCTAAAGAGTGAGGAAACAGGTGACTTACGTCATAAAGAGAGGTTCTTTACAATGGAAATTTTCAAATAATTTATAATCAGCTTTCCCGTAATTTAAGGGCAAATAAAACCCACACTATTCAGTCTAGAATACGACCAAAATGCTATGAAAAATATAAAGAACTATTTTACGCGATTTACGGAAGTAACGTTAGAAAATGAACGCTACGATAGCAAAAGTCCGCGGCTGTCAGCATACACAAGGACAAAAGCTATCGCTATATTAAACTGTCAACACTCACCGAGGGACCATGGTGACTGAAACAAATGTCTGACATGCTCTTGCCATGGGTGTGTAGCCCATACACATTTATTAAAATTAGAAAATCTGAGGCCAAATAAAATCCCTTGACGACCCAGACGCAAGGAGGCAGCCATGTTGTCGTCCTCCGTCAGTTGGACGTATCCATACAAATGCCTGACTGTAAAACCACGGAGTAGGGAACGAATAATATGCGATTAAAATAAGAATTAATTTTGCAGGAAGTATCATCTCAGGAATCTTAAAAAAGAAAAGAACTGTTGGTTTGTGACCCGCTTTATCCACACATAAAATATATTATTGATTTATTTAGTATTAAAGTAGCAGGCTTAAAAGAAGTAGCTCCTTTGGTCCTTCGACGTCATTAATACTGTTGTTCTGTTGTGCTCATTGACTGTTAACCATCTCCTGTAAAGTGACTCACTGCCCCCTGCTGGGGAGAATGTAAAAGGCTGCTGTACAATCTAGTTGCCTGTAAATTAAAATAAATGTCAGGGCAATGTGGAAAAAGGTCTAAATGCTCATAATTAAACTACTATTGAAAAGTGCTGCCCCATTTCTTAATGCTTACCGTTTTTGTGAACTTGTTTAGTGTGCATAATGCATCCATTTTCATCTTTTTTGTTTTAGAATCTAATATGATGTCATTGTTTGAACGCCTGGTGAGTCATATGCAGATGGTAACAAAACATGAATAAAAATATAGAGATTAAAGTCATTAATATATAATTATATTATTATTTATATAAATAATATTATTATTATATTATCATAAGATTAATGTGAAAACTGTGATCTAATATGAGTTAATCATATGAATAATATTTATTTTTTATAACAAATAATTTTGAATTTAACTAAACTACATGCAGGTTTTCTCAAATGTGAGAATTTTTTTTTTTAATATCTAATTTTTCACATACAACAGAACCACATGTCTTTAAACTTCACATTTGTATAAAAGAAAAATCATATTTGACAAGATGAAAGTAAAAATGTGAATGCATTGTGTTTTTGTGTCTGGTTGTGCAAACAAGGAAATGATTGGGTCAAAAGTGCATTGAGAAACTAATGGAAAATCTCTGTCTCTCTATCGTCATGAATACTTCCTTGTGTTTTTGTCTCCTCAAAAATATAGAGAAGTCCTGGCCAAATCCAAATCACACTTCATTAGGCTATCAGTTATGAGCACAGAGACTTCAGAGTTGTTTTTTGTGTGATGTAAATTCAGGAATTTACATCACACAAATTTCCTAACTATTTTAGAATCATCACCAGTGCATATAGTGGATTATATATATATTTTAAATTAAATGTTCACTCATGTTATTTTTTCTTTCATAAGATTCTAAAGTTGTGTGTTATTTCTAACTGGGCGGTGAACTGTGATGCGGTTCTAACCGGTCCAACTCGCAGTCTGGGCTGAATGCCTCCCAGGTCTATTTGAGTGTAAAGAGAAAATGATAAGGGGGCCTGATAAGCTGATGTGCTGTGTATCTGCTGAGAGAACACAATAGCCCCACTGAGCAGGCATGGCACACAGACACAAAATCCCAGCTGGCTGTCTTTATGCCCATGATCAGGCTATCTTTCATCACTTCCCTGTTCTTCGTACAGCATCTATCTGATTGAATTAATGTACTCCTTTTTTAAATAATGAAATAGCCCTTGCGTGGCTCATTCAAATCTGAAAATAATTTTCTGACAACAAGAGATAAAGGCACTTGTGGACAGATATTGTATATTGTTTTTGGCAGAACAAAGGCAGCCTAGTGCAACACACGTTCCACGAGCCAGATAGATTTTTACATACATGTTCTTGTCATCTTCACAGTTGTCTGCACTACTCTTACCATGAAGTGAGATTTGTGGATTAAATATCTCTTCACAGCACCTTGTGTGGGTGTTTTTTTTCTCTTTCTAGCTCAATTACAACTGGTTTGGGTGCATGTTTGCCTTCATGCCATCAGTGCCAGCCACTGGTGCCCTAAACAATGAAGTGGTGTAAAGTATTTGTCACGCTGGTTTAATGGTGCTTTCCCAAATGTCTGAGAACAATACACAGTTAAAGCTGATCCTCAAGAACCACTGAAGTCACAGGCACACTAGTCCTCACGTTCATATTGTGCATATTAAAGGTCGCTGGTATCTGATTGAATCAGATGTCAGTGGCCATCAAGGCTCCTCACACACTGAGGGGATATGTAAAGCCTTGGTTTGCATTCACAGGGCAGTGGTCTGTTAGGGAAATCAAGCTCCTGTCTCTTTGTGTTGCAGAGGTTAGATTTGCCTAACTGTTCACTTATCTCATATCAAACATCTCCCGATATCAAAGCACATTATTCAGAGACCACGTTTCAGATATTTTTCTGTGGCTCTGATGATTAGATGGAAACTATCAATATTTTCCCTGTTCATCTTGTTATGCTTAATGTAGGATGCAATGGTTTGATAATTAAATGCACTGACGCATTTGAGGTAACGGGTAAATAATACACAAATCTTATTCATAATAGCTTATTTGTGTCTGTTTTACAATTTGCACTTTACCGCTATCAAACACCATTTTCTTTCATCATTTCGGGATTTATTTACTTATGATCATAACTCTTGCTTTAGTGAAACATTAATACAGAGCTGTTAACACTGTTTCATTTTGAATACATTTCAAATCAAAGGTAAATAAAATGGGTCATGACAAGTGCTGCTTTAGAGTAACTGAGTGTGACTGCTGCATGTGATTAATATAACATCACAGCTTCTAAACAATTGAATATGATGGCGGTTCAATCTGGATTGCACTGCTTGCTTTTTGTCATATAATATATTGCAATCAGATGCTATTATCTCAATCCAATCAGGAGCTGCCACTGGTTATATCATGCAAAAATTACAGCAAATTCCTTTAATCAGAGATGGTTTCCTGCTACCAGGAAGAGACGCTCTGTTAATCATTTACAACCTCCATCAGATCTGTACTAGAATATTGTTCTTGATCTAGCACTTGATGATGACATGCAGTGCCATTTCCTTCAGCTCTCATCATGACAATGTTGGTTGGAGACACCGATGTGTGCGAGAGCGGAGTGACAAAACTGAAAGGGATGCAGCGGCAGTGGGCAAATTTTGGAAGCCATCAGGAACGATAAGAAGAGAATATGGTGTCAGTCAAAGCCGAGGTATGTAAAGAAGGGTTATAAAAGGCAGATAAATAAGAGTGAAGATTAGACATGGATTTGCTTGTGAGTACAGGCAAAAAAAGTGGCCCTTTATCAACACTGCTTTTATCTTGTTGGCCATCTTGGCCTAGTCATTTGTCTGCTGCCTGCAGGGACCAGCGTGGCAGCTATGGCACGCACTGGCGAACACTTAACTGTGTGGCATTTCACACTGCCATGATAAAACAGAAATGACCTGCACTATCTGTAAGTGCATGGCTTTTCAAAGCCAAGCTTGTAACTGATTCAGTGGGAACAAGGCTTACAGCTGATCTGTGGATAGACAATAGGCTACAGTATGTGTGGGCAAGAAGAGCTGCCATTTTGGACTCAAAAATGCTGATTGATATGATTAATTAGAATAATATTTCTTTGTCTCATAACAAAAAATAGTCACAGGAATTGTCGTCTTCTTGACTTAAACAGTGGCAACCAAACTGTGCGCACGCAGTTCTGAAAAATGACTTTTATGAAAGAAAAAGAAAGAAACAATGACACGCTTGTTTGCATCAAGCATCAGCAAACATTTCCAGACTTTCTTTCTTTACAGCTTAGTGAATGCTAACTAAACAAATTTACTTGTTAAGGTATCCTTGCACTTCATTGCTGCATTGTGCATATGCACTGCTATTTAATTAATATTTGATTTAGCAGTGATTTAGCAAGCATCCTTCCCAGAGGACACATCACAGTATAAATGTCAAAACACTCAACATACATATCTGTTTTCCATGTGTTTTGAATGCTATCAACATGTGCTCCTTTGGGACTTGCAGAAAGTACTTAAAACAAAACAAAACATAAACTGTAAGAAAATCAGGATTCACAATGTTTCATGTCAGCTTTTGGTACTTTTTGATGTTCCTATCTTCAGCAGGATCTTATGTAAACACAGGTTTCACGGCTGTCATGCTGGAATAATAAACACGTTTTTAATAAGGCACAGTAAAGAACATCCCAGTGCAGTGTCACAACAAAGGGATGCATTTAAAGGGCCGAAAAAAACAACAATGAGGAAAACATACAATTATCAACAATGTGTAAATGGTTCAAACGAGCCTATATGAAAAACAGTCAAAGAAACTACAAAAACATCACATTTGCATACAACATGAAAGGAAACATAAATTAATGAAACCGTCACTTCTCTGACTCCCTCCATCCTCTTGCATTCCTTCCAAACTTGTAAACGAGCCGCCGTCCATCTACTCGTTCTAGGATTTCTCGTTTGTAGTAATATCTGCAAGAGAGGGCAGATGAGCTGGCTGGTAAATTAAATTGAAAGTGACTTTATTATTATATTCATCTAAAACATTTTTGAAATTGTAAATATTAGGCCCATATAATAATGCAGTGCACTATAATACTTTGTGATGTATTCTGATAATTTTATCACTTGGAGTTTATTTTCTCTTTTAGGACCTGCACGTTTAATATCTAATATTATAATAATCTGATGAATTCCAACAATTTAAACTGTATCTCACTAACAAGTACTGTCTGTGTATCCAACCAACCACATACAGTATAATACACTCTCCTGGTGGTGTAATTACTCACTTGCACAACAAATATATTTAAAGATCCCCTCCAGACACGTTCTAAAGTACAAGTACTATGACTAAAATTTTATTTAACATAATTTTGCCACATTAAAACGTTTTTAAAACTCTGAAAAAGGGCTGAAAGCACGTCTATTCTTTCTCCTTCATTGAGAAATTCTATATCTATGTATCACAGGCCTTGCGCCCCACCCACCTGCACTGTTTGCGCTAGGTTGACCAGTGAAATCAGTTAGCGTCAAGATGGCTAGTGTTAGAGGAAACATGGGAGAGATTCAGCCATAACGTTACATGTTTGAGCCTCAGTCAGACCCGGACTCAGATGAGGAGTCTGTTGTGCACCAACATCGGCGACTAGCAGACGTATCAGAGTGGTAAGTGTAGTTAGCATCTTTTGTTTATGTTGTTTGTTAGCTTGTAACTGGCGGTGGCTGACACAGCATTAGTGGCTGTAAAACATACAATAATATCTGCTGCGATGTTACAGTGGGTTCACATCTTGATAGCCAACCAGGTTTGCCAGGGAACTGGCTCATTGGCAGTTGCAGTACTTGCAAATTAGACAGTGATTAGCTTTCGTATTTGTGACGTACCAAATCTAGCTCACCCGGTGTGCGTTTGACTCTCATATTTTGAGGAAGTGCACAGACATCTCCCCCCTCAGTAGAGGAATGTGAAAACACTTTTCTAGTGACAAACTTTGGGCCGATACAAGTCAGTATTGTCCGGGTCAGACATTTTAGGGGATTTAAACGTAAGAAAAACACATTTTTGAGCAGAGGGGGTCTTTAAGTATGTAATTGTTATCTGTTTTTAAAGATTTTTGTCTTCAGTCAAAAGAAATGGACTTAGGAACCAATGGGCTTAGAGCTGAGAGCCACAGAGAAGCTACTGAAGTCAAAAAGTATACTGAAGAACTAATGGATTGCTGGTTTTGGACTTTTCTGTAGAATTTGCTGATAATAACAAAAATGTAGTGTTTCACCAGCCTTATCATATCACTCGTCATGATATGTACAATTATGTTTGTTTTCAACTGCAATAACATAGATCATTTGTCAATGAATCCTTTCATTCAATGTATTCATCAATTGGATGACAGATAACTTTGTCATTTGTCCCGGTTTCTCTGTTGTTTGGCAAATATCTTTTCTTTTTTCAAAACATGTTTTAAATATCCTGTAACTTCAATTGGATGAATTCAACTGGAAAAGGAAGCAAAGTTAGTTAAGTAGTTATTACTTTGCTTTTGTTATTCATAACATAACAGAGAGTACCAATCTGTTTGGTGATGCCATCAAGCTGCAAATCCTTCCGCTGTGAAAAGAAAATCAGCTTTGCGGTCACAGTGACAATACCTGCGGGCACATTTTGTAGTTCCCAGTGGTTTGCACTACAATGAAATTAAGCTCATTAGATTAGCTCATTTTAATGTAAAGCTGCGACTATTGCAGGAGCCAGGAAGATTTTCCAAGGAGAAGGCCATTTCAGTTCATTTAGAAGAAAAGTGAAAACATGAAAAAATTAGTCGATTCTAGGTAATCAGGGATGGGAAATGGGTTTTAAAGAGTTGGGTTCACTTGTTTTAGATGTGTTGCTCTGAATGATGTCACCTATAAGAATCTGAAGTTCTTTTAAAGTACATTTCTTAGTTTTTTTCTTTCAGTAGCGGGTGCATTAAGCTGCTTAACTAAATTGGATTAGGAACAATGCAGTGTGAAATTTCTCTCATCACAGATTTTACAAACTAATGCCAAAAGAACACCCCTGTGTGCATGATGTTGACTGTATTGAGCGTGCAGGAACTTTACTTCTGCAGACAACTCCCTCTGAGGGAAAAGTTTTATTAAGAAACTAGAATTACCGCCTTGCGGTTGTATGCCTCCGCGTACCAGTCAAGTTGCAGTTTCCATCCATGTCTGTCCAGACTCATGTAATATACGTAGTTACTGATAGAGAGCTTGGTCACATGGTGAAAGGACAATCTCTGAAGCTCAATATCAACAAAATAAAAGAGCTTGTGGAGGATTACAATGCTTCAAATATGGATGTTGCTGCAAAGAAGCTCCAAATTCTAAAACATGGATTCTTCACACACATGTTCAACTCGGCAGCACAGAAGATCTATACAATCAGCACAGTTTGTGTAAAAGTTTGTCATAATTAGCATATGAATCCTTGAGTTATGACTAAAAATTTGTTCAACAGGTCAAAGTGACCTTGACCTTTCACCTCTGTCCTCAAAAATGTAATCAGTTTATCCTTGAGTCCAAATGAATATTTTTGCCAAATTTGAAGAATTTCCGTCAAGGTGTTCCTGAGATATCGCGTTCACAAGACGGACGAAAACATAATGCCTCAGGCCACAGCTATCACCATAAAATCAAAGTAAGAACCTACATGATAGCATCTAGTGGTCACAGTCTCTACTGGATACAATGAATAGTATTAAAATCAATGAGACCTAAATGACCTTCCCAACCCAAATGAGTACTTTTAGGAGACTTTAAATCAGTGCTTCCGGTATTTTGCCCCCTGAGTGATGGATAACTTCTGTCTGGTTTTGTATTTATGTAACCACATATATGACAGCTGTACAGGTGTACCTCATTGCCCGACTTAGTTTCTCGTAGGTCATGCTGCTGTTATTTTTTTTCTTGCCCCATAACTGTGCCACCGCCTCTGACTTTAGGAAGCGGAAAACCCCCTCTGTCCGATCCTCCCACTTGATCAGCCCTGGGTTTCGCTCTTGGTTCAGCAGAATGTCTCTGATGAACTCCCACAAGTGGGTCCCCCTTGGGTCTGTGGGGAAAGAAAGTAGGTCGAATGACATAAACATATCTTAGAGTATGTTCTGAATAAAAAAAGATGAAGATGTTTTGATAGTACTTACTGTGTTTCTTGACCTGATCAGAACGACTCAAAGACCTTTTGACATCTGAGAGAAATCGTTCAAATTATTGGTGATTCCTTTTCCCTTTTTTTATTATTACCTATTTTGGCATTCATAAAAAACAGAAATTATGTTACGTTGTATTGTGAATTCCTCACCAGGGCTAGAAGGGGTTGGAGAGGCAACAGGCCCAAGGGGGTGAATTGAAGGATCGTAGATTTCTAAATTAACAGTGCAAAAAAGGAAAAAAAGAATCAAAGTTAACATTTAATTTACTTTCAAACAAAGCATTAGTAGAAATAATACAGCAAGTTGACATATTTACAGTACCTCCAGGTGGATAGCTAACATCAGGAAATGGACAGGAGAAGTCTACTGTAAGGGGGAAAACAATAAGGTAATTTAATTTATCTGGACAACTGTGGGCAAGCAAGAAAGTGGACAATCTGCAGTGACATTGTTTTTTCTTTCTTAATAAATAAAGTTTTTGAGAGACTCTTACATTCTGGTTTGAGTTCAAGTTGTCCTATTTCCACATGGTACTGCCCTGTGCAGGGATGAGAAGGAAAAAGGAGGTGAGTTATTAGCACAAATCAGAGAATTCAAGTTGTCAATGTTGTGTAATATTTGAAGGTTGATCATTCACTTTCACATTCACGGTGAGACATCAAACAGTTATGAACCAAATCCTTGCTTAGAGTATTGAAAGCCTCTTTTGGGACCTAAATTGCATCTCACACTGTGAGGCAGTCTGAGATTTTCAGCAGATTATGGAGGAAATCCTTTTGCATTGCTTTATGGCATATGCTGTTTTACAGCCCCAGAACAGGATGGTGCCTTGTTGTCAGTCCAAACAGAGTGGAAACGTTTACTATTTTCACAGATGGTAAAAGGAGTGAAAGATTGGTTAAATACACATTGGAGAACTAATCAAAATTTTGGTACCCACTGACACTAACAATTCCCACAGTTTAGTGGGACCCAGGTATCACAAACAGTTTGACAACAGTATGTAACACATTGTCTCAATAAACTGAGCTTGTTTCTGAACAATAGCAGCACTATGCTCTAATTTAGTTTACATAGGCTTTGGAGTGTTGAATAGAGGTTAAACCTGTTGTGCCTGGTCTCGTGTCATAATTATTGTTTTAAAATGCCATTAACCACATAATGTTCCACAAGAATTTGAATCATTTTACTGTTTCAATTTCCTGGAGCCTCATTCTTCACCTATTAGCTTTGGCTGAAAGCTGAAAAGGTGAAAAGGTGAAGCCTCAGGCCTATAAACTCCATATACATCAACCCTCAACCTCTAATTAAAAAAGTGTTTGAGCCCTTTCTCAGCTTGTTTCTCAGCTTCACATCTTCCCTGTGCTTTGTCAAGAGACCCAGTCAAGCAAGAGCAAACAACAAATCCATCATCTCCCTCGCTTTAAGCAGTCCTTCGCCCCTCTACAGCTCCCTCCCCTGACCGGCTCTGTGATCCCTTCTCAGCAACACTTCAGCAAGACACTCTTTCGGACCCAATTCAAACCACTCAGCTTGTCTTTTATTTAGACTAATCATGTTCCCCTTTCCCCCTGCAGCTCAGCTCCCCTCTCAGACTTTCAAACGCACCGCCCCACTTGAGCTCTGTGATGCTTTGGAAGAGAATGGGCCCCACGCTGCCAGCAGCACGGATGAAGTCCTGGTAGCTCAGGTTGCAAAGCTGATGGCCGTCCATATCAAAGTTTTGGAAGGGAATGTTGGAGGCATCAACCCGGTGCATGTCCATGACCTGTTGCAGCCACTCCCACACCTGGTACTTAGTCCAGAACTGAGGCTGGGAGTCACAAGCCCACGGGCGACTTGTATAACCAGACATCACCATTGGAACTGGGGATAAATATGAATGTTTGTGTATGAAAACGTTGCAAAAATTGCATTTGTCTACGTTATTAATATGCAACTGATGAAGGAAACATGAATTCCTCTACTGAAGATATTTGTCAATAATTAATCTGCATAGCGGTTTACTGAAAGAGCTGTTGAGCTACTTCTCAGTCGGGAATCCTTAATTCATGCCTTGTGTTTCAGAGCTCTGAGCTCACCAGGTGAGCAATGCAACAATTGCTAATTGTCAAATGGTTTTCATTTCTTTAAACTATTTTCCTGAGGCATGTTAGGTTATTATGCAGACAATTTAATTAACCAATTTATGTCAGTGAAGAGCGCATACATAATGCCAGGAAGGCACATAATAGGCCTCTTTAAGAGTGTTAGTGTGGGTCGTGAGCCTCACCATCAGGGTAGGAGTTAGGAGGGCCCCAGGTAGTGTTCAGCTGGCTGTCCAAGTTGGTGGATGAAGTTACGCTCATATTGTTGCTTCTACACTCTGATGTACCATGGCCCAGGGGCTGAGGCTGGAGAGGAGTGATTATTATGGTATGGATGGATTTAAAATGAAACAACACACAAAAAAAGCACTTGAAATATTTGAATTGGATACATTGCAATTTTACTTCAAATATTAACACAATATTCTGGTACAACTGTAAAAGATACAATAATGCACAGTTTGTCTAATAAACTGAAAAGTATGTACTTTAAAGATATACTTCTTAAGATTTGCATGCATTCAAATCCCATTTAACACTTACATTCTGGTGTGAGTTCCACTTTGACACTATTAATAGTTAATAGTCCTCCATTCCTGGACTGGATTATCAACCAGCTTTGTATCATCATAATGTGGGCTCAACTTCCCTTCGTGTTGCCTACATCCAGAACTACCTACTCATTTCCAGGTAAAAGTCGGCTGACTTTAGGGGTGTTGTTTGAACTAAAGATTGTACTAACGCATTTTTGTATTCCCACCTCCATGAACACAAATAGTATAGAAGTTGGATAGAGAAGAGAAGCTTCTCTCTCTTTCGGACCGAGAGAGGCACAGCTTGCGTTACACAGATCAAACTCTCAAAGCTAGGCATTGCTGAATAAATATGAATCAAGACTTTGTTACTGCATTGCCTATTTCTCGCCTCAAATGTTTCCGCACACATATTTTTTGTGAACTGTTTAGCTGTGACGTCAATAAAACAGTTTGTGCCAAAGGCCACCAATTTGTGCCTGCTTGAAAGTCGACAAGCCAAGACCAAGCACTGCCCAATTCATAGTATGTCACCCACCAGCTAGAAGCACTTATTGGTCTGATGGGCGCATTGCATTCTGGTAGGTTTTCTAATATTTGAGCAAAAGGGAATACCACAGCCCCTTTCCTCTTTTTTCTCTGGTCATGTACCACCAGTTTCAAACCGGTTTGCATCTTTCTATTTCTTAGACAGTACAGTTTTATAAAAAGACAATCTTTCCAGGAGTAATTTACTACTTCTGCCAATGCAAATGCTGGAAATCTTACAGCTGCTGCTTCAAACTAAAAGGCAAAACACAAGATTGCTTTTAATGCGAAACAGCCAAAGGAAATGTGAAATGTGTGATACGTTTTTCACTACAGTAAGCACTAACCCCAATCTGTAACTTTTCAACAAGTGTTTTCTGTATTATTACACCTTACTTTCTATGGGTGTCAATAAATCAACCACGTCTGAAATATTAAGGATTACAGTTTTAAACTGTCCAAATAAGTTGATAAGTATTTATCTAGCTTAATAAGTCACCAAAGGGCACTAAATATAGTAACACAAAGGAATTCTATGCACAGTTTATGAGTTGTGTATGCTGTCCATTGCTATGGATCAGCTGGGTTTTATGTTTTAATGGAAGCTTATTTGCATGTTAAACAATGGAAAACTTCCATTTAATCTGTTTGTCAGTTCAGTAATCATATTTGTTGGACTGCTTGTAGTGTCTTCGGTTCAGCAAATGCTCAAAATGCCTCAAGTAACAGAAACTTACATTCTGCTGCTGTTTGAATGACTGATGTTATTATATCTTCCACACTGATTTCACATCATTACAACTGTTTATTTCATTGTGAGCTGATTGGATGTTTAATAGGCTCCACTCCCTCTCATGCTTCACATTTCCAGTTTGTGTTTAAGGGTTTTCAGGGTTGTGTACATATAGACGTAAATAAAAGCATGTTTCAGTCTTAACCACAAGTATATTTGCATCCCATGTAAATACATCTTGTTAGTATTTCAGCAGCTCCACTGTTTTGCCCATGCAGCAAGAGGTGGAGAAGTGTTGCACATGCACAATAGCTGAGAGATATCTGACACTGCCAATGTCTTCTGATTCTGAATATCTGATTTAGATTCTGGATGAGACCTACATTATAATTTACACAATCCAAGCCCCATTTAAGTGGTAATGATTTCCAACATTTGATGGCTTTGTAAAGCGGAGTTGATTTGATTGAAAATGTGCTTTAAACTGGACATTAATTCTCTGTTTAAGACAAATGTGAGAAAAGGGTGTTTGTCTTAGTGGTTTTGTAAATGGTATTGGCTGTCAAGCTGTTAAAGGTCAACTTAATGAGTGACGCTTGTTTTTATATGGCCACACATTGAATGCAATTCATAGGATCAATATTCCGTCAGCTGAGTCATTGGGAGAAATCACTCTGCTGCACATGCATGAGTTTACACAAGTGTTGACTGTCTTCTGAACATTAGTTTCATTTCAGTCATAGTGGCTTTAAGATGGCATTGACCCTAACTTTGGTAGTTTTTATGTTTTAATTCTCTCAATTTTTGCTTTATTTTTCTATTTTACCAATCTATTGTAAATTTTGTTTTTGAAACTAACCTATAATTGATTCCACTGCATTCAATATGCAACATTTCTGTGACACCAACAGCTGAAACAAAGTAAGGAGGTGCAGTGTTAAAAGTGAGGAAGTATACTGAAAAATTGCGACTGCAGGGGAATATATTAAAGTAAATGCATTATTGTACATAGCATTACACAAAAAACTTTTTTAAAGAATTTGATGTTGTCTCAGCAAATGTGGGCAAAAAATATTCGATTGAGGGTAAATGGGTCAGTTTTCATTATTAGTGGAGGAGTTCTAAACTCACTGAAAAAAAAAATCCCAACTGCTTTCTTTTGAAATTGTGCAAAAGTTTTTTTCAAGATACAAAAAATCCAGTTGTTCCTGAATTCCCACACCTGCACAGTCACCCTGAACACAACAAGTTAAACGGACAATGAAAGCATATAAAGGTACAATAATTTTAAAATTTAAATGGCATTGAACACACTCAGCCTATTAATCCAGCCTTCAGTTCGATCATACTGTGTTCACTTATTTTGGAAAGCACTGTTGTTTGCCCAGCACCAGTATGGCACCTACCAGATCAGTAGAATGAGGTCCGATCAGGTCTGACAGAAGTCTCGTGCAGATCAACTCAACACCACTGAAGAGAGATCAATACAGCTTCTGGAGATTCCAATACTCTATTATTTACAGTGAGACGAGGTTTGCTTCCCAAATCTTTGAATTAACAGAAGAAAAGCATGCAGTCACACTAGGTGCTGTCCCATCACAGTGAGTGTTTTATCTTGCCAACTTCCTTAACCTGCTGCAATTGGCTACCTGTTCTGGGTCATACCATGTAGATATTTGCATAATACACACCCACACACCAACATCACCAAACATAACTTTTAGATTACCTGTTGGCACTGTTCCCTCTCACTTGCTCTCTCAAACACACAAACGCACGCTCACTCAACACGGGCATGGATTGAAGCACAAGCACTTGCCCCTGTGTTATTATGTTGCACGTTTGTATTCTTGATTTCATCATGATGAACCATGTTCTTACAATTAAGGTAAGAAACCCTGAGAGAACTCGTTCCCTTTTTCTTTTTAAGAGTGGATGAAAGAAAATCATTAGTGTGCCTGAAATAACAGCAATTACACGTTTACAGAAGTAGAATATTTTCTAACACAGTGTCCTCTTTCAGCTTTGAATTGGCAAACTAAATTCATGTTGTTGTTTTTTGCGTCTAAGGGATGATCGCTATTTAGGCCAAGCTTAATGTAGCCTCAAATACAGCTATGGATGACCACACCTCATCACAATCCTA
Source organism: Hollardia meadi (assembly GCA_037974645.1). Taxonomy (NCBI): domain Eukaryota; kingdom Metazoa; phylum Chordata; class Actinopteri; order Tetraodontiformes; family Triacanthodidae; genus Hollardia; species Hollardia meadi. The sequence goes on along the minus strand of JBBPCS010000917.1, from coordinate 6,624,275 downwards.
TCAAACTTGATCAGCTCATCAAATTGCTTTTGGTGGCTTGCGGTGATCCACAGGTTGCCTGGGTTGAGACTGACAGGTGACAGTTTGTTTTGGTATGCGTCCCACAAATCCCACTGAGGATCGCACTACAATGACAGGAGTGGAGAATCAAAAGAAGCTTTATTATTTGTGAATTCTTTGCCATTGTTCAAATATGTTGAATTATTTTCCTGTCAGCTATCATGTATTTCCCTCGGTGGTATTCACAAGATGCACTGTATGACATCAAATAATACTATAAATGACATGTTACATTGAGCTACAGGTCAATGCAATGCTGTTATCAAAAAAGTAAAATCATGCCTCTGTTCAGGTAAGCCATTGTGTACTTCAAACCTGAAAAGAACCTGAAAGAAAGACGGTGACTGTGAAGGTGATCTTTTTTTTTTTTTTTTTTAAATTCCTCAAAACATGTTTGTCCTGTTTTGTGAAGAGCACACACATCAACACCACACAGATTAAACAAACAATAAACATGCAGAAGTAAATGTGTCTCCCTTTATATCCATTGTTGCCCTATCCTGACAACGATCAGGGGGAGTTCAAACATTCTATTTTTGCTTGACGCCAATTAGGGTTTGGGCAAAATGTAACATCCTTGATCTGAGATCTAAATCTGATCTGTAGCCTTGTACCACTACAATACCTCTTGGGACCAGAGGCACTAACAGTATTATGTTGATAATTGAAGAGACTTTGAGCAGGGCTGAACTGTATAATAGGCTGAAAGAGGGAGAAATCTGTCAGAAAGTATGTCAGGTTTCTCTCAGAGCGTCTTCAGCGGGGTTCTGTGGGGGAAACACGAGATGGTGCTGAACAAATAAACTTAATTAAGTTGTTCTTAGATATTTGTTATCAATGGCCTTTCCACATTCTATAAATTCCCGTTATCAACATAGGGTTTTAGTTCTGTGCTCACTCTCACTATGTGTGTGTGTGTGTATGTGTGTGTGTGTGTGTGTGCGTGCGTGCGTGCATGTGTGACTTGGATGTCTTCCCACAGCTCAGCCTCAAAGGTAATCCTGTGTTAGCATGACTATCTCTGAGAGTTCCCCTCATCTCCCCATGCATGGCACATCACCACAGTCCTAATGGTAAAACCCACCAATCCTGATCTCCCTGACACCGTCAGTGACCGTCTCCCTGACCCTGACTACCCCTATGGATTTCGGATTTCGTTGCCTTCGGCCCTCCCTGCAGCCCGTTTGCCGCCTATTTGTAACACAGCCGCTATTTTTTGGGACTTTTTGCAACAGTTTCCTATCCACTTTTTAAAGGGTAAAGTGCCCCCAGGGTGTAATTCGGGACCTAAGCCGCATTTGGTGCCGACCCACTGTGAACGCCTGACCACATTGTATTGAAGGAAGATTAATACGCCCATCAGTGGTGAACTGAACTCACACACTTCTCATCATGGCCAATAGTTTGGCCTGCTTCTTCTTTTTTTTTGTCCTTTCTCTGTCACAATTTTTTTCCCCTCCATGTCACAAGGAGAGCAGTATTTGGCATCTCATTTCATGGATCTTCGTTCTGCTTTTCCAGGGTGGATGTGGGTCGACATATGCAGAAGTCCACTGGGGGAATAGCAAAAGGGAGAGACAGAGAGGGAGAGATCAAAGTCTGTCATATCAACTCCACTCTGTGTGAGTCAGCCTACCACCATCTTGAGAGGCAGTGAAGACACAAGAAAATGTCATCAAAATGCTGGCATTATAGACAGTGTCATCTATTTTTAAATAGAGAGTCAAGTAGAGGCTTATGTCGCCCTCCAATAAAAGTACACTACTGATCCATCTATAAAGAGGTTTATAACCTGCTTAACTATACTGTGAAATATTAATGCCTTATTTGAGGATACGGTCAAAAGTTTCAATTTGACAGGAAAGGCTGTCAAAGCTGTCAGTCAGAAGAAACAGACAAGACAGGGGGAGGGTACAGTTTGCATGCTCTAATGAACAGGAACTTATTAGCTGGAGTATGTCTATTACTGTCCCACTTGCCTCCCCTCTTTCATTAGCTGCTTATCACGCCCGTTAGTGTCTTCTTTAATACTTCACATTTTGATTAGCATATGATCCTGGGGGAGAGACGGAAAAATCATTTTATTACTGTCAATTACTGCTACAAATGACAATTTCACTGCCTAAATTGTAATTTTACGTTTCATCCCTGTCAAAGAACAATGGCTGTGTAATTACAGCAATGAGAACTGCAACAGAAAAAAAAATGAATTATTCACCATCCTCTTCCTTTCTTGTTTTCTGAACTCCTCCGTGTCAATTTGCTTTGCATCCGGCTGGCTGTATTAATAACTCTGCAAGGAGAACACACGTTATGGATGTCTCACAAATGAAACCGGCGCAGCAGTGCTAAAAACATGGCATGAATGATGTACAAATGCCTTTTCACCTGCACCGCGTCCACGAGCTTGACTGCACTTGATCAGGTGGAGTGTAGATCCCTCCTCTGCCCGCAGGTGACACTGTTGCCCCATATACTGCTGAACACTGAAGCCAAGGTTATGTGATGAGTGAGCAACACAGATGTGACATGATAATGTGTAAGTGATGAAACATGCCTTCTTACTGACTATGATGCCTATGGATGGTGCTACTCATATAGGTTACAATAACCTACACACACCATCTTTACCAACCCCTGGGGGAAATATCACAGAGGCGTAAGAAGGATACATGTGAGAGAAAGAGACATGAGAGATGAGGAGTGTCAAACCAGACTCCAAAGAATGCAGGAATATATATATATATATATATTTTACATACTGTACTATGAGTTTGCCACAGCAAGTGGCAGCCCCCTTTTTTTTTTCTCAAAGTTGGACCCCCAACATAGTTTTTTTCTGTGTCCTAACTACTGCAGGTACAATACATCAATGAAACAACCTTTGAAAACAAGCCACAGAAACCAGTGAAGCTGCAACTTCCAGCATGAATGTCAAACATCTAGTAGTCCCTGGTCATATTTAAATCATTTGTTTGCTAATAATGTATTCTGTATAGGGAATAACTCTACTTCAGCTGCTATATTCTAGATTTTTAGATCATCAGTGGATCAAACTCATTGAAATGAGTCATGCCTAGTGACAAACCCACAAATATTTAGATTTCGAGTTATCAAATTTTTTGGGGTTTTGCATCTCCAACTTTACAGTTTTAGTTAAATCTCACCACTCTCATCAGCGTCACATTGTGGCAACTGCTCTCGGTGAAAAAGCTCTAAAAACTCTAAACTCTATCTGCTAAGATTGTCAAATGTATCAAAATACTGAGTTTTGCCAGGGGCGTAAATGTAGACAGTGCAGCCGCACCAGGGCCCGTTAAGAGAGAGAGAGAGAGAGAGAGAGAGAGAGAGACCCCCTTTGCCAAGTTATTCAGGGCACAGGTCGTCAAGAATCACACCTGTATGTAAGCTACAACTACATTACAACTTGATGTGTGCCTATTAAAAAAACTGCTGATGTTTGTTTTCACCTTTCAGCACTTTTAACATTGGAACTCTATCTGTGTATTGTAGCTTTCTCTTTGACCTCTCAAAGAGAAAGCTACAACTCATTCCACTGTAAAATCCAACACATTGTTGGTAATATGTACCTGTATATACGCCTGACCTAATTTACAGTGTGTGTGTGTGTGTGTGTGTGTGTGTCTTCATAGTAACTTGCAAGCACTAGGGCCCGTCGTCACTACCTTACGCCACTGTCTTTTTCGAAACCATGTGCTTAAAAGAATACTATAACTGCATTTTATCAATTCAAAAGCACCAAAGGTATAAAAAACAGATCTCCAATCAGATCTTAACCCCAAGGCATGCACAGATTTGAACATTATTACAGATGTGTTGGTAGGGGTGCAGGTTCAATATGACAAAAAAGAAAAACATTATCTAAGTTTGTGTGCCAATGACTTTTCCCTTTTTGCTGGTGTATCAAAGGAGATACTGAGCATCATTTTTTATACTGGCATTGTATCGAAATTAATATCCAGGAAATAGTGAACACGAAACAGACAAGGTTTGCAGCTAGCTGGTGAACACAGTGGAACATTTAGCAGCCTATTTTACTTAGGAGTTGATAGTGACCAAAAACAGAGCTGAGTGAGAGTGAATATTGGACTATTTGACAGGTGTCTTGAAACTTGACACCAAATTAATGCCAATGTGGATCTGCTGTGTGTATAAAGTAGCAGTTTGCTAACAAGTTTACCATATCAACTCTAAAAGGGGGATGATTTATCAATGTTGTAGCTGGAAAAGGATTGGCTTAAATTGGTTAAAATATGTGGAAAATAGAGTTATGGTTATTTAGATGAGACAATTAATACCATCCTCTACCATAAAGACAAGGAAATAGGAGAAACTGCTAGCCTGACTCTGTCAAAAGGTAATACTTGACCTACCAGCACATCTAAAGCTTACTATTTGGTACAAAACCCAAAGTGTAAAAGCAACATCTCTGAACTACATTTTTTAAAACCTCAGTACCTCAATGTGACCCCAGAAAAATCATTTTACAAGGTAGACCTAACATTTTTACATCATCACCAAAAGTGGCCACCCACATATACATAAATACGCCAGTCCATTAGCACCGAGTCCCACACAGAAGACCAGCAGTGGAATGAATTCAATAAAATGTCAAATAGCCAAACTCTCTCTCTCTCTCTCTCTCTCTCTCTCTCTCTCTCTCTCAGGAAAACAGCATCTGAAAAATCTTTTTTGTTTACAATAAGAACTTACTGTCTGAGCACAGAGAGCAAACTGTACTGTTTCATGCTTTATAATGGATATGTTAATGGGTTAGGGAAGGGCTGACAACTGCTTTCTCTCAACCTCTCATTCCATTTTTGCATCTTAAATTGCCATGGCTGAAGTGGTTTAACTGAAAAAAAATAAGAGTTCTTAACCAATTTGTATCTCAGGACGATTAAAGTCCATCAAATAATTCTACAACTTGACAACTTCACATAATAATTGCATTTACTTCAGTTAAAGAGGTATTCTGGTATTTCCAGAGAGTTCATTAAGTATTCATTGTTAATACAAAGGTACTGGACTACTAGACCTACATACAGTGTCGTCAATACATATGGTAATAAAATTTGTTTCATCCACAACAAACTACATTTTGTTGACTGAAATCAAATTTTTTTCAAAGTATGGGCTTGTTTTGTACAACACACGATTTCAAAATATCTCATATGATTTCACTATTATAGAGACTTTATGCAAAAGAATATAAAACTAAAGAGGATTTGAATTTTAAAATGTGTAAAACAGCAAAAGAATTTGAGGGTTGACTACTTGATCTCCACCAATAATGAAGAAAACAATTTAAATTTGTGAGAGTGAGTTCAATGCGAGAATACTGGGGAAGTGTGTGCTCTATTGCTAGCCGCCATGGGTGAAATCAGTGCTGAAAAGAGAGTGACGTGAACAGACATAAAAGTAAAAGAGCTGTCTGATTGTGTAATTACTTGGGCATTGGCAACGCTATGTGTATTGTAGTTGCTCCGGAAAAACACAGCATGCATCCTGTAATTGTCCCCTTAACACCCCTACTTGGTACAGGTTGTCGGCAATGAAGAACTGGCTGAAATGTGAAGAGTGGCTAAATATGGAAAGATCAGCTGTAGAATATGTGACTGCCAACTCTGAAGGCAGCCATACTGCTACCTAACCACTGTGTAAGCAGGGGGCTGATATTCTGGTCTTCGTAAATTAGCTAACCCTAACCCTCAATGTAGGCGATAGGGGACAAAATCCACAGCCCCACTGAATTGTTTAGGTGAAGGCAAAGATTGTGGTTATAATAAAATAAAAAACAAGGGGTGTGTTCACAAGCTCTGTGTCTCCTGCATGAAAGTCTGATGTGCTAGCGTACATGTCCATTCACCTCGAACTCCTTCACACTGTAGGTTACATTTCACCCTGCCTCTTACCCCATTGTCACTTTTGTTTTCTGTAGGATGGGTACATGTACAATTGCCTGAAAAGCTAAACGGGCTAGATGCTAATAATGCTAGCTAAAACACACTAGATGAGAATAGTAGACTACATATCATTGTAATAATGAAACAGAAAATTACAGATACTACAGAAAATTCATGCAGGGTTACCTCTTGATGTTGCTTCAGGTGAGATACTTGATACTATAATTTTTCTCAATCTTTTAGCTAAGGTTAGCTTAGAGCTTGCACTTCTGGTTGCAAGCAAAGCTACCAAAGGGCCTTTGTTAGATGGACACTCACACAAACAAAGGCCCTAGGTAAGACATATGTTATCTTATATATAGTTATACATAGTTGTTTTAATGGTTTGGCGGTTATTTTACACTGGTTTGCTTGCTCGGGAACATGTTGAGAGGGGCCCGGAATGGTGGCATTGGTTGCAAATTGTGAAATGCGAAATCTTCCAAATAGTCCTGAATAATTGGATAATTTGATCAGATAAAAAAACATTCTGATCAAAAACTAAAACTTCTTTGTTTTAGTTCTAAGATAATTAAGGTGAGGCAAGCATGCAGGGGCTTTGGAAATAGGAGAGTGTGAGGGGGTCTTGTATTGTATTGTTTTTAGCAGTGCAGTTGAAACATGGTATACTGTAGGCTGTACGAACCTGTTACTGTTTTCATAGCGGCTAGTGTAGGTGGTGCGTACGCCTCTTCCCAGTTCACTGTCAGAGCATTATAGCAGCAGGGAAAAACAGCAACTAACTTGGGGGATTTCAACCAAGTTGCTGAGTTGGTGATTGTTGAAAAAGTGAAAAGACAACCAGAAAGGGAGATGGTTTGGCTGGGTTTTGTTTGTTTTATGTCTCGTTTGAATGAGGTGTGCTTTACGATGAGTTAACAAGGCAGTTAAGCTCATCTTTGTTTGGTGAAAGACAAACTTGAATTGAGAGGGTGTACAGTTGTATTTTTTGTTCAAAGAAAATGTTAATGCAAAAGTACAAATTACAGAACAAATTACCTTTTAGTTACTTTTATGATGCTTCTCTTCCAAAAAAAATGCTGAATCATTATTCCTCTAAGTATCAACATTTACCAGTCTCTATGTTACCAAGCCATTACCATACCATGCACCTCCCACCCCCCGCCTCATCTGTGTTATAGTAGCCTATAGCATTAAGAATAGCTTAGCAAAAATGTGAGAGGGTATCTGCAGACAGCACCAAATGTGATTTTGTAACAAACAAACAATAATTTCATAAATGAGCCCACATTTTGTTTTCCATTCATTATTACTTAATGATATGTGTCCAGGCTTTGCTGCTTCACAGTGTGTCAGATCAAACTCTTGGCTTTCTGGTTTCAAAAACAGAGATAGAGAAAAGATAATTTTTATACTGGAGTGTTAGTATCCATCGATAACTGCGAACACAGGAGCCATGCATCAGTTTACAATTTCTTTTACTGACCTATCCCCCTAAACAGGCAGCCAGTGATGGATGATAGAGTGATGAGAGGAGGGATAAAGGAGTGCTGTCCCACGACATGTGAATAACACTTGGTTCTTAAAGTAACATCTAAGTCCTCCAGCCTGCCATCCCTTCACCTTACCCCGCCTTTTTTTTGGTCTAGCTCTCCCTCTGTCTCAACGGTGAATTAATAGGTTCTCAGCAGGGAAATTTAAATTGTAATTTGAAAGCTTTCCTGAACAACTTTGACAGTCTAAAAGTGGCACACCACGCCACCTGCAGAGTGAACAAACTGGGGGAAAGAAAGATGTGACAAACTGTATCGAAAGAAATGAGCGAGTGAGGGGAGGAGGGCAACAATTAGCCTAACATTCCCGAGGCTTCATGTGTAAGTAACTATGTATGAGCATTGTGACAGGGAGGCTGTTGAGTGCAGTAATGGGATCCCTGCTGCTTAATGAACATGTCACAAGCTTTTGTCTGAGCTGAAGTAAAGAGACAGTGCTTGATAGCCAGTGGGTATCCTGCGGACATTGTGCGTGTTGCATGTGTTTTTGTACATGGCATGCCTGCAGGACCATGTCCTCGGAAGAGTGGTACATTGGTGGTGAACACATTCTCCAAGAGAGGACAGTCATTCTGTCTTGCTAACATTATTAACATTCACCATATTGTTTTTAGTGCTCAATAACACACCTATTCTTGCTTTAGGGCTCTTATATGAATTACATGAGCAAATCTTACAGCCATTTAGCTCCATATGGCTCTGTATAAATCAATTCTTCACATGATAATCAGGCGTGAATGGGTGTCTACTACTGTGACTTTTGCTACAAAATATCCATGAAAACCTTGTAAAGGTGGGGTGAACAAGTGATTTGAGAGTGTTATATAAGTGTGCATATTGCTCAGCCTGTGAGAACTGTGAGAAACTTTCAATCTTTGCCTTTATGAATAAAGGTTGTTAATCATTGTTTAAAAAAAAAGCCCCCCTTGTTGGCTGTTCAATCAATAATGGCTGCAGCATGTGCATGCACAATATCAGTATGAGTCTGAGATCTCCAACATGGCATTTAGTGGCCGAAAAAAAGAAAATAAAATCAAGCCATGCTGACAGCATGGCAATTTTGGTCTATCGGTTGGGCCACCTCTTAAGTCTATTGGATTCACATGGCATTTTTCTTTTTTTTTTATTTTACAGACATTCAAGTTCTTCAAACAATGAACTCTACAGACTCTGGTAATCCTCTAACTTTTCAGTGAACAATCTAAAAACCAACTGTACACTACCTGCTCAGCACGAAAACAGCAGACAGTCAGCAACTAGCTGGAGAATATAATGGGGCGTTTAGCAGGTAACGAACCAGATACTTTTCTCACGAGTTAATAGAGACCAAAAATAGAACTCAAATGACAGTGAATTGGACTTGGACTTACATTCACCATGTGGCCACAAATCTGCTCCAAATAAATGATAACATTTCTCCAGAATTGATGGATGTGTAACAGGGGCGTAACGATTCATCTATTGCATCGATGGATCGATTTATGTTCCTACGATCCAACTACATCGATAGGTAAACGGCAAGTCATCCTTCTCGTGTGGCTTGTGTTGATCTAAAATCGGGTTGCAATGCAATGAATGAAATGGCGCCTTGTATTTAGCACGATAAACGTTGTTATGTGGGTGTATTTTTCGCACTTCTAATGGTAAAGACACGTAATGTTAAACTTTGGTTCATTTTCACATTCTGCGACATTCTGGGCATGCGCCAGCAGCGCCACTGTAAGAAAGTTGAACAACAACAACAGATGGAGCGAGACGATAAAGGCGGACAGCAGAGAAGACCCAGAAGAACAAGAGATTTTCAAGCCGCCTTTGAAGTCCAAAGTGTGGACACATTTTGGCTTTTGAAGGGAGATGTTCTTGATAAATCGGTCGCTGTTTGCAGGATATCATCGCTGTCGGGCGCAAACCTCGTATGTCCAAAACCGTAACTTTTCAGGAAATGAAAAAAAACCCTCTATGTTTTTAAAATAAATTAACACTGCATCATCAA
>JBBPCS010000917.1:6603233-6614642 GCA_037974645.1 Hollardia meadi | reverse complement strand
TACATGTTAAGTGTCATGAGATAACTTTGTTGTGAATTGGCGCTATACAAATAAAATTTGATTTGATTTGATTTGAATAAAAAACAAGCAATAGCCTCCGTGTTATAATGTAAAATGATAAAAACTCAAAACATTTGAAAGAAAATGTTCTCAGATATTTTCACATATTTCAGAAAATCGATGCAGCAAATCTAGCTAAGAAAATATATTTCTATATTTATATGTACTATTTTTTGATATGACATACTATAACATATTAAATGACCTGCTGCAAGTCATTTTAAACATCATCCCGGAGGTTTAAGTGGCATAGGAGAAATGCTGCTATTCTGCATTTCCAAAATTTGAAAAGCCCTCTTTTAAGATATATATACAATAGAGGAACTCCCCAAATACAATTAAGTCACCATAATCACTTTCTCGAGACGACAGTGAGAAGAGAAAGATTAATGATGTGGAAGAGCTGTGAGGAAGGGGACGCATTCTCCACCGTCTTGCCCCTCTCGCTCACTTCCTTTCAGCCCCCCATCTTTCTGAACAGCTGAAAAGTCTGAGATACATTATTGGAGCTAATCAAAGTCGAATGAGGAAAGCGCTGAGGTGAAACAGCAGAAATTACCTCCCTCCTTGGCCTGCCTGTTCTCTCTGCCCTCTCTCACTGAGCCACTGTCCACATGTTCTCTGATAGAGGTGGAGGGATAAAGGTGGACGGGGACGATGGTGGCGGAGGGTGAAGCCGAGGTGTAGTCACAGAGCTGTTGCACTACTAAGTCAAGGGGGCGATGAAATAATTCTCTAATACAATGAAGCGAGAATGAAAAGAAATGAAGGTTACAATAGAGGGTGATTAAAGCTTAATATAATTTATTTTTTCTCTTTTGTTGTCCAGATGGTGGCAGTTCTAGCCAGCATAGCAGTGAGTTTATAGAATTGGGGTTAACCAGTGATCTCGCACAAAATCCCTGCACACAATAATAAAACATTCTAGCAGCTTCAATATATTTGGTTATATGGGTGTCGTGTCTGTCTGTGCAGAGCTGAAAATGGATCACAGCCTGCTCCTGGATGGGGGTGGATGTCCAGAGGTAGAACAGGGATGACAGGTGGGAAATAATTGAGGCTGTGCCCTTGACATATTCCCTAAATTGAGGCTTAGTGCCAGGGAGAGTCAGCAACCTCCTATAAACTTATAGAGTTCGGCGTGAGAGATCTGGCCAAAAAATAATAATGTGATTTATTTATCGCAGTCACGATCAACGATCTTCCTGAGTCCTTCCCCCCAACAGAAGTCGACTGATGCTCGGGGAATATGACCGGAGACCGGAACAGTAAAACTGGATAAAAGGCTGAGTTTTAGGTTTGAAAGATGATAACAGGGAGAGGTTAGATAAAGGATGTTAGTAGAAGTCTGGTAGTTTGCAGTTACTCTACTATTGAAAGGAGTCGAAAGGAAAATGAAGCAACTTTGAAATGATTTGTTTGTTTCTGATTCCTTTGTATTTTATTGGCTGTTTGTTTGAGAGTAGATAAAGTGGACACATTCGTCCACACAATCATACTTACACAAACAGCCCTGTGATACTTGCACCAGTGCACTATCACCTCTTCAGCATCTGTCACCTCAGAGGATGATCACCAGGTTTTACGAAGCAGTGACAGCCCCTGTGCCCGTTTTCATTGTCCCTGCTGGCAGACCACTTCTCCCCCTGTCCCCTTGCATTATCTCTTCACACATGGCACTCCTAGCCTACGGATGGACAAGAGGGCTTAAAAGGTTCATTAGAATTTTATTTTTGTTCATTTTGTGGTCTGCCTATGGAGTGTTATGGTGGCTCCGCAGCTGGACTGACCCTGCGGTTCAAGCGCTGTAACAGCCTGTAAACAGAGACAAGGCCTGCAGATGACATCCTGCCACCGCCCGGGCTCCCTCATCTGCAGCTCACCAAGCAGTTCAAATAGGTGTCTGGGGTGTCATCGTCTCTGAGGGCTGCCTTATGGGGAGGTGTATAATAAAACCAAGACTATAAACCTGAGTGTAAGTGGCACAGCCTCGCTCGTGGCTCATGCAGCAACTTTTGATCATCAGCAGCAGCAGCAGAATGTGTGCTGTGTTAGTTGAATGAGAGAGAGAGAGAGAAAGCGATAGAGGAGAAAAGGAGGGCAAGATGAGAAAGAAGTAATGAAGGAGTCTTTATGACATGAAGATTTGAGGGCATTTAATCAGCATTAATGTCAGACTGATGCATTCTCTGCACATTCTTCATGCACGCTAGTGTTTTGTTGAATGGTAGATTATTACAGAAGGTGTTACAGTATGTGCTTTATGTGCATTTAAAAGACTTCAAGTGTGAATGAACATTGAAGTGAATTAAATCAAATTTGTCCCCACATCGAAGCCGACGCATCACTGATTGATTCTGTCTGCCTAAATAACAGAGTTCTTGGTCATAACCACTGAGCTGTTCTCTCTCTCTCTTTGGTTTACACAGTTTAACAGTCTGGAAAATAATGATGTGTTCACAGTATTGAGGAGAGATAGTCGGTCTTAAGCCTTGGCTTTAAAAAGGTTTGTTTTCCAGCAGCTTTAAATGCATGAAGCAGGATGATCCATGGGGAAGAATGACCATGGCCAAAGAGCCATCTGCCAAAACCAGAACATCAGAAGCAGCTGCTGTGCTTTTATGCGTGTATTGACATTTTTTTATTTTTTTATTTTTTTACTTTATGTTGTTGATGTCTTGACCCTCGAATCCAGATGGAAGCATTTAAGTAGCTGGGGAAATAATAAATAAGGATATAGAGGCTATTCACAGTCCTCCTGTTGATTTATGGATGCAAATGTTGTTAAAGCGATGGTGGAGGGATTTAATGAGCAATGTGTTCTGTGTATCTACTGAGGACGAATGACTGATGCGATTATTTTTCCATTCAACTCTCCTTTCTCCATGATGTGTAATAGTGATGCCAAGGGGGAAAGGTTGAGGAAATGATGCACTGCATTACATGACTGGTGACTGAGCTTGTTTTCTTTCAGCTGCTGTACTGCAGCGTGTCGTTAACCATCACATGGATGGCTGTATTTGTGGCTCCTTCACCATATCTGCATAATGACCACCTTCCTGTAAAGGGTCCCTGTGAGAGTCATTATCCCTGATCCAATCGTCGATGACAGAGGAAGGGAATGGATAGGACAGATGTAAGACGACAGGCGCTGTGCTTTCTGATGTCCGTCTCATGTCTCCAGGGGGAAGACTCGCAGCCCCCATTCTTACAACGAATCCACAGAGCAAGAAAAGTAATCAGGTCTCTTCAGCATCATTATGTATGTTGGATTATGTTTTCCTTTCTGGGAAAGCCACATATTTACTCATTGATGTGCTCCTTGAAGGGCAGCCGACCAGTTGTATACAAGAAAACATCGAGGTCACAGGGGTTCAGAAGAAAGCCTCATCACACTTCACATGTTCTGTGACATTTGGATATAACGTTTCTGTTGGGTATTACTTGACCCAAGGGCTGCGTGTGTGGCACAAAGCATTGTTTTGGCTTAGCGCCCATCAGCAGGCTTTGTATTGAGAAGTAAAAATGCCCCTTTTTCGTTGTAAAAATCAAGCCCCCAGAGTTAACACGAACACAGTAATGCTGTAGTGCTTATTTCAAATGTTGTATGATAATCTTTACAGAACACAATGAAAGATTGCAATGCAGTTTGTATTTCAGTGATTTTAAATAAAAAAAATACATGTTCAATCATAATGACACATACTCAAGCCAAATAAACAAGGCATTATATCATCACATTCACCCATAACTGTGATTTCTAAATTTGTTAATGAGGTGAGACAGCCTCAGACATTACATAACAATGAACTTTATTGTTGGCTGCAATATAAAAAAGAATATATATATACTGTATATATTTACATTGCAGCCTTAAAACCATCAGAACAAATAACACAAAGCATCATAAAAAACATAAAAAAATGTACAGTTTTAGCATAGGACAATATACAGACCAACATTTTTCATTTTTTATGTTGAGTTGAGGGAAGACATTCCTTCAGTATTGTATGTACATGTATCAGTGACCTACATGAGGGATTTACATTCACTGAAACATTTAATGCCAAGTAGTGTGATGGTCAGACAACATAGTGCAATAAGCAAGTAAGTGTGTGGAATTCACGGAGGTGGATGTGCTAATAGTGTTAATATTTTTATTATGTAATCTTGTTTTCTGTTGTATTAAATGAGCCATACCCTAATTATACTAGCCATGTGCAAATTTTGTAGCAATAAATGTCACATAGGGAGGTTTTGCAGAAATGCTCAGTAGGAACATTCTGTTTGATAAGTTGATTTAAAAAAAAAAACATATTCTAAAAAGCATTATGTTTTCCCCAAAATATATTTTTGCTGAGGGATGACCTGGTTGCATATGAATGTAAATGCATAGGAGAAAAGACTAGAGGAATTATGCCTCACTTGACAGTACAGCTGGAAATGTTTGTGTATGAATTAGCTAAAAGGTTTAGTTCTGACTGGCTGGCATTTAGTGCATTCTGTTGAGAAGTGTTGCTGTGTCTCTTGTTTTCTTTTTACAGCTGGCTGAGTTGCTCTGCTGTAGGGAGCCATGTTTTCCGATATCTGCCAGGCTGTGTCTGCTGAGACTGTACTTCAAAATGGCTCTGTATTTAATGTCATTCTCTCACGTAATCTGCCTCTCTGATCTGTCTTTTCGGGGCCACATAGCACTGCATTTTGCTTTGCACTCCCTTTGTGTTCAAATGAGCGTTCAGGTTTTGTTGAAGTGTTGTAAGTTTTTAGTCTCATTGGTGGAGGAAACTCCTGAGTCACAAAAGTGAATGGGTGTCAGGGACAATTACGAGAGGATGCTTTTCCTCTCTTGGCTTTGCAGCGTTTTGTTGTGATGAGAACAAGGATTTCTGGTTTTGAGATGTTGCTATTTTTGGATATACTTGTTTGAATCCAGTTAAGTATTGCAGGTGCTTAATTTATCTCCGTAAGCGTCTTTCTATGCACTTGCAAAATTCCTTGGTATTTGTTTCAATGACAAAAACATTAAGGCTGACAGCCAATGAAAAGGAATTAGTTTCAAAAGGAAAACTGAAGCACTTTCAACACAATATGCATCTTTTGCGTCTTCTGTGGACAGTGACTGCATTCATGTGACGATAGGGCATGTAGCACTGGAAATCCCATTGAAATTGAAATGTTATTCTTTCATCCAATAAATCAGTTATAGAATAAGTCATGTCCTCCAGTTTCCCTCTCGTTTCTACTGCCATTTTCATTCTCTGAGAGCACAGAGAAGAAAAAGGATAGAAGACAGCACACAGGTTTAAGCACAAGTTATAGTGCTTTGTGATTACAGTATGTTCATTCAGGATTGGTTCAATTACCAGATTCAACCTGGAATTTAGATATAAATTGAATAGAATGCCCTGCATGCCCTCCTTCTCTGCTCATGCAGCTGTCATTGCTTGAGAGCTCAGGTTAACACAATATGTTAATGTGTAGATCGTTGAAGTTCTGACAGTTATGCAGTTTGAGGGTCAATTTAAATTTGTTCAATTTAAAATACTATGTTTCCCTGAGATCTGGATGGGGGGGGGGCAGTCTTATTTTAGTTGTTTTTTTTCTTCTTTTTACTGCTTCCAAACTCTTTCTTTCATTTCTCATCCTACTAATCCCAGCCTCATGCACTTACTGTATTGATTTTTGCTGTCTGCCTGTGGTGGACTGGGTGAATACATAGCTTTCTATCAGCCTAGTTGTGTTTTAACTTCTATTTAAGTCCATGCCTGTAAGCAGTGATCTGGATCTAGAAGAGAAAAGGTATTGTTATAGAAACCTCATTTAGGAAAGTGATTTAAAAAAAAAAAATATATATATATATATATATAATTTAGCAGTGCATTTAGCTTGAGCAGTTAGAAGATATACATTATGAATACAATGAAATTCACGAGTGCGAGGGCAATAACTCACAACCTCAGAGATGGTGTCCATAAATTACAGAGTTCAGAAGCTAAGCATTATGAGGCACTGTTTGCACACTGACCTGAAAATGTTAATTACATACTCATTTTTTTGCTCCTTGCCTAATAGCAAGCCATTATCTTGGACCCTGTGAAGAATCTGAAAATAGCGACAATTAATTTGAATCATGGTAAAAAAAACAACAACAACAACAACACAATTAGCAGAGGTACGGTGACAAGGATCTCCAACCTGATTCTTTTTTTTTTTCTGTATCCTGTTTCTGCATTCAGCATGATAGTCATTAGAGAGAAAGTGCAGGTTGTTGATGATTGGCTGACAGCAACACTTGATTGCCAAGGAGATGGCTCTATCAACGGCACCAATCAGAGTCAAATAAGACGTGTGCGCTTAGTAGCATTTCTGCAGATTAGGCGGCTGAAGAAGGAGAGAACTATAAAGTGGATAGAGCAGGTGTGATATAAAATGGCACCCTGGAGAAACATCTTCTCCAGGCCTTGACAACTTACACACAAATACTTGCACACACATGCATGCAACTCTGCACACCCACATACTGTATACTGTACGCACACACATTACACATCTCCTACACCTGTACTCACACCAGATCAACGCATTAACTGAGGAGGAACAGAAGAGGGGGAGGGTGGCAGGAAACAAAACACCCTACAATAAAAAAATTAGCTGCTCAAACTTTATTTTGACCTTGACTTGCTTCATCTCACTTGATTACCTTCACGCACACAAGCGGGCAGTACTGTAAAATCTCAATCCATCAAGCCATATTCAATAGGCCTCTTGTAAACCATGCTAATGGGTACATTTACTGTACATGAAACGTCAAATGCAGCTTGGCTAGCTTTTGGTCTCTGTTTACCTGAACTTCAGTGTGACTCCAATTACATTAGGTAAACTGCTGATTCAACCAACAGACTTTTAACGGACTATTAACAACAGTCGTAACAAGCCAGACTGAGCAGAGAGAAGGTTTCTGCATGATACGCTCATGTGAAAATACAACTCTCTGATGTAACGTGATTAGGTCATGCCACATGTCTGTTACTATTCTCTCAGTAATGATGGTCATTGACTGAAGAGCGATTCATTTGCGTTGAATAAATATGAGCGTTGGGAAGTACATTTCATGAAGACTGTGTGTAATAGTCAGTCATCTGAGAGGAACACACTAGACTGGTGATTCATTTTTATCCTGCAGCTCATGATGTTTTATCTCAGCTATGAAAGTGCAAGTTGTGCCTATGTTGTAATCAACTATTAAACTGACAGCAGGCGCCTTCCACAGGTAAAACAGGTTAGGGCTGACATGGGGAGGCAATAGTGGCTTGCAACGACAAACTTACAAAAGGATTATGTAAAAAGGTCACACAAGTCAAGAATGATTTATTTGCCTTTGTCTCTCTCTCCTTGTGGCAATGAAGACTGTGATGTTCTGCATTTTATTCTGACTGAGAATTCCATTGTCTTATAATGTGGACGATTCTGCATGGGTCGTACGGGATGGCTCAAGCGCTGTCAAGCTGTCCTTTATTTCACACATCAGTGGTCTCTACGCCTTCAGTATCAAAGGCATGACGTGAGTGTTTTGGATGGTTGATGTATTATAATACTCACAGACAAAGGCATATTGCACAATTGGCTGCCCATGAAATATGATTTACCTATTAAAATATGAAGACCAGAGAATAGCATGTCATTTCAGGTCCTGCATCCCATCTACATGCTTGAGAAAAATGCATCTGTGTCAGTTTTTATAGGTAATGTGCATTAGGCTGAGGTAAGTGATTGCAACGCATCGTCTTTGTGGTGCTCTCTGGGGGAATACAATGAATAAATCACACTTTATTGAATTACAAGACTTTATTTGAGGCCACGTTATTACTCATCATGCGACTACGGAAGTTAACTTCGTGAGGATGTGCTTTGTCTCATTTTTAGCGACCTTCAAGAGGAAAAAGTCAACATCGGTGTAATGGCCCTGGCATTGGAAACCTGCTTCTCTTTTAGAAACACGTACTGCTCTTTTTTATCACCTTGTTTTTCCTGATGTGCAAACGCAACATTACTCGTCCATTACTTTATTTGCACTCCTCCTTTGTCCAATTCCACATTCGTTCTTTGTTGCCCCGTCTATGTCACTCCCGCTGCAGACACCTAATGCCATCTTTCTCCACCTGGTGTCCTCAAAACACGCACCTGCCCTTGACCAGTGACGCTGCCACTCAGAATCCATCTTATGCCGGGAATGTAGTCTTTGACTTCCCAAGTCACTGGTGCAACACCTCTGTATGGCAGCAGCATGCCATTAGTGGTCTCCAGTCAACATGTGCACTTTCACAAGGCTGGCAAGGAACTCTGCAGGGATTTCTCTGTATGTGTGTGTGTGTGTGTGTGTGTGGTTCATTCCCTGTAAATCCCTTGAGAAAAAGCGTTCACTCTAAGAACACAACACTGAGGGCTGGTCACACCTCATCGATCAACTAGGAATCCTTGTTTTTTGCTGCCATACACCTGTATCTGTTGTAACAATCTCTGCAAATCTATCAACACGTAAGGAAGACACGAGGCCTGGTCTCTCTGGTGTGTGTGTGTGTGTGTGTGTATACACACACGTGTGGAGGAGGAAGGCGGAACAAGCTTGATTTAACCACAGCTTCCACGTCTGTGTCCTTTCCCGTGTTCTCCTTGTGACGACTGTCCA
Source organism: Hollardia meadi (assembly GCA_037974645.1). Classification (NCBI taxonomy): domain Eukaryota; kingdom Metazoa; phylum Chordata; class Actinopteri; order Tetraodontiformes; family Triacanthodidae; genus Hollardia; species Hollardia meadi. Next base: position 6,605,896 of record JBBPCS010000917.1, on the reverse strand, counting down.
GGTCAGCCGAGATTTATAATTGGGTCCAGGGTTGGACACTGGATACGTAGATAATGGGACACTCCCATCGCACACACACAACCCAACCTTCACCTATCATCCGTTCTCACTCTTCAGGGCTATGCACAACCTTTCTGTGTGTGTGCGTCCCTTGAACCTATTAAGAATAGAGCTAATGTCCCATTATGGTCACCAGTACAACCGCCTATTAACCATAGCATATGATAAAAATGAACTCTGGCCATGCTTTGACTGATAGCTCCATCCAAGGCTCCTCCTGTGCTCATGTTTGGTTTCTAGTGAAGCTGTTCATACAGCCATCCTGTACCCTGGTCTCTCGGCAGCTGCTGCGCCGTCCTCTTTTGCTGCCTCTGCCATAACCACAAGGCCGTAAACAACAGGATCTGTCTGAGGAGGAGAATTAAAGCTGAGCGGGAGTATTCACCTTGAGGTGAGGTGGCACTTCATACAATGCAGCATGGGAGTGTGTGCGCTTTCCTGCGCATTCCTCTCTGTGTGTTTGCACCTCTGTGATTGAATTATTAATACTTGACAAATGACAGCCATTTTGAACAGGACCTTTCTCTCAACATCGATTAAATATAAACAACGCGCATGTGTGAGCATATGTGTTTCTACCACTGGAGCAGCAAGCCACTTTTAGCTTGGCAGAGGAAGGCAGAGATTGTGCTTGATAGCTGGGGTGAAATTTATGGCGCCAGACAGTCACTTGGTATGCAGGGAAGGGACAGGCAAGACTGTTTTCACATAATTGTTCCATCATCATCCTCTCAGAGACATGCTTTTGTTTGTGGGGCTTTTTCTTTTTTATCCTTGACAAAAAGAGAGACTGAGTGGCAGAGAAGGGGGAATACAGAGGGAAAATGGAATATAGAGAACACATGAGTGCAAATTTGTGTTTGAAAGAGAGAGGAAGAGCAGTGGGGAGAGTGAGTAAAAATGGAATATAGAGTATATGACAGTACTTTGTGTGCGTGCGTGCGTGCGTGCGTGCGTGCGTGCGTGCGCCTATGTGTTCACCTGTCTGAGTTCACATGGGAGGGAGAAAGCCGAGAATGAGATCAAAAGCAAACAACTTTATTGGTGGTCTCCATAATTCAGCAGCTATACCAGGGGTCATAGTCTTTCCTTTGAGGTTGAGCTGCAGAGATGAATCTTTAATGCACTCCTGCCTCGTAATAATGGATGGCACGGGCTGGCTACTACCCAGCCCTGCTGCAGGAGCTGGGAGCGGGCGGAGAAATGAATGGGGGCGAGAGGGAGAGTATACATGTATGGACTGTGCACAGAGAGTGTAAAGGACAAAGTGAGGGATGGGCAGAGGAGAGAGCAAGCAGAGTGGGGATTTGTGTGAAGTATGTGTATATCTTGGCTGCCTGTATGGATACTGTATGTGTGCCATGTGTGCACGTTGTACGTGTATGAGCTGAATTTCCATGGCTGCCGGTCTTTTCACAGCTGCGTAGCTCTGAGGGTGCCCTTAGGGTTGGGGGATGATTGAGCTGCACCACCCTTCTCACTGCGGCCCACTGAGCCCCTCTGCCCCCTTTGGTCACCTGGCAGTCCCGCCGCTGTCCACCTGCTCTACCTGCACCTGTACTGGAACACTAACTCTCAGTGCACCTCGACGAACGGAAATGTTCAGGACCATAGGGGAGAAACCTGCAGCACTGCAGGTAATGCTGAACCAAAGGTTTTGTGGCTTGAAACTGAGCTCTCTGAGAAGGACCCTCGTCTTCGTGGTATTTCCTTAATGGCATTAGACATGTTGATTTGTACAAGATGTAGTCGCAGTTTTCGGCTATACAGGTGGGGGACTTACTTTTACTCAAGCATGAACATTGTCAATGTCACTATGTAGCAAGTCTACAAAATGAGGCTGAAGCGGGGCAAGTTACTTTATGTTATCTTCCATATATGCTTCTCTGTACCCATAAACAGGCCATCTCTAAGCACCCCATGTTTATATCCCTGACAGCCCTGATGAGCTTTAGTCCTTCTGATGTTTAGAGTGCTGTCAGAGTGGTGTCACGCACTGCACTAATATGCTAACGTATTGCAGAGCTGTGCCTGAGGGGACAGAGGAGAAACTATCCCAGTGGAATAGCTAGAGTTTGAATTTTCCTCTTGGTGAACTAGTTTGAAGGTATTTTGCATTAAATCGAATCCACAAAATGCGGCGTATTTACTAAAAGTAATGTATTAAAAGGCAAATGTTATATTATTAGAGAGAAAGGGAGTCACACAGTGTTGTGAAACTGGGTCACCCGCTCCTGTGGAGCTGGCTCGTCTGAGCCGAAATGAGGTATAAAATACAAACAAATGAGCTTGAGATGCAATAAACCGAGCATCACACATTGCCCCAGCCCTTTCCCTCTCTTACACACACACACACACACTCACACACGCACACGCACACACGCACACGCTTGCTCAAGATTACATCTCAGCATCTTTGTCAATCAAAAACTCTCATTCCCTCCATCAGCTGGATCTCTAACCCAACACAGTGTGAAAGCAACGTCAGGTGAAGTGAGGGTGGGGAGGTGGGGGGAGGAGTAACAGGTTTTTCGGGTGGTGATGGAGGAACAGAAGAAGGACAGAGAAAAGGGGGGGGGGGGGGGGGCAGTTTTAAATAATCT
>JBBPCS010000917.1:6580922-6603223 GCA_037974645.1 Hollardia meadi | reverse complement strand
CCCCCCCCCCCCCCCCCCCCCCCCAGTTGTCAATAATCTGACAAGGGAGAGAGAGAGAGGGAGAGAGAGACCCTTATCCTTGCTTCAGGTCAAAATATATTCCACATTCAGTGTGTGTGAAAGCAGGCGGCTGCATGGCTGCAGAATGCTGGGAATAGTGGAGGAGAGTTCATTATGGAATGACATTGACTCAGGCTGATTTGCTTAGACGAATTAGATTGCAAAATGAGACATATGCATTTTTTTCTCCTCTCTATTCCCATTCCCTGGCGTGCAATGAAATATTAACTCGTTCTGTATGGCAGCCCCTTAAATTGCATGCACGTCTCACACAAAGGACCCAGCAAATGTGCCATTACCTCGTTTTAATCTGAACCATTTTCTCGGCTGCTTGCCTGCTCTCTCCTACCTAGAGGACAGATTGTTGATCTGAGGGATTGAAATAGGGAGCAGAGGGAGGCAGTCCTGTTTGAGAGTCTTAACTTCCTCTCTCACTTCAATTTAAGGACATCCATCAACTGATGAGGATTGTGTCTTTTATCAGAAATGTAGCAACATCTGGGAGAGGAGCTGTCAATGAGCATGCTTTGACATGAGGATCTGCACTCTGGCTCACAGTGTTGACGATTCAGATGTATGATTATACATCAAATCACTGCTGAGATCACACTGACATGATATGATAAATGACATCATATGACATGATAAAAACTGTAGTTAATCTGTATGTAAGAAATGTATTTTGCTTTTCTATTTCTATTTACATACAGGCTAAGCTCAATAACACAAAATGCTTGGGCTGCTTGACTCTAAGCGCCATAGTGCGCTGTTGATATTTACCTTTACACAAATATAAAAAAGTATAAGACGATTTGGAGACAATGAAAATTCCTGCATTATATTAATAGGAGAATTGTCACAATAGACATACATCATTCATAAATATTTGTGAAATAAAAAATATATCAGAAGATTGTGTATCTTTTCTTTGCTGTCTCTCTGACAAGGCATATTAAAACTGGATTAATTTGAGCTGATTTTTTTTTTAACATAATAATAGCAATGTTACAAGTCTACTCATGTCCTTGTATTTGTAGAAGACCACTAATTGTAAAATGAAAACCAGTGTACAAATAACCCTTGTGATTAATGGGATGTCAATGTCTCTGCAACTTGTTCTGGAATCTTAGTCGCCAACCACCGTCCTTATTGGTCATTCTTCTCAGGACGAATATTCCTGCTACCTTTAAAAGGGATTCTCACAAAAAGTAAGAAGCACTTCAAAGGATTACTTGACACGGAATTTAGATTACTTCAACAGTTGTGTAGGATAAGTTCTATTACCCATGCTGTGTCTATAAGAGATTCAAACAAGCCAGATCATTTCCCAGCAGTAACTTCATTTTATTCTTAGTATCTCAACAATGGTACTACCGCTACACCTCTGGTTCCCCGCCTAATGCTTCTCTCAGGGATTTTGCTGGGGCCTAATTAGCCATGTTGATGGATTGTATAGACCGTGTGCTATGCTCCTTATGCAGGGTGGTGGGCTGTGAGTGGTGAGAGTCTCTAGAGTCTATGTTAACGCAGTAGTTCCTTTTCAGAGAGTGCTAGCCATTAGCAGGCCTCTCACCCAGCCAACACAGGGGATTATGGGAATAAAGGAATGAGACTGCATGACCTTGGCCTCACACAGCCACTCCAGGATCAGCGCATCACACTGGAGTGCTGTGTTTGTCTTGTGTGTGTGGCGTATTCACGTGTGTGTGTGTGTGTCTGTACATACAGTATGTTCTTGCAAGCGTGTGTTTATGCTGGGAATGCATGTGCTGAATGCAAGTAAAAACTAGAGAGAAAAGGGTTCACACATAAACACTTCCATCAAGGGCGACCCTGAGAGCATGGACCACCTATTCTATGACACCTGGGTGCTCTCTTTGGCATCAAGTCAAACAGAACAACTGAGATCTGAAAATCATATGGAAGCTCACTTCAATCTATGCTGAGATGCTGACAGTCTCCCCAGGATGAGTTGAAGGTTCAAGGGAGACAATAGGGAATGGAGGAATTGCAGCTCAGAGTGCTCAGCAGGAAGTGATGTTCTATCTTTTGGTTTGTCTCTATCAACCAATCAATTAACAGCAAAGCGATCCCATGGACCTTGACAGCCCAGCAGGAGCGTCATAGCAAGCCGCCACAGCCTCACTGTAGTGTTACCTTGAGAAAGCACTCCAATCTGACAACGGGTTGCATGCTGAAAAACAAACCAGAAGACTAAAACGGATAGTCTTTTTTTCTATTGACGTATCTTACCTGCTGCTGGGTAATGTGACCTAGCGGCAGATGATTTCTGTCGCAATTGATCCGTTGCGCTGAGCCCTTATGCTCTGTTGCCAACAAGTCTACTTAAGGCGAATGCCACACATCCATCACACGAGGAGAAGAACTGCTGGTGAGTACAACATTTACAAACCATTTGTTTCTTTCCCTTTGGTGCTGTCTCTATCCCTCCACTGCTATTCGAGTTCTACCTCTCTGTCAGTCTCATTCTTTATCTTCTGTGGCATTTCTTTCCCGTTCTGCACTAACACAAACATATGCACATGTGCACAAACACGACACGTGCAAATATCAAGTTGTCCAGTGCAGATGGTGGTTGCAATGATAACCAGTAGAGGGAAACAAAGCGCTACCCTTTCTCCTTGGTGCAGCTGCTGCCATGGTGGCCCTCATCTGCTGTTGTCATGTATGCAACAAGCATAAGTCCCCTATCATCCTCCACCCACAGAGGTATGTTGTGGGAGCTTGCTAATTATTACAAGCAAAATAAGCTTCTTTTTTTTTAAATTATTGTTTATTAAACATGTTCGTGTTTGCAAAAAAATAAATAAATAAATTCTTATATCATAAATATAAGAATGTGTTTACCAGTTTTGTCGCACAAAATTTCAGATATCTAATGCAACAAAGGTGTATTATGCTGCTCAGCAGTTTAAAACTACAGATTATATCGAGGCGAGAGGCTACACTCCACATCATTCACTCCTGCCCACTAAGCAGTATAGTGGTACAGGTGATCATTTTCCAGTCCAAAAGCTTATTCTGCAATGCATTTAAAATGAATCAGGGCAGAATGTGTGAGATGGAGAGGCCCATTCATTATAGTTATCTGCACACACAATGCTAGAAAAAGATTCTTTTTCTTTCACGCTTATCCTTTTCCTCCACAATTTCTTTCTTTCTATTCGCCGCTGAACATACCTTACAAATTAACTGAAAGGGAACATTGTGTGTCGAAGAGTCTCGACCTGTGACCTTGTGATTTGGGCAGCAACAGAAGAAGAAGAAGCTTGGTTAATTCCACCTTCGTCACTGACTTTATTTAAATGGTGCACGTCATCGGAATACATTATTCATACAATCAACTTGCTAATCATCTTTTACGGGGGCATCATCTAGGGAATGGCTATTTTTACTTTGCTCATTTCAATGCCTTGTTTTCATTCACTTCCAGCTGAGCAGAGAGTGACAATAATAACAATTAGGTAGATGCACAGAAAGTAATAGTTGATGTGCACATCAAGAGAGAGAACAAAATAGCAGCGTACCACGCAGCGTCAAATATAACCCAGAGTTGAACATTGAAAGCCTGTTAAAAACATGGGGTTGAAAGTTGAAAGTAATCCTCCCTTTATTTACTTGATGTTCATCCGATCTGGCTCAAAAGTTAGTAGGAGAACATCATCTAAACCCGAAATTTCAGAGAGAGTACTTTGCACCTAAAACCCCAGAAAGAGTAGAGTTTCAGGAGGTGGACTAATATGTTACGACAGGTGCCAATGTCCATCATATCACTGTGTTGATATGCATGCTGCTGCTGTAAGCCAACATGTCAGTCCGGGGCTTCCATCACAGCCCTTCTACAGCTGACCAATCGCTCAGCGTTAACAGGTCAAAACAGCATTTTCGGCGGGACAGACCATCAGTATGGCTCGATTTCCAAAGACGCACAGTCTCCTGTTAAAACATGGAACAGTCTTCTGATAACTGCAACATCAAAGTTGCGCTCACTGTCACGAGATTCAAGACAGCTTTGTAGTGATCAAGGTGGATCTGGTTGGACAATGTTCATAAGTGAATCTACGCAAACACTCACATCATACAGTCTTTACAACCTGACAAGACATAGCTCAGGGATCCTGATGAAAACCTGAAATAAGTCGTGCACTCGCTGGCAAAGAAAAAGAAGTCAAACATGCACCGTTGCTGACAAACTCTTTGTCACGATTGTCTTTCCTGAATTGTCATTTCTTCATTCTGTTTGTTTCTTTATAGTTGGAGCCAGGAGGTGGAATGCTCATTAAATCTCATTGACGGGGGGAAATGGCGAGGTTCACGCTATTTTGCATTTCCTACTTGTTTGATGTTTTCATTTCTAGTAGCTCACTCTTTTTTTTTTTTCTTTCTGATTTCCCTATTCCTTAGCCTATATTTTTTCGGCAGGCAAAAGATTCATATGAAGGCTTAAAACAGGCTCTGCGTGGGACAGATAGCAGAAGGAATTAACAGCCATTTCACGCTAGCACCTCGGTTGGCAAGCAGGGCAGTGGGAGAGAGGAGGCAGCTTGGGTGCAGCCGGGGCACTGGCGGCCCCTGAGACACTCTGTAATTGTGCTGCTCTGAAGAGCAGGTAGGTGTGCAAATTACCAAATGTGCCGTGTAAGCCCATTTCAGCAAGCTCAATCACTGTCAAGCATTTCCAAGTTTTGAGCATATTTCATTTTTGGTTCATTTCTGGATTTCTCAGTGCTGTTGTAAAAAAAAACAGCCGAGTTATTCTGTTTGTTAAGGTTTAAACACAACAGAAATGATCCTCTCCCCAGTGAATGATTACTTTACTACAATATCTAAACTATACTATAACTAAATCACTTCATCAATTGCATTTATGCAGTTTGATTAAAGGAATTTCCTGTGCTTGCGTGCAAATATATATGACAGCAGTTTCCTTTTTAAGTATTGACTGAACAAGGTTATGACCTTTAAGTTTAGAAAAAGTGGAAAGATTACATTCAGTGTGATAGCATTATATTCTCTTCATATTCTACATCATTTTGTGTTTCACTTTTCCACTCCATCCAACTTTTCACTGGACAGAAATTCCTTCCTCGTGATGTATTGCCTTTATATAAGAAAGTGTCAAACCAGCAGGAATGTGAAGGATTGCAGGGTGACCTAGGAGCACCTTGGGGGAGGGGGCAAAAAATACCAGCTGATGTCACCTAACAGAGCTGCAGCCTCTGTCGCTGGTGTGGGGTTGGTGACCAGACAGCGAACAAGGGAAACACTGACCCCTGGGTGCATGAGGTGCAATAAGGTATGGTGGCACTACAAAACGAGGTAGACTGTACAGAGAGAATGCCTGGCACCGTGCACTGTGATTTCTATCTGGCCTCTCAAAGCAGTAGCTGTCATCCACGAGCCACTCGCGGGGCAGGTGCCAGGACATCCAGGGCACAGGTCCTGTGCGCTGTCAGGTGTGCGGAGTATTGCTGACTGAGCAAGGCTTCGGGGCGAACAGTCCACATCACTGACCCGGAGCACTGGAACATTACCAAGGTCCTTACACAAGGTAAGCTCATTGAAAATAAATACTTTGAGTACAACACCTGTGTAATATTTTGTGACACTTATATAAATACGTTGCATAAATTTAAGTCATTAATTTTGCATTTTGGTTTGATGTGCACTTTATGAACAGATTTAGTCTAAGTTCTACTTAGTTATAGTTATAAGGTGCCCAAAGCAAGAGTTTGACACTTTGGCTCTAATTTGCTTTCTGATGGTATGAAAATTGATACCATTTCTATATCTTTATAGTAAATATGGAGCTACAGCCAGCAGCCAACTGTTAGCCCGGCTCTGTCTGAAGGCAACAAAATCTTCCTCCCAGAACCTCTAAAGCTCATTAATTAACACATCATATCTCATTTGTGTAATCCATATGATATATATAATATATATAAATGGAAACTCTTCACAAGAAACTGAATAGAATATTTTCCAAAACGTTTTTCTTTAATGTTTAGCTCTTTAATGTCATATTCAAATAATTAAAGACAAGTGTTAATCCCAAGAGGTCTGGACATACACTCAAACACGTTTCTTTCACGTTTTAAACCCCATATAGTTGCCTATACTTGCAAGATATAATGTAGCATGGTTCTTCTCTGGGCATTGATGTGTTGATGTGTTTTCTACATTGCCTCAAAATTCAAGATCATGGCTTATACAGTAGGGGATTTGAATAAATTCAAAAGCCTGCAGTATGCGTTGGCCTGCCTCACTTGGTTCAGCATGCAGGCTACTTTGATCTTGTGTGTAAATGGAGGAATATACCATGACCCAACATCTTACTATGCGAGTCACTGCTGACACTTAACCCATGCAGCTGACAAACTCAACACAGACGCAGCAATAATGGGCCTGAGGATGCATCTTTAGTCAGGTTTTTTTGATGCCAGTCCATCCCACTGCCTTAATTGACCTAAAACCCTGTATAATCAAAAGTGCTAATTATTTCTTTTTATGCGGGAAAACGACTTTAATTTAACCAGAGAGAAATTAAATCTATCTGTTAAAGTGTACAGGTGTGTGCAAGTGCTCAATAATTTATGAGTTTTTTTTTTTGTTTTTTTTTTGATGGCTGGAGCTCGAATGACATTTGCAATTCAAAATGATATCAACTGAATGAAATAGGTATGGTCTGACATTTTAACTGATGAAATTCATTATGATTCAACTAAGTTCCATCCAGAATTCATACCCACACCGTGTTCAAGATTATTACATTATAATACTGGTCAGATAACAAGTTAAAAACAGAAGAACAGAAAAAAAGAAACTACAGAACCATCTTGAGTCACATCTGCCGCCTCCACAGGCCCAGCTGCAGTAAAGGGGAATAATATGAGGCATAAGGCCAATTTCCTAATTCCCTCCTGTGTGGAATAAGTTTAGTTTACTTACAAGGTTTGTCTAGATTTTTCCAAACCTCTGGCCTGACTTCATATGCAGCAGATTTTGTAGGCACTATAGGTCGTCAACAACACGTGCCAGGGGCTGGTTTGTTTATCTTTATTTGCACACATGCTTTCTAAGTATTTGGCTTTGAATTTGCTTCATAATGAACTTCATACCAAAGGAGATGAAGAAGTGTTTACCAACGCTCTCAGAGATTTGGATCAATCAAGATTTTATTGATTTATCTCACAGGAGAAACTGTGAAACAGCTTGATAGTCACATTTAAATTGGAGTAACTCTACAAAGACCACTGGCTGTATATAAATCAGAATATATGGAAAATACATGTTACTTAAGGGAAACTAAATTACTCTACTGAATTCTGATTCCTCTTTTTTAATAGCCCTTTGTCTCTCGAGATGTTTTACTCTCTGGATATTCCTCATTTTCATCAACCCATTTTTCATCTATATACCTGTCAGAGTGAGACACTACAATAGAACTCCTTTGTCAAGTCATGTTGCTGTGATGGCTGAACAAAAGCCTCTGCGATAACAACAAAAGATGGGGTCCAAAACCAGAGAAAAAACAAAAACAAACACTTACTCCAGTGCCCACATTCCGCCACATTCAGTGGCTTCAAATGCCACTCAAATTCTGCTCTATTTGGAGCATTGCGGTGGCCACCAGCATCTATCGTGACAAACGCCCCTCAACTGTAAAATTGGGCGGGCACGCTGACCCACGATCTTCCACTTTGGCCGCGACTCCTCGGTATTCAGCCACCCAACCAGATTAGAAGCAACACCGTCGCCTCCACTCATCTCACAGTAGAAAGCCTCTCTGCCCATTTCACTCAAGTGCTCATGGTCCGCAGTGCAGCGATAAGACAACCTGCTGACGTGTGGCACCTAACTCTATGTGTCATGGTCTAGAGTGTTTTTCATTCTGCACTTGTCACTGTGGTGGGTGGCCAGTTGCCACACTCGATTGGTTCCGGGAGTGGACAGAGATACTTCTACAGTGTTGTTGAAAAGAAAATGGAAAAAGAAAAATCGTTGAGATTCACCCACGGCAATCTATGTAAGAGAGTGACATCAGCTGATAGGCTGCTCTAGTTCTTCTTTCGACTCACACCAAGCACAAAAGTGATGAATGTGGACTTGTGGGCCACTGTAGACGATTGGGCACAGCGACTAAAGATGAATGGTTGGTTTTATTTTCAGCGGAGTCGTCTTTGAGATCCTGGACACGTCATCATATTTTGCTATTTTACAACTCACACTGCTCTTGCAACACACATCTTTTCTGCCAGCATTATTTGGTCTGGGAATACATTAATGTCACTACCAATAAAAACACACAGCAGGCATTTAGGACTTCATCCCTCACCACCGAGGGAGTCGAATCAACCCGCCTCTTATCTAAATGTTGACATTTGAACCTGAGAGTAATATCTGGAGGAATTATGGTTTTAAGCCGTCCTTAATGGCCGAGCCGATGGATCGAAATCAGCAGTCATCCTCTCGCAGCAGACTTACTGCCCTGAGAAACACTGAGAGGTGGAGAAGCTTGATGAATAATATATCCAAAAGGGAAGGCAATATGACAGCAGGAAATTAAACATACTAATACTGGGAATGGAGGACAGGACAATCAGGACTTAATTAAAGACTTTGAGAAGTAGAGGGCATGATTTAAGGCCAGAGATATACTACTTTCCTGCTGACATCAACGATGAGCTAAGGATTATGGGGGCACGGCAACTGGGTGTGTTTTGGGAGACCTTGTGCCCTCGTATGACCCTTGGAACAAGGTGCTATTTCTGCTGTGGGATAATTACCAACCGCTACACGTTAATATGATATACTGTAAGTGTCTCGAGAGGAGTCAGCGTTCTAATAATACATGTGTTGGCAATGAGCTGTATTCACTTCACACGGAGCTCTGTTGGTAAAATAGTGGACCTCTTAAGAGGAACTAAACAGAATGATGTTAAGGTTTTTTTTAATAGGCAAAGGCACAGCTGTTTAATTATGTGCAAGTAAGCACCAGCATCTTTCTTAGCCGAACATCCCTCTCGTTGTACAGTAGCTATTTAATAGAGATGCACTACACATGACAGATGTTGGGGTGAACCAGACAATCGCTCAGAGAAACTGCAGGCACAATCTATTACACATGAGCAATGAAGAAAAAGGGAACTGAAAACTCTACAACTACTTTTCCTCAGCTTTTAACAGCTGCAACGAGTGTCTCTCTTGTGGGGGCGGGGGGGTTGGCTCAGACTGCTATTCATCTTTGGTGACATGTTTGTTTTTGTTTACACCTTCTGTCCTGCTATTCAAGCATAATTTTATTTCGCAACCGCACATGTTGCCCCGGTGATTGGAGCCTGTGTGTTTGTATATAAATGATCATCATTTGACCTCATGATTTTGCACCTTCTTGCACATGGCCATGGATGCTGAGTGAAATCATCAACGCAAATTCCAATGTAGATATTTACCCTGGATTGGAAAGGAAATGTCTTATTATGTATCGCATGGTGCTACTTTAATAATAAATAGTGGTATTAGTGGTAAGAGAATATGAAGGAATATGCAAGAAGAATTCCACTCTGCTGCTGAATCCTGCTGTGAAGCTTTGGAAATAATTACAGCATTTTTATTTTCATGTCGCTAATGTTTCATTTTATCATCTACATGTCAAGTTTTACACTTTTAATTTTGAGGCGCTCCAGCAGTGCTCCAGTCTTTGAAATGCTCTCATTTGTTTGTTGTTGATACCAATTCAGGTTTTGTTAAAATCTTAATTTTTCCAATGTGAAAGCTTGTTGCTGTAGCACTCATTCCGGATCACTCAGTGAGTCCTCATTAACATTTGACGATATAATTTTTATCAAAGCAAAAAGGATGTTATTTCGGAGCTGAATTAAGTAGCAAGAAACAATCAACAAATGACATGACAGCTGATGGCTACCTCTTTCATTGAGCTCCCCTTCAGTTCCCCAGTTCTGTCCAACTGGTCCCCTCTCTCTCCACCTCTGTCTCCTACCTTCACTCCTCCCCGACCATTTATAGTGGATGTAAGGTTGATAAATGGAGCTAATTGTTTTATGGCACGGCTGGCCTGATGCTGGCAGCGCAATCAGGCTGAATGAGGAGGCCTTGGGGAGGCCATTACCCTTCCCATTGTTATAAAGGACAGCAGGACGAGGCTAGGCCAGTGCACTCTTGAGAGACTGGGTCACTGACAGAGGCCCTCTAGCTCTATGCACTGTTGCAGCCTCCGAAACACATACACATACACATGCATCACCTCTAGAATTAAATAAAGATTTGTGCAGTTCAAATAGTTCCAGTAATGACTTTCACAACACTAGTTTCTTAAATACAACAGTGTCATAAAGCATGATTTAGTCCACTTTGTTTTCTCATAATGTCATTTAATTTTAGTTATAAATGTATTTATGTATTTATTTTTGCTTAACAGTTTGATTTTTTATGTTTTCACTTTATTAGTGAAAAGGCGTGACAATAGGACAAGACAATGGACAGATATACAGACAATAACATAAAGCAGTTGCTATGATCAATAATGATGATGTGATAAGAGTCAGGGACTGGAGATTATCTTCAATTAGGTAGGGTACACGTGGGCCTTTAACTTAGTGTTTTGGTTCTACTGCCCGCTACTTAACTGCTTTTATTCACTCGGTTTCCTCATCAATCTTGTTTCCTAACACAGCAGTTTTCACAAAAAACAGAAAAAACAAAAATCTGATAATCCAACTGTTTATCTTCCTCTCCAGCACCAAACAACAGAGTGACAGAGTTAGCGTGACCAGCTGGTGAATGTAATGGATTGCTTTTCTGCTAAAAAGTTAGATGGAAGATTTGAAAGGAGCTGAAAGGAGAACAAATGAATGCTTTTGTTGCTCCATATCTCTTCCATAAGGATCAAGTTTACCATACCAACTTTACAATATGTCAGTTTTACTGCCTCCAAGTGCCAAAATAACATTGCATGCAGGTTTAAGTATTTGACAAGATTATGATGATGGGTGGGTCTGTAGCAATCACATTCGCGTAGAAGATTTCACTCACAGAACTTCAATTAATGTTTGCTTCTCTTTACTGTAACTGTCACATTTCCCTGACCTTAACAGCCAGAATTTATTTTCCATTACTATGGTTTTTTTCCTAACCTTAACCATACCATTTTGCCATGTAGAAAAAACCCCCCAAAAAACTGAAGATGCTGCCATTCAACACAAGCCAGCATTTAGAAAAACTTGTGTTGACTGTATGGCACTCGTAAAGTTCCATTAGCCAACTCCATGTGCATAGATGTGAGGTGTAATTTATGTTATTTAAACTGATGCCATGTTCAGTTCAAGTCATCTTGCTGCCTCAGTATACAAAAAATATGTGACATAGAACACACAGTGGCTAGTTACTAATGTCTATTGGCAAATTAAACAAATTATATCTATCTTACATCTTATATCTATCTTTTTTTTCTTATTTATTTACACTGATGCTGCTCATGTTTCAAGATGCTGCTCTTGTTTGTTTATTTGCACTAACATTTGCACTGATGCTGTTTTTTCACATGGCATCATCTTAATCTGTACAGTTTGCTTGCTTTGTTTTGTGTCGCCATTATTCTTATTCTTGTACAGCTACTCTGTGTGCCTTTTAATTGACCCCCGGGGACAAATAAAGTTTCTTGAATTGAATTGAATTACAGTTGTGTAGGTTGTTACTTTTCGCCTGATTCACCAAGATTTTCATTTAGTCATATTTGGTTATCTGGTTGTTCTGAATTTAAGGTTAAGATCATCATTCTTATTCTACTTTTTTATACTTATAAGATAAAACTATAGGTTAGACTTGGCTTGTCTGATTTGCAGAAAGTACGTCAGACTTTTTTTTTTTATTTTATTTTTTTACATATTTCTGTTAAAGATAAAGTCATCAGAGCAAAGAGGTCGTTACACAGTGCAGGCAATTGACAACATGTTTCTAACGAAATATTCTGCTTCAATCTATATTTGTTGGCTATTAGCCTTTCAAAAACAATATTTTCACAGCGGTCGCAAAACTCTCCGAATCTCCGACTTTCTGTACACACGGAAGAGACGCACCTGCATTACCAAGGCGGTCTAGTGGCAATCAAACAGCTGTCGGTCTGTGGCAAACACTGAATGTGATTTGTGATCAGGTGGCAGTAACACCGTATACCGCGGGAACATTTGGGGAAGGTTTAACTGTATCAAAAATTGGATACTGCCCAACCCTAGTCAGAGCTGCCAGCAGAGTTTCCATCCACTATTTTTATGCTCATCTTGAATTTGAGTCAAAGAAAATCTGAGGATAAACATCAGGTTCAGAAAAAGTTCACATTTAAGCGAGAGAGAAAAGTTGGAACAGTGATAAAGAGATGTGCTGAAGTGAGATTAAAATATTTTTTTTTTGAATAAATAAGCCCCTTGTGGGATTGCTGGCACTGTAAACACAGCAGCATTCATTCACTTGTTACACACCTCCTCACCACTGCCACTGCTTACTCACTGATTCATATATCATGAATGTTGTATTCGATAGAAAACATTAATAAAGTGGTTCACTTGTATTCAAACACATGTTAATTGGAATCGTCTTATTGAAATATTCCAATAAAAATTGTGCTTCAACAGAAACATTCCCACTCTGCCTTGTTGTACTGTCAACAGTGACTGCACCACTGCCAATTGTCTGGGCTCCAAAAGCTCGGCCTGAACTGTAGCAAAGTCCAGCTCCACTGCCAACATACAGCATCAGTTGGCTGCATTCGAAAACACTGCCCTTTCAGTTTGTGAACAGGGGTCGGGTTTTCATTCAGGTTGACAGCAAAGAACATGGCCCAGGCCGTGGACCAGAGGAGTGTCCCAAGCACGTTCAACATGTAAATACCAATACGCCCAGATGAATCTTTTTTTCTAATCGGTGTTCTTTTAGCTGCAATACCAGCAGCATAAAACTGATGGAAGCAAATCAGAGCATAAACACTGAGCATAAAAACATAATCCAAAGTGTCATTACCTGAATCAAACAGGAAAAAAAGATTTTCTGCGTCACTAACTTTATGCATGTCTGTGTCACAATGCTATGCATATATAATTTGCACTGCTTTAATTACACCCTTCATTCTGTGTCATTACTGTACATACTGTAATTTAATGTACGGCTCAGCAAGTTTGTATATAATGCATTTCCTCAGGCGAGAATCTATATCTCACAGAAGAATATCATCAGGAAAAGAATTAGTGAAAGGACAACACTGGTTATAGCCAATTTTAATTCAAAACTCTCAACATAACCTCCTCCGGACCAGTGTTCAGCATAGGTTATTGTGGTGATCTAACCAGGTTGAAAGAGAGCCACCTTTAAGACATTGATCACTCTGGCTTTAGGCTCAACATACCTCGCTAACCCATGAATCTTGCTTTGTAGTACACCCCTGAGGCAAGGACAATGAGGTTTTGTGGGTGATAAAACACTTGTATTTCCTGACCAACACAGTCACTCTCCAGTTAAGAGTGGACATCTGGTCTCAGGGGAAAAAATGTGGCGGTCCTGGAGTGACTCAACCGTCTGCTTCAACCAATGAAGGCATTATTGGTCAGGTGATGAGGGCTAGGCCTGCATATACTCCTGAATGGACGCATAGACAGACAGCTGTGAACCACATGCATGCGTAGCAGTTGTTTATACTACTTTCTGTAGTTCGCTTGGAGAACACATTCCACTCATATGCAGATGTATTCCATGGCTTTTAGCGCAGTGATTATGTGGTCACAAAAAATTGGAGGTATGTGGATGCAAGCACAAAGCCCAAGGCCTTGATTCCACCGGAACTCTCTGTAACATCATGTGTCTGACGCGGGTTTGTTTCATCTTCCACGCTGCCTCATACTTTACCAGAAGCGTTTCAGAAGCAGAGCATTGTGCCTGCCTGACTTGCTCAGATTGTGTTTATTTTTTACTTTTATTTGATTTTTGTGCTTCTATCATGGGTGAGTAGGCTACCTACGTGGTTAAATGGTTTTGTTTATGTCTGTGTTGAAAAGCGAAACATGATCTGTTGAGGTATGTAACAAGCTGGGATGAGAACAGGGTGGATATGCAAGTGTTTCCTCTCAAAGCTTCAGCAGAAAGTGAGCCAAGATGGCATTATTGGCGATGGCACTTCACACATTATAGTGCCCAGAGCCTGCAGAGTCCTCACCTGCCTGTGAAGAACTGGACAGGAAGAGCCTCAGGTTGTGGTCTATTCAATCGACTGTCAGATAGAGATAAGCACACATGCCAGCGTCACTGTCAAGGTTGACACAAAGGCAGGCAAAATTAGCGGGATTGCCAGCAATTGGAAACAATTGCATTTATCTACTGAGACTAATTAAGATGTGAACCCTGTTGGTGACTTGAGGGTTAAAGTGACTCCGAAACATTTTGAACAAATATATTTTGTATTCACAATCAAAACTTTGACAAATGACGACAACAAACTCACAGTAACTGGAACAAGAAACTTGACTTTGTGTTCCTATTTTGGCCCAAAACCTTCAGTTTCACTTGTTTTCTGTCTTCTTCTTCTTCTTCTTCTTCTTCTTCTTCTTCTTCTTCTTCTTCTTCTTCTTCTTCTTCTTCTTCTTCTTCTTCTTGTGTTTTAAAGGTTAAATTGACTACACATTTACATTACTGCCCTTTTCAGTCAGAAATGCATTACATCACTTGCCTGCTCTCACTACAGCATTGTAGTAGAGCATGAGAATCAACTTAGTGATTTACTAATAAAAAATATTGTTCCATAGTGCCACTAGTGATCAAAATCTCTACAGGATACTATCAAATGTGTGAGTAATGTGTAAGTTGATACTTTTAGGAACAATAACATCCTACACATACTAAAACAATTGCCACTGAAAAAAATGCAATTCGCACACACACAGGGATCGTTTTACTCTCATTGTGAAATATTCTGCTGTCCCATGTTGGTCTTGTGCAAGTCAAATACTGTTCGGAACCCATGAGTTTCTGACATGATTAGCTGTTTCATTTAACTGATTTGTTTTTTTAAACTTTGTTCTTGTTACTTGGGAGAGAAAAAAGTAATTTTCTCCTTCCCCAGTTGTGTTCATGTCCTCATGTACTTAGTTGCTGCAGAACAATGATTTTGGATTTAACCGTGGTAATCTCTTCCCTAAGAGACATCTGAACAAGAACATTTTTAGTCCCATTTTGGCATAGTGTGTCAGCTTTCAGTTCCAGCAGAAATGTATTTCAGTGTCCTTCCAGGCTGGTCATTAATGATTGTGTAAAGCTCAGTTGCACCCCTGTAAACCTGACACACAAAGTACTGCTGCGACAAGAGAAACACAAGTAGACCACCTTCCCCAGCACACTAACAGTGGAAATGCTGAGTTCCCAGCTGTCGCTGCCTATCCAAATCAAAGCCACACTTTCCCTCAACGCAGTTTTCTCCAATCACTGGAGCCGATTACTGACATAGCTCATCAGTTTCACAATGGCAGTGAATATGAAGGGAGTTAGTTTGTCAGGGGGCAATCAGTGCCAAATGGAACCTCTTCATGCTTTGGTTCACCCTTACCCATTAGTTAACCACGATTGTCTCATTCCTCTAACAAGTCCCCAGCACCCCTTGCCTCTGAAAACTCACTCTGCACAAAAATAAAGCACTGCCATATCATCCATCTTAAAAGGCTCATAATGTTCATTAGTGACAGTCTCATTTATGAATTCAATCATGTTTACTACATTATATTGAGAGGTGGCTCCAAGTATTTGTCCTCCCTATTGCATACATGAGGGGGTCACAATAGAAACTGACTATAATGCAGTCCAACACATCAACATCACTATGACCTCAATGCTAAAACATAGAATTTAATAAGTGGCAAAATAATGAGCATTTTTCATTGGGCATCATATAAATAGACTTTATTGCATATTATTGCATAACCTATTGCATGTTATTGCATGACAATCGCATAGACGGTACATGTGCACACAATGCACTGAACACTGAGTGTACATGCCAATGTAAAAATAAATATATGGGTAAAAATGTAAATCCTCAAGCTTGATAAGACTTTTTGACTTCATTTGATGTAAATTTCTTCAGTTTACTTTTCTACAGAGCTGAAATTCAGCATTAGAAAAGAAAAACCCATCATGGTGGATATATGAGTAATACAAATATACTTAATAGCCTCAGTACAATGAGTTCAGAAGCATTATTGAAAAAAATATTAGCCCAGTTTGAGTTGAACATATAATGGAATTCATTACAACAGCATTTTCTTTGTCACCAACAGTTGTCAAGCTAGGTACAACTGAGTGTGAATTTCCCCGAAAAATGTCTGTATTGTGTTAGTGGGTCGAGGTAATTATCGATGGTTCCTCTCCTTGTAGACTGATAAGGTGGCCGAGTTGACAGATGGATTGCTGTGCTCTGCATAACTGGGGTTGGAAACATTGATCTCTGGGATTAATGCTGGCCTCAGAGGAGTAGATGGCAGTCAAATAGTGTTTCTGTAATTATACATTTACATGTGGCTACAATCTTAGAAGGCGCTGACACACACACTTAAATGTTTCACAGCTGCTCAGATGGGAAAAGAATAAAACTTTTTTTTTTGCTCTAACTTATATTACTTTGCAAGATGACAATGACAAAACCATCCTTCACAAATGCAATGATTTATATTTCTAGAAGATTTACTGAATCTTTTTGTATGCAACCACATCAAATTTACGATCCCAGGTGAAAACTCAGCACTACGTTGGCAGCTAAGAGTCAACACCCAATCACTTTTTTATAGACAAAATGGTTGCTGATGTATTGATAAGCTCATTTTAAAATTCACCAGGCTGTTATTTAGGCTGACCTACCTGAATCAGTGCATAAATTTGTCAGAGATAATTTTCCAACTGCAGCCTGAAGGATTTAAGGCACATGATTGCTTGGCCACTGCAACAGCAAGCACCGAGATCAAAGCGATGCTTCTCGCAAGCCAGATATTATAATGCTGAGTTTGGAAAGTTTGTAATCAGTGCAGAGCAGGTGCCCTCATCTTTTGTATGAGGGGAGGATGAAGCTGTAGGTACTCTGTGGCTTCAGATCCTCACATGCAGGTTTGGGAATGTTTTGACAATTGCATTCTGGGTTTTTTAATTAGAACACTCGACTGTGTGGCTGTCTCTTTAGGAAAGAGCAAAAAAAAAAATACAGTTAAGTTGCCTCAGTTTAAAAGTAATCTTTACATACATTTCCCTTTGGGATATTTTGCATTCATGAATTATAACAAACCATAAACGAAGTACAGCAGATATTTATTTTGTTATTCAGTGTGTATGGCGATTATGAATGTACCACAGATTCTAACTCAGTGAAGATGAAGATAGTGTGGTGCCATATGAATGCAGCAAAACTGTTGCTCACAATGTACCAGTTGAATAATTAATGTCGCTGTTTGCTTCTATTAATTGGCAGAGGAGCAGCTGACACTGATTCCTGTGAAGGACAATGATGCAGTGGCTAAAGATAAGCCTTCTCAGTAATTACTATTGACATTGCTTTAAAGGTAAGCCATGAAAGAGTTCTTGTGGGGTATTGGTCTTTTTTCTTGACAATTATGGGGTATAGCAGAAGGGGAAAAATTAATTTCAGTTAAACACCAAGAGCAAGAGTCACATTAAAAGGGGTTTATAGAAAATACATCATTACATTTTGGTTGTCAGTACAAAAGCCTTCTGGACTTTTACAAGTACAAGTCGATAAATGGACACATCAGGAGTGAAAATTAAATTACACACAATTCACCAAGGATAAGTGAAAGTTAGACTAATCTTATCACAAATAATTTGTCCTGACAGAAACTATTGATTGTGGGGTTTTTTTTTTAAATGTGGAGACATACCATATGTTTAAAATTGAACATTTGCACAAATTAACTCAGCAAAGTAAAAGAAAAGACACAACTTACACTCATGAGAAACAAGACCAATAGTCTACATGCTATAGCATCTCAGAAGCTGTATTTAGGCACAATAGCAATTTTAGCTAAATGCTAAACTTAGCGTGGCAAAATGGACACAATGAAAATGCTGACATTCTGATGTGTAACAGGTACCATATCCGCCATATTAAACATGTTAGCATGCTAAAATTAGATCATAACGACTAAAAACAAACTAGGTTTTGCATATTTGGTCATAAACCATGTATTGGATGAAGTAAAACTTTGACCTGATGATGATGTCACTAGACGAAAGGCCATCAAAGTTATTTGATTTCACCATGTGCTAAGAAAAAGTACCACATTGAGATAGTTCACTTAATACCACAAATGTCAACCTCATGGTGGCACCAGAGGGAAAGCTAGTGGGTCATGAAAGTCGTCACAATCAATCATTTGGTAACAATGGACGTCTGTACAACTTAGTAAGAACTTCAATAACTTCCTGGCAAAAAAACCAAAACATGTCCAAGCTGTGTTCAGCATTTTTAGTGTCCTCTGAAAACACTAAAAATTTGCAGTGCTTTTCTCTCTGTGTTTTAGGAACTTACAGCATATGTATTTGGTTATGTTGTGTGTATTTGCAGTGCATTTGTGAATTTGCAGCTTATTTTCTAAATGCTTGCATGTGTTGTCAAATTTGATGTGTTTTTTTTTTTTTTAACAATTTGCTTATGTTTTGTCTATTTGCATGTGTTATCTTCAGCTGCAGTGTGTTGAGCTCTCTGTTAAGCCACCTGCTGACACGTGTTGTAATGTACGTAGTTGTTGATGGAGACTGATAAGCATTAAGGCCTAGTATAAGAATAATAAACACAATATACCTGTAGCATCACAATCTGCACTGCTGCTCTGGCAAAAATTAAATGTGTTTGCATCCCACTGTGTTGCACGTAGTTGTATGGGATCTGTCTGGAGTGTTTGGTCATCATGTTGTTAAATTTCTACTTGGATGAGCAGAACATCCTCACAGCTGGTCTTTAGGTAGGCTACAGCCCACTGAATGGTAGGAAACTGGGAGGCAGTGAAGTGAAGTGACTCATTACACATTCAGCTAAAGGGCCCTTTCCTGTCAAGCTTGATTTGTCATCATCTGTCATCCTGTTGTAGAGATTGGCAATGCCACTTATTCTGCCAAATATGCATGTATCAGACCAGGTGACCTCATAGTAATCAAGACTTGCTATGACACATCACAACATGTGCTTGCGCTAAAATATTGCTCCCATCCAATGAAGTATGACTGGAGCAGATAGTTGGCCAGGCATTTCAAGCTGGTGTTATTGACAACTGAGTGACATGAACTAAATTGATATTGTCCCAACATTTTTCTTGATTGTGTTTTGTTTATGTTTGCCTTTGGACCTGCACCATTAACTCATTGTCGCTGTTATTATAGTGCAATACCACTGCCATGTGTGAGGCATATGCTTCCATCAAACTCTCATTAACCTTGTGTCTGATTATGTCCTGCATGGTGAGATTACTCTCTGAGATTTCCCTCACACAACAGAGTGGCCATTTACAGCTCAATGATGATTAACAGTCCAAACAAACAGTTTCCCTCCAGGCTGAGCTCAGACAACCGTGACTCCATTGGGATCTTCAGGTGCTGGAGAAAACAAAAGGCATGTACAATATCTCCATAATTTTTGTTCTCAAAGTCGAAAAAGACAATATTAATTTTTAGTTATTTTGATTGCATTTAGGGAGTAAATCCAGGTGATGTGAAAGGAAAAGTGTTGTTTTTTGGGAACTAAGCTACATAAGTTAAAGGGTAATTCTGGTATTTTTTACCTGGGCCCTATGTTTATATGTTTGGATGTGTTAATGATTCATACTTACCAAAAGTTCTGGAATTGGTTCAGTAGATTGCATCTGCCGGCAGCCGCGACATGGCTGCAATGGCTGCAATTCAATCCTTTGGGGCAACCGTGACTGTCAAAGTTACGTCCACTAAAAGTGTTTTATTTTAACACTCCCAGGCTGAGATTGTTACTCCACAACATTAGGGAAAGGATTCCCCTAGAGATAGTCATTTAGTAACACCAGAAACAGAAGTCTCGCTATGAAATCTTGTGGGAGGTGAGTTGTTGCAGGAAGATGCAGTCAGTCCAACTCTTTTGGAGTAAGAAGATTTTGGATTTTAATTTAAAGGAACTGCCATTAGGATTTTTTTTTCCAAAGTCATGGCTGAATCTTTAGCTGATTTTGACAATCTAGATATGGCCTTTGAATATGATGGCCATCCCTATTTTTTGGAGTCAGAGTACATGGATGAAGAGCTCGTAGGAATTGAAGAGCAAACAAGGAGAGAGAGAGAGAGAGAGAGAGAGAGAGAGAGAGAGAGAGAGAGAGAGAGAGAGAGGCACAACAGGCAGGGGAGGATGAAGCTGCTACAAGGCCAAGAAGTTTGGGAAACTATTGGTGTTCCTGTGGGTTAAGTGACCCTATGCCCACAGAGGAAGAGTGCCTGTGTTGTAAAGATTGGGACCTGTTGATGTCCGATACAAGTGGTGTTGATTTGTCCCAGGATGATATCTTGGTCACTACACAACGTTGTCTCACCACGTCAGACGATTTTTTCCCCTCTGATCAACAGGGCTGTACTGGAGACATTTTTTTTATGTGCCAAAAATTAGCTGGAAAAGGTGGCCAAGGCCACAGTCATCAAACGGACACATTTCTGTCGAGTAAGTACGACTAACATATTTACAAGCATGTGATTTATTTAAGTATTTACTGATGCATAATTTAATTTTGCTTCCGCAAGTCCTCAAGCAAGTGCAGGGTTGTGGCCTACCGTGTGGTGCTGGAGTAAGCACTCAAAGGAGTTGGTCGTTGTACCAGAAGAGTGGTGCCTAGCTGCATTGTCACTGCCATCAGAAGAAAGTACACCTCTCCTACCGGCACTCACATTGCATGTTCACAATTATATGATATTATTCTGTATACACGTATCCCACAAGTCACTATTCAATAACTGCAATTTTGGCTGTACTGTTGAACAATGTTCATTGATGGACTTTGCAAACCATTGCTGACTTTGTTTTGAATATCAACATTTGTACTGGTATTTTCCTGTGTGGAAAATAAATAAATAAATAATTATATATATATACACAGTATATATATATATACACAGTATACATATACACAGTCTGTGGTTCACGGGAGGTTATGCGAGTTCACTACACACCTTAGACACGCCTCCATTGCCAGTCCAAGCCAGCCAATCAACCCCTGATATAATGGTGGTGACGCGAAAATTCAAGATGGCATCAGCCCTGTACTGTTCAACATAATGATAAATGACATCTTTACAAGTTTAGATGGATGCATTAAATCAGCGCTATATGCAGATGATGGGGCCATTTGGATGAGGGGAAGAAATGTGCCATTTGTGTTAGAAAATATAAGAAAAGCAATAGAGAAAGTGGAGAAGTGGTCATATGAATGGGGGTTCAAGTTGTCAACAAGCAAGTCTTGTTATATGATGCTTACAAATAAGCACAAGATAGATGCTGAGAATCTAACATTATATGGTCAGCCGATGGAGAGGGTGACTGAATTTAAGTACTTGGGGCTATGGATAGATAGCAAATATACATGGAAAGTACATATCAAACACCTGGAAACAAAATGCTAAAAAGTCACGAGCTGTGGCCGGATGCAACTGGGGGGCAGATAAACAATCATTAATTGACATTTATAGGGCGATTATGAGGGCAACAATAGATTACGGTTGTATAGTATATGGAGCAGCAGCAAAGACATCATTGGAAAAAGTGGACAGATTACAGTATAGAGCACTACGAGTATGTATAGGAGCTATTAAGTCAACCCCCATTAATGCAGTACTAATAGAAGCAGGAGAGACACCACTGCACTTAAGAAGAGAGAAACTTGCACTTGCGTATTGGGTCAAGTTAAAATGAAGTGGGGAAGAAAATTCTTCAAAGAAGACATTACAGGATTGGTGTGAATATTCCAAGTTCCAGGGGTGTGGATTTGGGTGGAAAAGGGAAGAAAGAGCAAGAACATATAGAATGGAGGCCCTAGAGTTCACCAGGTCCACCCCAGTTAGTAGCATATCACCTTGGCTGTTCCTAGAAGTAAAGCTAGATATGAGTATTCTGGAAAAGAAAAGAGAATGGCGAATGAATGAAGTGGGTGTTAAAACAAGTA
>JBBPCS010000917.1:6545046-6570792 GCA_037974645.1 Hollardia meadi | reverse complement strand
CACAGCAGGTGGGGACAGGAGAGAGGTGAAGTGGCAGAGGAGCATGAGATAGTTGAACTTCACCAGCGAGCGAAAACGTGTAGAGCCAGAATATTTTCACATCTTACTCTGTGAATTGAGCATTTACTTCGGGCAAACCAGAGGTGATGTGGAAAGACAAACCAAAACTGTTTTGGTGAGTTTTATTTTTATGTTTAAAACAGAGAAACTTCAGAAGGTCGGTGGTATTTCTCTGTTTAGTAAGGAAAATAGGCGCAAGAATATTTCTTTGCTTGACATTTTGTGAGTTTGTTTTGTTTACTTATTAGACATGCTTAGTTATATTAGTCATGTTTTGAAAGTGTGTGTGTGTGTGTGTGTGTGTGTGTTTTCATATCGGACATATGATATATATCATTTGGACATCATGTATTCCGATTCCGATATTTCTATGAAAGGCCAATATTGGTCGACCAATATATTGGTTAACTGATTGATTGATAAATGTCATGGTCCACATTGGTATGCATTCATATTTCTAGATGCAAATGGAGGCTCTGCTCTTTATTTATCCGTTGCCATGGTGAATCATAATTTTGCAGCTTTGTTTCCATTCGCATGCGCTTAACTCACACTGAACATACTCAGACTTGATTGAACTATTTCTGATCAGTCTGATCAGTTAGTAAACTCAGAGTTCAGTATTAAACTCTGTTAAGTTTGTTAAACCTGTGTTTTGAAACAGGCCACAGAGGGGTGTACTACGAAGCGAGATTAATGGGTTAGCAAGGTATGTTAAGTCTAAAGCCAGAGTTTTCAGTGTCATGAAGGTGGCTCTCTTTTAACTTGGTTGGATCACCATGGTAACTTATGCTGAACACTATTGCTGAGCCGTACATTAAAGTACAGTACTACAGTAATGACACCAAAAAATGGGTGTAATTACAGCAGCGCAAATTATATGCATGGCGTTGTGTTTTTTTACATGGTAACCTACATGCATTCAGTTTGTGATGCAGAAAATCTTTTTCCCTGTTTGCTTTGGATAATATTAAAACTTTACATTTGAGACAGCATATCATCCATACACTAAACGAATGATATAGACATACCTACAGACCACTTTGGATGATGTTTTTATGCTCAGTTCTGATTTGCTGCCAAGTCTGTTTTACACCGCTGGTATTGCAGCTAAAAGAACACTTATTATAATTTATTTCTCTATTGGTATCCGCCAAGGAGGATATGTTTTCACCCCTGTCTGTTGGTTGGTTTGTTTGTGTGCAGGATTGCACAAAAATTACTGGATGGATTTCAACGAAACTTAGTGGGAGGATGGGGAACGGGCCAAGGAAGAATCCATTCAATTTTGGTGCGGATCTGGATAAAGGGGCAGATCCAGGAATTTTTTTTATCACTTTCATTAACATTGCGAGATAGGGTGTTTTTCCACATTTTTGTTAATTTCTCAGCAAATAATGCATGAATCTTTTTCATTTCATTTCAATTTTATTTGTTCCGCACATGGAATGCACAACTTAAGAAATAGCGATTCACAATCACAGCTCAACTATATTTACACACTCCATGGTCGAAAAGGAGCAGGGAGAAGAAAAAATCTTATGTAGCCTGCCCCTTACTCAAGAAACATTAATAAACAAAAAAATAAATGGACAGTCAATTACAGTTGCTTCACCAAGGCTTACAATAACATTAAAAAAAGGAAAAAAACAAAAAAAAGCAAAAACACGAGACATAAACAATAATTCACCATCAATAAAGATACGCATTATATGTCAACTTCAACTTCATATCATCTAATTATCCTTTTTTTAATACATTTTCTTGAACCGAAAGATATTAACACAACCCTTTAAACATCTGCTTTAAAGTAGTCCGTGCATACTGATGCTTAAAGTTAAATTTCCTTCTATGGTCCTACGACAATAGTGGTATCTCATTTGTTTTTGTCCGGGATTTTCAGGGTTCAATTATAAAGACACTCTATGGATTTAATTACAGACGGGTTCACCTGAGCCCTTATGCATTTCAGGTAACCAAAAGTGGAGAAAGAACTTAACCAAGGCTTTTACCACTGCTTTAGCCCTCAACGTGGACAGCCTCAGGAAAATGAGCGGCTGTGCACACCATGATAAAATACTGGCCTTGTTTTTGGCAAGGGACCAACAAAATATGAGGACATGCTCAAAGGGTTCCCCAATTACCAGGATTGGATGTATAGGTGCTGGAGGAATAACTTGGTTTGGTTTTCCAGTTATTTGGCAGCAAACAAAATTTGGCCACATGCGACTTTAACCCCGGCCAAAAATAAATTATCGTAGTACCCGATGGTAGGTTTTTTTAAATTCCCAAATGGACCGACTGGCTATGATCATGTGCACAGTAATACTGGTTGGAGAAAGGTACTACACCATGCTGAACCAAAGAATGCTTCACACCATCTCTCAAAATAGTAATTTGCACCCCGTCCACCTCACTACCAGCCAGAGAAAAGAAGAAAAAAAAAACCCTGCAAAACAAAAAGCTTGAAATCATCATCCTCTTGCTCCAACGATCCTCTGTCAAATGCTCATGCTGGTTACTGACTCCCCCTGAATCAGTCCCACAGCAGTGCCTTTTATTTTTAGACTGTTCCTCTTTCCTCAACACAGGGCAAACTGCAATCAGGCGCTCAGGCTCATAACAATTAAAACACTCAGCTGGATTTAGACAGGACACATTAGGTGACTGTGTTCTTTTGTTTTAAGCTGGTTCCTGGAGTTCATAATGCCCGGAAGACAAAAAAAACAAACAAACACTCTTGTGAGTCATAGCAAACTCATCTGCAAGAACAGCAGCTTTAGCGAGAGATGCAACTTTTGGCTCATTTAAATATACAGCAATTTATATTAATATAATGTACAACAGAGTCTTGGAGCTTTACGCCAGCTTTTCCCACTCCCAGTGCAGTAGATAGAGCAAGCCCCTCTCCCAAAGCTTCTCAACCAAGAATTGTCTTAGCTGATCTTTTTTTTTTTTTTTTTTTTTGCATTTAATGGCAGTTAGCAATGAGCATCAAATCAACTTTCTTACATTTGTTTAGTGGTTGTAAAGTCAGGTTTCTTGCAAAACTATCTAAATCGAACGCCATAGTGTCACTCAAAAAACAACAACCAAAAAACAACCAGAAATATGAAGCATACTGACCAAACTTACCTAACAAAACATGAGGAAAGAAAGACGAGCCCCCAATTTTTGTGATGTCTGGGCTAGGGGAAAACCGAGCATAGCATAAACATGGCTCCCTTCTTTCCCCACTGCCAATGACCAGTATCATATTGAGTGCAGTCCAAATGCAATTGATTTATTCATCAATATCAGGTAGAAAAGTAACCAAAATAAAATTAAAAAAACAACTCCAGCAATGTAAACTAACTAACCTAAGTTAAATTAAAACAAAAAAAAATACACACAACTTACCTAACATTAAAAAAAAAGTTTGCATAAAAAGGGTTTCTTACCCCTACAACTATTTTTAGAGGATTATTTACAGCGATATCAATCTGACATTGCATCGTCAGAAATCACTCATCACAGCACACAAACGCACAGACAGGTTGGGAGTCAGGGAGAGAAGGTGTGAAGGTGGCATTGGCCGGTGCCATTTTAAAGGTGGCCCCATCGGTCTCCCGTCCAATCGACAACCACCACCTGCAACTCAGAACAGGGAACAAAACACAGATAAGGGTGACAGGCCCACCTTGTGGCAGGGAGGGAGAGCAGAATGCAAAATTCACAAAATAACTCTCAAATACACACTATGACTGAACACTTAGCAACTCAGTGCTATGATAAAGGCATAGTAAACACTCATATGAAGGAATTTACCTTCATACATTTCACATTTTGTTTGTGTCCTCTTACTCAGCCGGTGTGTGCATTCTCATCCATAGTCCTTGGGTTCAGGCAGAGCAAGCATTGATGAAGTGTGGAGATAAAAGTTATCAGTGCTTCACAGTCTCAGACTAAGGGAATATGTTCTTGCTCGTAAGCAATGGAAGCAGCTAAAGACATGCACATATGCTTACATTTGACTAACCAATAAAATAATTTCACATGTACAGTGGATATACTGTATGCCCTTCTCAGAAAGACAGCTTGAGATTTGGGGATGGCACTATCACTTGTTGAGACTTGTATTGTCCATCTTTACTTCATCCTTGATGCATCAAGCTGCAATAAAGACTTCTGATAGGACATCGTCAGTCTCCAGAGACCTAATTGCTTCATCTCACAAGATTTCCTTAGCAACTCGGTTGTATTAATAATGTTTTGGTTACGCAATGGCTGACACACTAAATTGGAGCCATGAGTCGAACCTTAATTTTTCCACGAAAAATCCAGCCCAGTGGCAGCATGAATAGCATCAATCTACCAATCTAAACGTGGGTGGTGTCATTTTTTTTAGCTATTAGACTGCAAAATATATTGACTTCGAAGTCAAAAAAAAAAGTTGTCTATTGCCTGTCTTAGTAAAAAATGCAGACTCCCCAGTTCAGGTAAAAGGTTGCTGTGTCATACAGTGATGAAATTAATTTGTGTCACAGTTATCATTTTGAATTTGAGTTCCAGTATTTTTGTGATCAGGGATATGAGAAAATAGGGTCTGTTATTACTATTGATGATGATGATTAGATGACTGAATAAAATATTGAAATATTTACACTTTTTGGGTGAAATAATTAAATAAAATATTTAATTATGTCACCCAAAAAGTGTTATTAATTAATTAATTAATTATATTAATTGAACAGCCTAATACAAAATAACCTTTAGAATAATATATAGATTCATTGACAAACGAATCATTAGATTAATCGATTAAAAAAAATTTAAATTATCATTACCCCGAGCATGTGCCTAGAGAAAGGTTTATGGTTAACCCTCTCTCTTAACGGCACTGGTTATATCATTGGTCAGCTAATTTGAGTTTTAATGTGAGGATTTTGATAACATAACATAACATAACACTGTCAGTGTCAAATGTGAAGTAGCTTGGATGAGTGGTTCTTGAGAAAGATGCAAGCAGCAATACTGGAGACCATCTGCTCTTTAAAAAAACACACTTTGAACAGGCAATCCACTTTACATGTAATACTTTTCTTAATGTGTTTGTTCTCTATTATTTCCCCCGTCTGCCACATATCTTTTACAGAGAGGAGAGCAGAAAAGTGGGGACAGAATACAGTGGAGAGGAGAGGAAGCTAGAAATTCCAAGCTCTCCAATGACCATGGAAAGCATGCAGTGAGGACAGTACTTCAGCTATTTCCAGGTAAAAGCAAAAGTCCGGCTTCCCATTTCACAGTCACACTGACATAAATCTGTGCTTGCCAAAATATTTCACCAAGGCTCATGTTATTCTCGCCAGAAACAGCAGATTTTTAGTTACTCCTACCTACAGTGAGCTTTGAACCAGATTGGTTGAGTAATGGACTGAATCAGTAGAGATGTGATCTGACTCCTGAATCTTTGGTCAGCACCCTCCTTCCTGCACTGATGACATGCAGTGTGAACCTTCTCTTATTTTAAAGGTAACATACGTTTTTAATGTAAATATCAGAATTCCAATATCTATAAAGTCTTCATTTGGTAGCCTAAAAGTTGTTAATTAACATGAACTATTATTTCTCATTGTCTATCATTTGTCTTTTACAGAGAGGAGAACAGAGGGGACAGCATGAGAGCAGCAGAGCAGAAAATAGTGGGAGAACATATTTTCAGAAGCTGAATATGCAGTGTCAACAAGTCTGTCATCAATAAAATCAAGGGTAAATAATCAGTACATCTCAACAATCTTTGTAATTTTAAGTAACCTTAGTAACAGATTTTTTTTTTACATAGCTCTCTTTGTGATGAGAGCTGCTGCGTCGAGGACATACTGTATGCACGGCGGCGTTGTGGACGACGCTATGTCTGTTCATGTGGCTCTACACATGAAGAGAGGAAAAATATGAACATGTACAATACTTTAACCACATATATCACGTAAAAATAAGACATACCAGGTTGAGAGTTCAAAATGTTTCACATTGTCACATACTGCATGTCTGTAACAGAGGTGGAATATTGTTGAAAGCTGGGGGCTGTACAAATACTAAAACACCTGATCTCTTTTCACAGCAGTGCCCCAATGGTAGGTAGAGCATGCTTTTTTGTCTGTGTGCTTTTTATAACAGTGAAATGCTTTATAAATATGCACTAGCTATGAGCAAGATGAAATGGCCAAGAAGAAATCTGGTTAAACTGTTTTATGCTGTTAAGCTGTTTTTTTTTTCCCTGCAATTTGCCTCAAACTGAATGGAAGAGGTGGGTCACAGCTAAAGTGCTGAAATCTCAGCAGCTGCAAAACACAAACAAGTAAGTTGTGTTTGTACTTATGAACTGAATGCAGTGAAGTATTACTGCATCTTCCATTGTACAGTTAAATGACCCCCCTCTAATTTTCAATGTACATAATATAGAGGCTTAAAACTAGATTAGGTGTGAGAGGACAGCATCACTCATTCTCACTTCAATTCATTTCTAATGATTTCATTATTCTTTTGATGCCCCCCTCTCCTACCCCAGAGGCTCAGGAGTGAACACCATTCTGCCTTCAAATGGAACACTGATTGTTTTTCATGTTTATTCACAACCCACGGGTCAGCAGCCTCCCATAATCTGCTGTTTCTTCCAAGGACAATTTGGAGGATATCATGAATAAAAATGATCTTAATAATATCTCAGTGAAAGGACCCATGGCAACTATGAATACCATTAGAGCCTGATCAGAGGCCGTTAGTGCCACATTTATATGGCCAGAGCAACAGTATGCATGAGTGACTTAGGAGACTGGCTGTTTACACTCCTTTGTTATTATTATTTTTTCCCCTCATCTTTCCCGTACTATTTCAATTTTTTATAGAATAATGGAGTTCTGATCTCTAGAGGCATTGTTATGTGTACTTCTATTAGATGAAGTATTCATCTTCTCCAGTTTACCTCAGATTGATAATATGGAAACAGAAATACAAGAGAAAGTCATTGTGCCTTTGGAAGTTTCTTTACTGTGAAGTATGCTGCATGGAGCAGTCGCAGCAATTTGCTTCCCTCCAATATCCTTGACCTAGATGGCAAAACTTCCAGGGGAGTAGAGAATTAAAAGTGAGAGAAAAAATACATGTATGTACAGGATGAAAAATACACGTTAGGTGATCAAATATAGCATTTTCCTTGAACTGTGTGTTAAGGAGATGACTCTACTCATAATATTAACATAAAGAACAGTAAGAACTATATTCTACGGGATATTTTCTACCTGCAGAATCTCCCAGGGAAGGAAGGGTCACCACAAAGGCTGTCTGGACCGTACAAATTACACACAATCACAATTTCTTGATTCTTTACTGTTGTTAATATAAGAAATTAATTCTGTTAACCTGTCCCAACATCATTGTCATGTTTTATCCTCTTTATCCTTTCTTTTACATGTTCCTGCTTGTACTCTTCCATGTTTCATATGATTTGCATGCTCTTTTCTTGACTTTGAGGCCTAATGAATCAAGGTCTAATGAGCAAATCACAGCCAAATGTGCTGTGGAAATTGTGTGTGTTTGTGTGGGAGGGGACCCATTACCATATTATTATGTGTGGGCGTGTTAGGGGTTGTAACAATAATGGCCAATCACATTAGTTTGTTTTACCCCTTTAAAAGCAGCACTGTTCCACCATAATGTAATGACTGCTTTGTAATGGAGTAGAGAGTCCAGGAAGCTTTCCTGAGAGAGAAAATTCACAAAAAAAGCAATTTACAAATGTATACCTGTGGAAAAATTCTTAAATGGTAGTCCAAATACACCAGGAAATGCAGGCGATGTCTCTTTTTTAGCTACAAGTAAATTAATGTTTAAATTAAAAGCCTAGTTTCAGTGTTTACAATGCGTATCAATACTCATCATTATGATTTGATTTTAGAATCATAGTGATGCACAAAGATTGTCTTTAAATTGTTTTACTGAAGTGATTATTAGAGGATAAGTTCAACAAAACACAACAAAGCTAATTTTCTTTCATTAATTCTTTTCATTAAGCTTTAGCCCTTTGCCTGCCTCAGAGACACCTGATGTTATCTCGGTACAGTGGAGATGAAATAGCACTGAAATATTACATAAGTTAACCCCAATGTTCTGTTTGAGGTTCTACAGATCCTTGGTCCTCTTCAACAGCTCAAATAATGTATTAAACACAGGCTTGAAATTTAATGATTTATCCTAATTTAATGAGAATTGGTCCTAATCATGATTTTAAACAGAAAACCCATCATTACTTTTTATGAGAGAGCCCAGCTGTAAAAACCTGGTTGAATACTATGGATTTTCCTATTCCTATAAAAATCTGTTATTGGTGTTCAAAGTACTTTTTACACAGCATTACCCTTCCAAATCCCAAATAATTTATTTAAATTTCTGTAAATCTGTTAATTGTTTTGTTTGTATCAGGGAGTTACCTCATACTGCAAGTGTAGACAACATTGCGTGCATTTCTTTGTCTGTAAATGTTTTGGCAAACAAAGGGAAAACATGAAATATTTCCTTATTTGATATAATAATATAGAGCTTAATGCTTTTCTGTGTTTTGTCATCTTCAACAAATGCACAAGCCCTGTTTGTAGTTAAGGGAAAGGTTACCCATTCCTACTACACATAGGGTTTTAATAAAGTTGGAAGGGAAAAAAAGTCTCATTTGGAGATTATTATTAATATTACACATAAAACAGTGAATAGAATGAGCCAGTGTCAACAAAACACAAGGGTTAAACTCAACAGCCAGTTTTTTTTGTTTTTTTTTTAAAGAACAATGCTCTGAGCTGTTTACAGAGACTATATTATTATTATTATTATTATTATTTTTAATCTAAGATTATTGATAGACCTTGCTGTAAACCAGCTTCTCAGCCCAATTATTATTTGTAATTTACAAAGAAAGTAATTTTTTTATAAAGGTGCTCAAATTAAAAAGCATAATTTCAATGAGCAGTTACATTTTAAAAATCGCCAGACGTGTTCTGCCACTGCTAGCTTATGTTCCCTCGGATGCAGTGGCACAACATGGTTTTTGAACCAACAAAGTGATGTGGGAGACAACCCTATGCCAGTAAAAGCTCCAAAGTGTGTGGTGAGGAAATATGACCCTGACTACAATAAATTTGGATTCCTAACAGCATGCAGTGGTGCTAAGCTGAAGGTTTTACCACATTCAATGGATTGTAAAGTGAAATGAATGTGGCAAAATCCTGTGACTTTTTTGTTTGTTTGTTTGTTTGTCATTTATTTGGGAAGGTGGTCCTCAGAAATTTGTTGACAATTAGAAATGGACCTTAAGTTGCAAAAGGTTGAGAACCCAGCTGTAAACTATTGTTTTTGAGTAACAGCATGTGCCATAAATTGATTTTGATTAAACTTAACTTTGATAAATCATTCCTCGTAACAGGGTTTTGATTACCAGGTGCTAAATAATCATCATAGTTTGCATAGAATGATATATTTAGGATATTTTTTCTTCCTCGGTGTGGCCCAATAAAGACTACAGTTTCTTGTAAAGCTGCTGTTGGAAAGGTCTTTCACAAGAGTCTACATTTTGACAGCTATTAAGAAAACACAGTGCAATTAAGGGCTATCTCCACTGTCACAAGGCCCAGAGGCATCCGGCTTAACCCTAAAAAAGAGACAAACACAAAACCCTGTTAAAGGCAAGTTTGCAGTCTGTCCAGTTAAACTGTCTGCATTAATTATTTAGTAATTAGCTACATGTAATTGCTTTCTGACACCTAGGATTACACTGTCTTTGTAATGCATTAGCTGTCTCAATTATAGCAGAATGTTGGATAAGCCTGCACTTGATGTGGCTTATCTCTTCATTTTCTTTCTCTTTACCCCCCCCCCCCACTCCCCATTCCTTCCGTCAGCATGCTATCCATACTTCTCTCCTTTGGTTTTCACAAGGAGAGTGATGACTAAGCCATAGCAGTGAGCCAGCATGTTAGACCAAGGAAAATTATATCCCACATACCTCTGATCTCTAAGCCAGAGCTTCTTAGTCTTTTATAAGGTCTGATTGCTACTCATTGCATTTGCAGTAAACAAGTACACTTCTGGATGTGTTTTCACACATGCAACATTGACAAGTTTGCAGATCTGCACATCTTTTCACTCTAGCGTATTTGCACGCTGGGACCTTGAAGCGTGGGCTTGGATCTCGGATCTCATACCTCTAGACCTATAGGAATATTCACCCAGACTTCAGGCCAAACAGAGACAGCTGATTATTAGAGGAGCCTTGGGATGGATCAGGGGAAACTGCAGAACCAGGAGGCTTATAGAGGCAAAAAGCCAGGTTTTTATGGGTTAGCTAAGCAGTTGAACACACCCTGGGATGTGTGAATATACAGTATGTGCGCACACATAAGCGTGTGTGCAGTTTGTAAAGTATGTGAATTTTAAGACTTTGTCAGTGTGGTATGTCCTGATGGATATGTTATTTTCATTTTCAGCTGTGAGCTATGCTGGAAGGTTAAAAGTGGCAAAAGAGGTGACCTGCCTCAAAGAGCTTCCTTAGACACATGGGTATCTTGGAAACTTTGTCCTATGTCAGTGTCTTAGAGTGATGCGAAGGAATACCCTACACTCTATCCTATACCCTACAAACCATAACTAAGAATATATTTGCAACTGTAAAAAGAGGTGTGCCATGAGTGCTTTTCTCGCTAGATTCAGGGGCTTCCTTCCTCCCTGTTGAAACTCACTTGCTTTGCCCTGCCATCAGCATTTTGTTTAGGCTGGAGATGTGGTCTCAATTAATTTGATGTTCTCCTTTGCTTTAAGGGCTTAATGAGGTGAGGGTTGTGAGCACTGTGATAATCAATCTGATCAGAGAAATTACTGACTTAATATGTAATGATATCAAAAACATGAGCTCACTCCCATATTTGTGCATCTAACCTGAGAACTAAGTTGGCACCATGATTTGGAACATTTTACCATTAAATTTCTGCTCTTGAGTAAGAAATTGAACAACTGGGTGACAAGAAGGTTGAGTGTATATTCCTCAGCCAAACCAAAGGCCTTGTATTACTCGACAGCTTGATAGGAGATTAATTTAGAAAACTAAACCTATTTCAGTCAGGACCACTTTAGTCACAGAAACTTAGATTCCCATTTGCATTAAGTTATATTTGGGGGTATGGCTCTGTTCTGGGAGCTAAGCAGCAACTACAGAGCAGGCAGAATTGACATTGATCAAATCAGACACAGCATAAAAAGGAGGAGCTGGAGTGGAGGTGGTCCGGTGGTCCGTGGCCTGCCTAAACTAACGCATTGCTTGATTTATATCTGTAACCTGATGATATAAAAACGACCACCCACACCAAGATAAGAGTTATATTTTTGTAGCAACTCCTGATAATAAAAAACAGATTTTAACCTAAAGCGTGAATGTACACACGTTTATATGTGAACTGTCACAAAGATCCTTATGCTTATGGTACAAAGTAAGACATGCTGTTGTATTCTACTGTAACACTATTTTTTAAATGCATTCCAAAAATCTCCCTTAAGTGTCAGGGACTGATCATTTTTCTTCTTCTGTGTATTTGTAGACATTACTAAACCTCTTAGGGAGGCCAAAGCTCAAGGTCAGATCGAGGGCATCCCTCCAGTGCTGCAGACATACTGTATATAATACTAATCTTTAAAGCATATCAGTTTTGCAGTGAAAAAGCAACAATAGAAACAATCATTTGATAAATAAAAAGGAAAAATGTTTTTTCAATAACTTAATTCTAATACCTGATACCTTTAGCTGTCCCACCAACATTTACAATACAATACAATAGTGTGCATCCATAGCAAACTCAAAAATCAGGTGTGCTTGATGTGTGTACTTTTCCATTGTAAACACACTGCACACTCAGAGCTAAGAATGAGCAGATAGGAATTGGGACACTGCTATCATCTCATTTGAGGACACAGCTGCACAGAGCCCATGTCCTAAACTGCAAATACATTTCTAACTAGGCTGCTTTGTTAGCCATGTGTTGCTGTTTCCTGCATTTCATTACATGTCATACAGTTAATCTTAAATTGACCCAATTGACCCAAAGCTAAGTTTGCCACATGTTGGGCTTTTCACACGCAACCCTTTTCTCTGCATATAGAGGGCCTAAAGGTTCCTATTCAGACAGTTATGTGAAAAACAAACACATTTATTGGCACTTTTGTAAAGTAATGATCCATATCTTTGCTATAACCGCCATAAATCAAGCTGGCAATGAATATTAATATAATAATATATATAATATATAACAAAAAAAAAATCTGAAACATCCACTGTGACAAAGTCCTTGAAATATTTGCCACATTTCTTTGTTTATAAAGTAGGTAATTAGGACTTCAGGATTTAATTTTATTGCTTTTTAGGGTTAGTGTTAGGGTTAGTTTATCCAACAAATCTAGCATGTGAGTGAGAAGCTAGGTCACTTTTGAGGGCACTTTATTGACTTTAATTCATTGCTTGGAGGCTTGCTCCAACCTTAAGCTCACCCCAATCAAGAAAGGCCCCATTAATGCTTATTCTGAATCCATATGCGGTAGAACCAAGCTGGAGACAGCAATTTTGAGCCTAAGAACTCTTCCCCAGTCAATTTACACTGAATCAAAATTTAACAATTATAGTACTGTTAAACACGCAGAACACAGGTACTAATGCTTTCAGATTTATTTCTCGTGTCAGGGTCACTGGTAACTCCTCTGTGTGTACTAATGTATTCATAAATCAGTTTTGTGTTATCATTTTATGATTTAAATAATTTATTTGCGTTTATTGTGTGATTCATTGATACATCATCAGGGAGGGTCAACAGGAGCACGTCCATGAATCACTGACATTCATCATAATGAAAATGTCATAATGTGTTCAAAATGTGGCGTCTGTGAAGGCTGCCTCTAAATTTATTAGAGATCTTCTTTCCATTGTTCTGTATTCTGTGTGCCAGAAAGTTTTAAATGAATCTCCTCTCCTGCCTCTGTAAGAGCTCTGCTATTTTCACGAGATTTTTATTTTACTTTAAGCAGGCAATGAATTGACATAGGGGTGTTAGGGCAAACTAGTTATACGAAGCAACCGCTATATTGACCACTATAGTATTAGGACCCCTGTGACTATAGTATTTATAACACATACAGTGATAATGTTATATGTACATTCAAAGTAACTCTTAATAATACATTATATTGTATGCAATGCATTAGGCATGTGTTAATGTATTATACAGGTACATATGATGAATTATAGATATTCATTCATGTAAAAGTATTACCCAATTTTGCATTATTAACCCATACACAATCACATGACACTTGTTTTCACTTAGGAACGCAGTTGGCTGTCAGTTTGCCATCAGGTGCCGTTGAGCTGTTACTGATTTGTGGTCTCTGCCAAGCGAAAGACCAAGAGCTGACAATAATGCAAAGCAGAGACAACATAATCTGTCTCAGCACTTTAGAGTGCCAGTTGTCACTTTAATGGGGCATATTCTCAGTTTGTGTTAATGGTAGTATACTTTTTGTTTTTCCACGATGTCTCAGCAGCTAATAGGTGGATTGCTATTAGTCTCTAACAGTCATTCTTGGTGTTCAGAGGGTGAACCCTGATGACTTCGTTGACCCCCTGACTTTTCCTCTATCACCATCAGCAGTTCATAATTTTCATTTATTAATTGAAACGTCTGAACATCTTCTTGATTGTTTAGAGCAAAATGATTCATAGTTCCCAGATGGTGAATCGTAGGCCCCATTTGCACTTGTCCTTTCAAGTGTCTTATATTCACATCCAGGTTAAATTAAAGAGACTTTAATTTAAGATTGTGGGCTTCATGCAAATGAGGATCAGCTCTACTCCAGTCCAGAATGTGGAAATGCATCTGAAGCTGCTCTGTAATTAACAAAATACAAATAACTTTGGTACTTTAGTAATATTGTTACAACAACTTAGCATTAGCTAACAACTTTCCATCACTGAACACATGAAGGAACAGCATTTATGAAATATGAGGGTCTTGAATGCTTCTTGGATGTATTTACACTTGACCTTTTATAATACACCGCCATGAGGTTAACATTTTTCAGTTGGCCATTAGTATTGCAGTCTGCCATGTTCAACGTGAAGTGAGGTCTTGAAGCAAAAAAAAAATGAAAAAGAATGCATATGATCAGTTTATATCAGAGTTCTTTCAAATCGGCTTGGTGTTTGACGAATCTAAGAGAAAAAAAAAACATGATGTTTTCATACTTAAAATTAAGATCATTCTAAAGAT
Organism: Hollardia meadi; assembly: GCA_037974645.1. NCBI lineage: Eukaryota > Metazoa > Chordata > Actinopteri > Tetraodontiformes > Triacanthodidae > Hollardia > Hollardia meadi. The sequence continues at coordinate 6,556,405 of JBBPCS010000917.1, read as the reverse complement.
TAATTAATTGCTGCACTTTGCTGTGCAGATCTGCAGATAGTGTAAAAAAGGATTAACTGATAACCTACAAAGATTCATTCTGCTTTGCTTTCACACTACTGACACACAGATGTCAAAGAAGCCAGCATGCACAGAAACAATGTGTTTGTGGGACACAATATCAAGATCAAGTTGTAGACATCCTCAACCAAGCCAAACCAAGAGGATTTTAATATTTTGTCACAGAATGGTGAATTAAGGGCAAATACATGTACAATTTTATTTAATTTACAATTGACAAATTGTTCTGTATTTCATTGAGTCAGTGCTCGAGAGTTATAATTGCTGGGAAGATTAACTGAAAAAATGATGTTGCCTCATTTTCTAAGAATTATTTACACTTTGTAAATAATATGATTGAAACTCTGATCATGAGGGGAAAACGATTTGACTTTTCCCACCTCAACCTTTCCCTGTGACATTTTCTATATCAATCATTGTGCTCAAGAATAAAACTACAACCAACTGCAAAAGATAATGCGATACTGTGTCTACTTTATTACGACTGAAATTGGCTCCCTGTTTTCCCAATTAAAACAATCTCACTTAAACTGATAAAACACTTGTTCTTACCTTACTTGACTTGTTCACTATCCACCCATGCTACTTGCTCTGTTGGTGGTTCCTGGAATGAAAGCTACATGTTGTCATTACTGTACTGATGCCATTTTATGGGGAATGGTTGCACTGGTGATCAACGACTAGACCTACCAATAAACACATAATAAATGGTTCTGACCAATGAGAAGGTTCATACAATCTCTGTGACAAAGCTGGCACCACTTCCTGGGAACACAAAGCGTACTAATTACAAATTAAGAGAAAATGCTTCAATGCAGAGTCTGTTGGCACTGTGACATGTCTGAGAATCAGTTATAGGCAGTGAGCAAAATAAGTTTAGGGGCAAAAGAGTGGTTAGGGTTATGCATCATGTGCTAAAGTCTATTATGTATTTGCAATAAACACATTCAGAATTTATAAAGATTTGATCTTGGTCATGCTCACCATTCAGGCAAGAACGTTCATGGCTTTTACAAGAGCTGATTGATCACACTTTAAAACCCCTTCTCTGTCATCTGCTCTGAGGCAAAACAAGAGTGGAAATGCAATTGGTTTTGCAAATAGATTTGAGATGCACATTTTCTCTTCTAGGGTAGGCCTTATATTTTTCCAGTAACTGAATGCATATCAAAGTGAAACAAGCATCTGTAACATGGAAGAGGTTTCTAGGAGTTTAGTAAGGGCCGTGTGGGTGCGATGTTGCCGTGAGCCATAAAATTACCAGAAAAATACAGTCAGAATCGCTTTTTTTCAAATAAATTATCGCCAAATGCATGGTGGATGATTTTCCACAATCATTATGCTGAGTTAAACAGTATACAGTCAGTGGTGGAAATGGTGGGGAACGCACAAGAACACCGTTTCTGGAGTGAAAGTCGGGGAGAGGGACGGCGTTCCCACTCAGATTTCATATTTACAAAACAGATTTACAGCTTTATAGCTGTTTTACACGGTTTTTAAAGTGATCATGAAACAAATATAATTTATTGTGCTTGAACACACCACAAATCCAGCAACAGCCCTCTCAGCCAATGGAAAGGCATGGCAGGCTGAACCAGTCCCAACGGTAGCATTCCTGAGTTGTCATTGCTAACGGCTACAGGTATGCTGGAAGCTGTTGGAAGACTCATCAAAACTGATGACGGTGGTTCGCTTTCTAATGTCTTTTAACATTGGTGACATCTTTGACATCTAGTCTAGTTAATGTAACGTTAATCTTGATTATTTTATGGTTTGTGTGAAAGTCAGTCGGTGTCCGCTAACCACTAAGTGTCGACTAACGTCAGCTAGCTAGCTAACTTTGGGCTAAATTATGAAAGACTGTGGTATTGATAAGCTCCGACGTTATTGGAAAATAAGACCTGCCTGTAGTGACCGGGGAAGCTCTTTCTACCCGTTTTCACACATGCAGACACAGAGACCTTGCTCACAATGCACTTAAAAGCTTGGTTGCACTCCACTCGAGTCAATGCAGACAATGCTTGTTACAAGTGCAACAAGTATTTTACACGTAAGGGCGGAAACACAACCAATCTTTCCAAATATTGAGTCAGAGTGCATCACATACAGGTGGAGAAATTTAGTTTCCCCATCCGAATTATACAAACTTGGGTTAATGATTAAACTACATGCCCACTAACATCTACTAACTATAAGCCCACTAAACAAGTGGGCTAATAATTACTAAATATTGGTGAGTTCATGAATTCAATTAGAAATTCACAGTTTTAGTTTCAGAGTGCTCTGAGCATCCTCTGGATGTCCGGATCGGTCCCGTCACATTGTTGGCTAACGTTACAGTAACTTACAGGCTATCAATAACCAGTGGTGGGTAGAGTAGACAAAAACTAGAGTCAAGTAAATGGGAAAGCAGAAGTGACAGCATGCAGTGAAGAGTTTAGGAAAGGAAGAGACAACATTCAGTGGACATGAGGACAGGAGACAGAATGCAGTTTCAACCACCCCAAAGGTAAATATGAATTTATTTTCTGCTAATATCAGAATGCAGGTAAATGGTTGACTAGATGAATAGCCCAAATGATTTTTCTATTATTTTTCCCTTGTCTGCCACATGTCTTTTACAGAGAGGAGAGCAGACAGAGGGGAACAGAATGCAGAGGAGACCGGATGCAGTTTCAACCCTCTTGACAAATTTTATCGAAACATTAAGATAATATTTTTGAAGTTATTTTTTTAAATCATATCTTCCTTTCCTTTCCTAGCCTTCCATTCCATCAAATATACATTTGGTGTGTATATATGTGCTAATATGCCTGGTGTCAGTACCTTGATGCTAAGCAGAGACCTCTTCAGAGACCTCTTTTACTCTTTTTCTTTTTTTGTATAGTTTAGGGACAGCTCTGACTTTCTTGTGTCCTGTCTGACACTCTCTTGGAGTTTGTAGAAAAAAAATAGGTCCATATTTGAAATTGCTTTTTCCCCCCATCCTTTTTTTTTAGCACTTAGACCTTCCATCCCATCTGGTGGGCTATTATTTCAGTTGCACATTTTCATTGGTATGAGGCAGTTGTGAAATATTCAGTGAAATCACCAGACTAGAATTTTGTTGTTGAGCAAAATAGATTTAACTGACAAAAGAAAATGAACAATAGACTTGTCCCATCGAGCTAAAAGTCAGACTACGAATTTTTTTTTTTTTTTTATGATGTGATTCTCATTTCTTTTGCAGACATCCTTGCATTAGGCTACAACAGGAGTATGTTCCAACAGACAGAAAAAATGGTTATGCTGAACTAGATAAATAGGATGAAATCAGATCACAATGGCCTTGATGTCTTACTCAGAGATTTAGGGATAGGAACCAAGGGACAGGATAAGGGAGGACACAGACAGCTTGTCCTGTTGATGGCCAAATCCCGATCCATGTTGTCCTTCCAAGTTAGGGAGTATTTCCAGCTGACAGACACTTTGTTGTATGTGCCCTGTCTGGCAGACAGCTTGCCGTACACTAGTAACCTTACTTACTCTGGCTATTTATACTTTTTATAACCCATCTTGTAAATGATTTTCATTATTCCCTCTTAGGCTACTTGTCCTCTTTGGGGGTTGCTGTCCCTTTTCTCACATCCTTTGAAGGAGAAGCACTCCAACTCTTTATTCAACTATCGATCTGTGCTGGGGGTAGTGGAGGTATAGATCCACCTAAAATCATACTGTAAACCGTATACTCTTGAGTCTTCAACTAGCAGGCAGATTCGGTCTACTTAATCTCATTGATTACAGGTCCTTTGATTTATTTCTATGAACTAGTAAAGACAACAGATTATCTGCAGAAACTAGCAAACCATTTAATGTATTCCTTGCTGGTTACATCAAAGTAACAGCTGGAAACAAAACAAGCAGTCTTCATCCGTAAAAAGATCCATAGCCACGGAATGGCTATGAACAAAGTTTTTACCAGATCAGTGTATTTGAAGAATCAACTGGTATTTGCTCGTGAACACCTTTTCAAACCCTAGACCCACACATGTCAATAAACTGCCTATCTTTTTGCAGTGCTTTTGGCTATTTTGAATGTGTGTGTGCATAGCACTAACCAAGCCCTTACATTGTAGGACTATTTGAGGTCTACAACCTTGATTCCTGCATGTCTAAACCACTTCTTATTCTCTTTGACCCTTATATTCCAAACCAATGCTTAAATATGAGACCAAAGCATTAGTCCTGCACAGAACACTTTACAGCTCAGGGTAGGGCTTCACCTTTTAAAACACAAATTTTTTTTGGTCTCAGAATTCTGAGTTTAAAGTCAAAATTCTGAAAAAAAAAGAGTCAGAATTCTGAGAAAAAAAAAATTCACATGTGGCCCTAATCCTCTTCCGTATTACATAGTCATAACAATAATAATAATAATAAAGCTGTTTTTTCCTGAAAAAGATTGTTTTTCTTCAAAAACAGTCAAACTTGGAGCGCTCGGTGGCTCAGTTGGTAGAGCAGGCGCCCCATATATGGAGGCTATCAGTCCTCTGCAGCGGCCGCCGGTTTGACTCCAGCTTGCAGCCCTTTGCTGAATGTCACCCCCTTTCCTGTCCACTCTTCAGCTGTCTCTCAAAAATGAAAAAGGCTTGTCAAAGAATTGACACCCTTTTCATGTTGTTACATTGTCAAGAAGGGGCTGAAGGACCAGCATACAGCCAAGAAGAACTGAAATTTGACTAAAATGAAAAGATCTTGCTCTGTAGCTTCAGTGCCTCAATGCACTAAAATTAAGGATGACATCATTATAGGCTAAGGTTAGCATGATTGTACCTCGGGGCAAGGTAAAGAGTGGCCACATCCATCTCGATCAATCTCAGATTAAACGCACCACCAGGTGATCATGCTACGCAACACATATGAAACACACCCCAATGTTATGTGATTAACAGGTTACACTGGGTTTGGCGAAATGCTAAAACGCTCACATTGGACACTCCAGCAGTGATTTCTACATTTGATACATTGCTTATTAACTTCTACCTTCAGTGAGTTGTGTGAGGACTTCTGCTTTTTTTTATTTCTGACAAGGTCGTTACTGGTAATAGCGAGGCAGACAGGCTGAGTGGACTGCTGATAGTGGGAGAGTGGACTGGTTATAATATGCACTGAGAATGGCCAGCAGAGAAGTTGAACCAAGAGAGGATTGAGGGTGGACAAGGCTCGTAGACTGTTGTTCAGACAAGTGAGTACATCCACTAGTCACGTAGCATTGTGTGTGTCAGTTACTTAATTTTTGTATATTGCTTTTTGTACCTACCGCAGTGTCCACAGATGGTTTTATTTATTCATGGTGATTTGTTTAATGGTCTGAGTTTTGTACTCTTTTCTGGTTAACTGTAGTGAGGCTAAACAGTGAAGGGCTTATATTTAGAGGTGATAGTCAGTGGTATAGAGGCTAATAAAAAGTCTTTTTTTCCCTTATTTTTATGCCTCCGCACAGGCAATAGCCATAGCCGGAGGCATTATGTTTTTGGGTTGTCCGTCCATCCCATAATTGTGAACGCGATATCTCAGGAACACATGGACAGAATTTCTTCAAAGTTGGACCCAAGAATGAACTGATTAGATTTTGGTGGACAGAGGTCAAATGTCAAAGTCACTGTGACCTATTAAACAACTACATAAAACAACATAACTCAAGAATTCATATGATAATTGTGACAATGTCTCATAGGATAAAAGGAAGAAGTGATGACGTTTTATAACCAGTAAAAGGTCAACTGCTTGTGACATCATAATGTTGTGTAACAGTTTCCTGGCCATTATTCAACCCAATAAGTCAGGAACCATATTTCACATTTGTTCGGATACTGAATTGGTGACACTAAATCTTTGGTGTCCAACTTGAAACTGTGCTGATTGTATAGATCTTCTGTGCTGCTGGGTTGAACATGCGTGTGAAGAATCCATGTTTCAGAATTTGTAGCTTCTTTGCAGCAACATCCATATTTAAAGTGTTGTATTACACCACAAGCTCTTTGATTTTGTGAATATTGAGCTTCAGGTGTTTGCCGTTGCACCATGTGACCAAGCTCTATCAGTCACTACATAAATTTGATGAGTCTGGACAGACATAAACTGCAACTTGACTGGTGTGCGGAGGCATACAGCCACAAGGCAGTAGTTCTATATATATATATATATATACAGTATATATATATTTTTTTTTCAAATCTATTATCTAATTAAATACTTTTAGCAATGGCCTCATCTAAGCAATAGCATGTCTGGCCTCTGGAATAATCTATCTCATGATACAATTGCTAATTAAAACTGTCCTCCAAATGGCGTAGGTGGAAGCCAATGTTTTCTAAAATCACACAACAATCACCCACACATAGTGTAATGAAATATAAAATAGTACATATTCCCTCATTGTGTGCATGATATCATTCACCATTCTGGTGACACTGATGAGTGTCCTAGTATGATACAAGAGTGATATTGGACATCCTGTCAATACATTTTAATGATGTGACTTCAGAGAGAGCCTTAAAAGCTGTCTGTCTCTTTGGGGCTGCATGGTAATTGAAAAGAGGTTTCAATGTGGTGTGTGGAAGCCAAAAGGGATTTTGAAAATAACCCCTAGTTAACGAGTTTGTTCATTATAAGTTTAACAATTTCCTATGTACAAGTTGTTACAAGTTTAACAATTTCCTCATATATACAGTATATATAGGAAATTGTTAACTCATTAACTAGGGGTTATTTTCAGAAATATCCCTGTTGACACATGCTACTACTAACAATAATGGCAGCATTTTATGAGGTCAGGCAGATACCGTGTGGATTCGACCCAAATTTTGCCCTAAATTGGTCGCCCCGACTATAAGTTTTCAGTTGATGTTTGACATGCAGTTTGAGTGAGGTCACATCAGCAGACTAAGTCAGGGTGTTGCCTGACTTGGGAACATGAGATGCTTTTTCTGGCATTTCCGAAATTTTGGTCATCTGTCTTTTAGTCTTAGCAGTTTCATGGTCCGATTTCCCATGTGGCTGCTATCAAAAGATATTTCATATTGTGGCAAAGACAGTTGTCCATATATTGTATGCAGCTTACAGACATTTAGGGCTCCATATTATTCATTTTTATTCTTATTTAGCATTCAAAGAAGAGTTTCTCTAAATAAACATCTAATTATCCACTAAAACCAAATCGTACTAAGCACTCATGTCAATTGATTCACAATTTCTGAGAATAAAAGTCATAAGTTATGGCTGCGCAGAAAGGCAGATTCAAATGTGAAATCTCACATAAGACAACATCAAAGATCAATACAAATGCACAGTGTCAGCCCTGCTTTAGGTGGGCCAGTATCCATGCCCTGGTTTGGTGCACGCTTGCTCACTGGCAAGAGTTATGATGTGCTCACACCGATCTGTGCAAAAATGCGCACCATCTCAGACTGACTTCAAGTTAAACCCATAAAACTGACAAATTCAAAGATGCATTTTACTGTTTACAATACAAAAAGTGATGCACTGTATGTGATAATGAAATAGTCATTATTCCAATGGTGTGTCATCACCTCAACTTGTAGAATGTTACACTACCAGACTACACACTGCAGCATTGCTCTCATTGACTTTCCAGTCCAGTGTCCAGTTGATGTTTGCTCAGCTCCATATATCAACATCACATCCTTTTCCTTGGCTGAGTGCATGGCAATTTCGTTGGGCTCGGCTAATCGGTGGGGTCATCATTGTTATTAGTTACACCTGTTATTTTCCTAATATGACAGGTCAAAATACTGGTAAGACTGTAAAGACAAAACACTTCTGAAAATTTAAAGGTTATCAGTCATGCTCTATTTCCAGAATAGGACTATAACCCTTCCCATACTATTTCCTCCAATCCTGCTTGGTTTTCACCCCAGTTTGAGATTCTACTTTGCCCTACCAATTTCAGGTCTGAAAGCAATTTAACCACCTCTGCTCTAACATAACATTAGTGTTTGAGTTTGATATTGGGCAAAGTGAACAGCCTGGGATAGTGCTGTCTTAAGAGGCATAAATCAGGCTAAGTAAATAACCTTAACCAGGGAACATGTTTTTATTTAAAAGCTGCTAGCAGTAGTTAGCAGCTAACTTAAAAAACAACTGAAAATGTTTACAAATTGTGGAGACAATGTGAGGTTCAGGAGCTTCTTACCCTCCAAGCAGAGATCAGCCGCCGCATATTAGTGATGGTAAATTATTGTTATTGCCATGTTATTCCATTGTTTATAAGTCAACATAAACATCAAATTATTAAATACTTCATCTTCCCTTCAACAAGGCAGTAACATCAAGCACTGATGCTGCCAACTGGACCACTGGCAACAGAGGAAGCGCCCCTCAGGCTTTAAACCTCCAGGCCCTGATTGATTGGCCTCAGGTGCAGTTAACCGATCACTATAGGTTAGGAAAAGGCAACAGAGGCAGAACCTGGAGAGGGAGCACAGGACAGGGGAGCACACACACACACACACACACACACACACACACACACACACACACACACACACACACACACACACACACACACACCATTACGGCTATAGCAGATACTAAGCCATTACAGGAATTATAATTGAACTGTCTAGTCCCCTCATTGGTGCGATTTCATGATGTGCACTTATTCCAAGCTGAAATGTCAAATGTTAGTCAATTTTCCCTTTTAAGGTAAATATACCCTTGTGTACATTAGTACCTGCTGCTAAGCCAATATTTTGGGTGTCACATCTTTGTCTGCATTCTCATATGTTACCTATAAAAGCAAATAACTGGAGTGTGTCACTGATTCTCCCTTCTCTTTTCATGCATCACTCTATGAGTGCATTTGGCCCCTTCCACCCCTTTCCTCGATCACCTATTCACAGGTCTCTATATCTCACACAGCTAATGTGACATTTATCTGTAATTAGACTCTTACATATTTTAATAGAAAACGATATCCCTTAAGGTCTCCCTGTCATTTGCATGGGCAGCTCTGATGATAATCAGGTCCTAAAAAAACCCATTCTCGATGACATGGGCTGTCATCCCAAATTAGCAGGTGCAAAATCCTTATCAGGGGAGTGACCTTCCAGAGCACTGCTCAAACTTGGGCAACATGTGGGAAGAGAACAGTCAATGCATCTGCACAGATACATTTTTATTTTCATCGTACAATACTACCTCTGTGAAACTTAAATATTTGTTAAAACCAATGAAGCACCTCGTTCTTCCTGGAATAATGCAAAGAAGGACCTCAAATTGTCACGCTGATTACTATGGGGAAATTTACATCAATGTGATGGCTCCTAAACTTTCACAGAATCTTTTAAAAAATTATAAAAAATAATAAATTGAAAAAAAAATATAATAACAGTAATAATAATAATGTACCTGTTAAAGCATTCTCTAAATCGAGACTTTAATATCAATGACACTTCTACCTGGTTATTTATATATATATATACACACACACACAAAGAATTCAGGTATAAAAATGTCCCATAAATAATAAATAATATTACATAAATAATATATATAAAAGAAAGAAGACAAATGTACGCTATGATTATGAAAAAAAATAATAAGAAATATAAAAATGACACAACAGAAGAAAGATATACATATACATTTCAGGAAAAACGTTTCATAGTATCTCAGAAACTTATTATTTTTCTGTTGTTTAAACAAATTCAGTTCTTGTAAAAAGGGTGAAAATTTGGGAGGAAATTTAGAAAATTTGTGTTTGTGAATAAAGAATTTAGCATATCAAATAGTTAAGTTAATAACATATTCAAGAGCCACATTGACCAGATTATTATAATAACAAATAATGTCCTTGAGACTGAAAGAGTAGACAGAATTAGTGGCTTCAAAAAAATAAGACTGAAGGTCTTTCCAGAATTTTTGGGATATTTTACAGTCAACAAATAAGTGAGATATTGTTTCTATACTATGATTAGAAATGGTGCAAGAGATATCAATGTCCATGAACTTAGCAGGCAGTTAGCAGGATATATTTTATGTAATATTTTAAAATGTATTTCCTTAGCCTTGTTCAAAATACAGCATTTATAAGGTTAAAGCCAAGCCTTCTACAATCCTTCTCCCTAAGCTTAGACCTCCAGAAAAATTTCCCTCTTGGGACAGTTTTATTTCTCCATTGAAAAGCCTGGCAAATATGCTTATTGTTACAATTTCTATTAGCTCAATTCCATCCACCATCAGTAAAGGTTGCATTGGATTAATTATTATTATTATTATTATACCAATTTAAGTTGCTTTTCACAAGTTGATTTAAACCACTTGGAATAGCACAAGTTAAAGAGTTAAATTCTCTAAAATGAACTGGAAAGCGTAAAAACAGTATCATGATCACACAGAGAAGGCAGTTCCATAACTCTAACTGTTATTAAAAATTAACAATGTGTTAAACAGAGCAGAAGCTATGAAATAAGATAATCCCAGGTTTTGTAACTAAACATGCTGACAAGAGTTTAGTGGATTACCACCCCTCCTATTGTTGAAACATTTCTACAACAGTACAACGTGGGCAGCAAATAGAATGTGATTATCTAATAAAATGAAGAGGCAACCCAAATAAAATACCATGTTGAGTTTGGCTAATTACCAATGTCTTATTATATGTTAAAAAAAAACAAACAAAAACAAAAAAAAAACAGCAAATTGTTCATAGCTATGACCCTCTGTTTAGCTTCAAGCATCCCTTTTTACAAAAACAAGTTTTATCTCAAGTAACACAGACTTCAGCAGAGAAGTCTACTTGAAAAAAAAGAAGTTATGTGCAGTGCTATAACATTTTCAGCAGAGCTGAGTTACAACACGCAGTATGTATTACCTCTGAACAGTCTTTTTTTCCCCTCCATTTATGAAGACAAGAGGAAAGAGGTTTACGTCCCCTTTTCTCTTGCTTTCTTCACTAAGGGCCAATAATTCTCTCTCGCTGCTTTCTCCTCTGGAGACAGTGCCTCAGAGATCCTTAGTTTGCTGTCAAGAGAAACTTTGAGCCTTTCGCCTCCTTCCTGCGTCTTTGCCTGATGTGATGGCCGATGTCGACCCACTCCTTAAGACTGTTACGAATTTTGGGAGCTACATTTCCGAGGTCTTCTCCCTCTTCCTCCTTTACGCCATGAATCTTGCAGGAACCACCTTCGGCTGTAACTCTGAAAGTCAGCAATACTTACCTTCAGAGTAAGGTGACCAGATTTCTGAAATGAAAACTGGGGACATTTCCAGTTCGGCGGTCAATATATCATTAAAATAT
>JBBPCS010000917.1:6528991-6543255 GCA_037974645.1 Hollardia meadi | reverse complement strand
GAGGCCAGGTGGACGCCTTAAGCTCTTTGTCACATTCCTCGGGCTGTTCCTGAGCAGTTTTTGTGGTGTGGCAGCACGCGTTGTCCTGCTGGGGGAACAATGTCAATGAGGGTGTGCTGGTCCCATGATCCTGGCATCCACATGAATGCCAGGATCCAGGGTTTCCCAGCAGAATATTACACTGTAGGGAGATGGTCAATTTAAGATCAAGTTTAACGGTACAAGCAAAACATAACGCTGCATGTTCAGGGTAGTCTGGACCACTCAGCGTGCCTTGAACTCTTTCCTCAGGTACCTCGGTATGTGGTGTAAAATTATGCATTTATACCACATCCTTTCTCTTCTTTGTATAAATTGAGACTTAATTCTGACCAGGCTTCCAGTTTTCTACTCATGTTTCAAAAACGTATTTATTTCTCCAGCTTCCTAAAGAAAGACAAATACATGAGGGGGGTCTGAATTATGAGATGGTGAATGCAGTGTAGATTTCAATGCAAAACCCCAAACAGGCAGCTGTAGTTGAGATTTTGTTTTTGTATTTTTGAGCTAAGACACTCCTCCTTTTGAGTTTCAGATATTGGTAATGTCTTTGTGTGGCTAGAGCAACAGTGACAAGGTCAACATGGACTTTTTGTTTTCACTAAGTTTCTGCTGCAAACCTGTCATTTCACATTGGGTTCCAAAGTTTAAAGTTGGTGGGTGCATTGTTATTGTTGGCTTAAACAGCATTCAGACATATACTTGGTTTGGGTAAGAAATTATGTTTTCCAGTTTACCAGAGCACATGTACCAAATGCATGTTCCGACTAAATTGCTATTCAAGTCACCGATTGGCTGTCCCACTCTTTAAGCAAATAAAATCACATATAATCTTCTTTTATAATGGTGATTCTGTCAAAAGAGATTACAGGGAAGGGAAGAGTATAGCTATTTTTGCTGGAAACAAATAAATAATGTTGTGAATCTGGGCGTTCTGCAAGGTTTAAGATTAGCAGTGGTGGGAGTGCTCCAGTGGCACCAGTGTAAAATCTCACCTCCACTGCCAAGTATATCAGCATCAGCCCTCCCTCCCTTCATGCAAACCACTTTTGCTCCAAGCATAAACTTGTCAGTCAAAGCATTGCATGGTGGAATACCAAATGCAGATAAGATGAATGCCCTTTGTGGTGTTATACTATAAAATGCTTTCAAGTTGAACTTGGGTGAGAATTAAACACAGCCCAAGCTAAATTGTCCTTGTCTTGGTGTTGGTCATAAGTGTCCAGTCAAAAAGAGAGGCAGTCTCTCGAAGTCATGTCTCTGACAGAATAAAAAGCAACTTGTGTTTATGTGGGTTTATGGTGGTAAATGGATGAAAAGACAATTAACAGCTCCTGTATTATGCACGTCCTTTTATTATTGTACAATAAATATTATTTAGCCCTTTATCGGGCGAGGGACCATATTTGGTAACTTCAGTGTTGTAATAAAATAATAATACATATAATATAAATATTATATATTTATATTATTATAATTGTAATATCCTCCTCTAGGGTTGGAATTTTTAATTTCCAAGTATTTCAATGAGTGCCCTATAAAGGCTTAAACGTGCAATGTTCTTACAATACAAAGGCAATGTTTTGATCCACAAAATCGTATGGTGTTTATATATTTTCCATTTTGTGTTCATTTTCAAAGGGCAACAACACAACAGGGATTCACCAACAGGGAATTTGACATCCCTTAGAGAAATTTGTATTAGCAAATTGTGAATTAATTAAATTGAACCAAATTGAAGTTATAATTGGATTTCTATGCCTTTCCATTTTATTTTAGTGATTTAAATTTTGGTTTCTACATTTCTTTCTCAGTTACCTGACTATCAGAAACAGACTCTCTGGCATTGTGATCGGGTTCTCTAAAATCTGTGGATTACCTCAAAGACATTTAAAACAGCTGTACTCCCAGCAGGATCTGAGTCAGATCCAAGCAGTATTAAATGAGTCCCATAAACGACACAATGAACTGAACAACTAATTAGAAGGGTTGTTCCTGGTAAGCCTGTGAAGAACAAATTAGAGTAAAAATACAATTTTACCAGAAACAATGAGAATGTATGCGTGTGATGGTATTGCATTTGACTGCATGGGTATTGGCTAACTAGTATGTCTATTGTTCTATAACCTCTACTTTAAAGCATTACTTACACCAGTGAAATCCAACCTTGGTTTGTTGCAGTATGTTGTGGTAATCAACCACCATGCTGTGCATGGGTTCTCTGATTCCGTGAATGTCTTCACTCTTCTCTGAAGCACCGTGGCCTGTGTGTGCCTTCCCAGCAGGTGGGCATCTGTCCTGCCTCTGTTATGTATGTAGTTATTCATGACAGCAGGTGCTTTCTCTGACATTTTTTGGGCGGGTCTTCAGCCTTTGTCTTCCAAGCCCTGGGGGAGTGCAGCAGCCATGACTTCACTACACCTGATCCCCTGTATGGCATATGCATTGGTCGATTATTCTCCCAGTCTCCTCCTGGTGTCACTGCACCAGTGCAGGACGCTGAATATGCAAACTTGAGGCCAGAATGATTAGCATGCAGAGGAGCATAGGAACTCCTTCTGTATTTTCATATGAAAGCAACTTCTTGGAACAAAGTTCAACATCAGAGTGCTCGATTAATGTAAGTTTTGCTTTGATGTTTATGCTCAGTATTCCTTGGAGGCAAACTGGGCGGTGGTAGAAGAAGGGGCTCTAGAGACAAGAGCTATTTGATTTATCCCAACAGTTAGCACAGCATTTCATTAACACACCACAGCTGACTCTGGGACTTTTGTCTGGACTTTTAACTATAAAAACATTTATCGCATACCTGTCCATGAAAACCAGATATTGGAGGGTTTAACATAATGTGCATTGAGTTGTAAAAATAGAACAAAAGGACTTTTCTTAGTGTGCATGCATCTATACATATCTTCATGTATAGATAGAGAGATGCCTACACAGATGCATATGCTTTGATCAGAAGTGTGGTGAGTCACTGCTTATTGTTAGCTGCGTATTGTACTTAAACGTGCTACAAGGGATATTTAACTTGTCCTATTTTAATATTGATGCCTCTATATGACTGACATAAAAAACAAGACCATCACGAAGAAGGCTGGCTATCTCTAGAAAGTTATTTTAATGCCTGCCATCACAAAATCTGTCTGTCTCACAGCCTCTGTAGTCTGGTGGTCTGGTGGACACTCCTGTATTGCCAGGACAGCAGATCGACTTGATTATAACGTATAGGCTAACATTTTATGTTGGCCTTGCTACGGAGCAATATCTTGCTGTTGGCTTATTATTACGAAGACATAACTTTCTGGCGATAAGCTTTTGCAACATAATTAGCCTACTGTTACTGGGCAACAGTATCTATTAGTTGTAGTCTTACATGCAAGTTTACCTAATTGTATGAACGGTGTTTACTTTGTTTAACCATTGTCATATTACAGCTATTAATCCTTTACAATACATTACCTTAGTGTTGTGCATCCATTGTTTGAATAATAGTATTTAAAAATGCATTTAGTTTTTCTTCCATGGGTTTCCAAAACAAATGAACAAAAAGGGATTGGTGTTCATATCCCTTTTGTCCAGTGGCCACCAAAAGTTAACTACTTTAAAGAGTTGCTTGAATGAACAGTTATTTGGTCAATGCAACAACATCTCTAGAAGATGTATTCCTGTTATTATAACTGATTTAACCAGGTAATTTCTTAATGCATTCTGAAAGTGCTACAAGAAAAACAAAAGAGTATTTAAGCCCCCACCACACTGGTGCTCTTCACTACATTTTTAAATCAGTACATTAGTCTTTGAGTCAATCAACAATCAGTCACGTATCAAAAAATTGTAACGGAATTTATAAAATATCATTTGATGATATTTTCGCTTTTTGTATGGAGCTGTTTTGAAGAGGTTATTAGAATGTAAATTAGAATGTCAATTTTAAGATTGTTTTAATTACCTTTTTTAAAAGCTTTTATTGTGTCCTTCATATCATTAATCAATGATTCTTCACAATAAAACTATTGCCTTCATTTGAGCTCTTTGATACCTCAATCAAATGTGGCACTGAGCATCCTGTTATATATGAAATAATGCTTGTCATAAAGAAGCCATACTTTGATGATGGTCTGTAGGGACCTGAATATCAAATTAACTGGTACTGATACTCATTGAAAGACTGCTGCTGATTCCACATGAATGAAGAGCAGTGTGCATGAATTGCATCTTTAAGGAAGTCCTTCAAACAACTTGAACAGCTGAAAGTACCAAATATGGTGTTTGATGAAGTGTTTCAGTCTCCAATCACAACATCTCCATGATATATATATATATATAAACAAGTCTTTTTACATGGCAAAATATTGCTAAGAACTGGACATTGGAACATTATATTCAGCAAAACACCGAAGGTCAATTTAGCACATCTGTTTAAAGCTGTATTAACTGGTTTGTTTTGCCACTTGCAGGCAGCAGAAACAAGTTGTAATAAAACAATATTGACCTTATACCTTTTAAGTTGCTGTTGCCAACTAGCTAGCAGAACAGTTACTTAGGAATGCACAATATATTGGTCTGATAAATTACCATAATGTGAAATTTATATATACGGTATATGGTATGTCAGCTGATAATGAAATTATGGCAGGATAAATAGAGCCAATAACACAAAGCCAAAGTGCTGTCATTAACTTAACAGGCACAGCATCTACACACTCCAATACAGTAGGTTGCAGTGTGCACCATTAAATTTGGTTTGTGATCCGCCAATAAACACAAACAGAAGAAGAGGGAGAGAAGAACAAGTACAGCTGTTGTGCTCATGACGCTATGCCTGGGTAACGCCACGCATTGTAGACTAGAGAGGCAGATATGCAGTTGCCAGTGTGGTCTTTTTTATTTTCTTTACAATTACAAAGAAAGGCAACACAATTGCAATTTGCAATACATGTTCCACAAGGGTTTAGAAACAAGTGGAAAAAATCTACAGAGGAAATCTTATTAGAGCTGAAATATTAAATAATCCATCACTACATCCTTGCCTTTTTTATCCTCAGTTGTAAATAATCTTTAGTTTATAAACATCTCTTGAAATACAAAAATGTGAAGTCATCAGTATCAGTCATGAAAGCAAGAAATTGTCAGGTATCGGCTAGAAAAAACAATAATCTCATGCATCCTTATTATTTAAATGTACAGCAGTTACAAAAAATGTGAACGTGAATTATACGTATAGACTCTCTTTTGGCTCTGCTTTTGGTTTCTTCCTACTCTTTAGCTGTTAAATGCTCCACTTAGTTGTGTAAAGTAGAGTTGAAAACAGCTGCTGCTTCTTGAAATTATCCCTTAAGAGAGCTGACAGTGAACGAAAACGGTCAGACAGCTGAACAATGAGCTGAAATTTGCGATAAAGTTCCATAAAGCCAAGGGGGGCTGCAGATTTGGGTGATGATTCTCTGTAGGCTCATCAGGACAAGAGACCCCTTTCACATTGTCATTCAATACACTGACATTATAAAAAAAAAGAATTACAGACATTTTAAGAAACCATACAGCAACAAACAAACCAATGATTATATTTGGTTTAGTTCTTGTGTGTTAATCGGTGTATTGTGAAATCTGTCAATCTGGGACTGATAGAAGATTCTTTCAAGAAACTGCTTCTGTTAAATGAGAGAAATCATTGTATACCCATACCTGCCTATGACTGATGCCCTAAACTGTAATACTGTAATAACAAAACTCTGATGCCTGTAAAAATAGTATAGTTACTTCTCACATAATCTGCACGCAAAACAGAAAAAAGGACCAGCCAATATAGCATTTCATTCTAGCATGCAGCTTAACTCAGCTTCTTTTCAAACCACCTTCTCCTTATCTGCTCTACGCCACAATCCGTCCATCTTTTTCCTCCTCATATCCCTCTTCTCTCTTCCGCTGATCTAGCATCTCAGCGTTCCTCCTCCTTCTGTCCGTTCACCTCCATCCCTCCATACCCTGTCTCTCTATCCATGCCAGCTTCTCTGACACCCTGCATTACTCTAGCCGCAATAGGCACTATTGGACTGCTTCCCAGCACCGGCCGTCCTCCGAGGGGAGAGTCAGTGTGTCACAGCAGATTAATGCTTTGCTCACAGACTGATCAACTCCTGCTGGTCTTGAACCTGCGTCTACTGTGGCGTAGCCCAGTTAGGGAAGTGATGCTATCCCGAATCATTGCCAATCAGGTGGTCTTGCCCGGGAAACTGTGATCCATACATTTAATCTTCCAGACAGTGTCACAGTGTGATGCTGTTGCAGAATAGGCTTTGACAGGTCTGCAAGCAGAGGAGAGAGTGGGAGCTAATCAAGCTAAGTGGCTGTTTATGAAGAAAGAAAATGGTGAGGTCACTACTTGTGTTATTTAACTGCAATGCAACATAAACGCTGTGTGTTTTGTATATGTGTATGAATGACTTATTTAAAGAAATACATCCTGCCTTTAAGCTCTGTCCTAATTTTATGTGCATGCCTGTCTCACACAGCTATTCATTATATATGGTGGTGCTCTGGGGTTGGGAGAGAGAAGAGAAACATTGAGACATAGATACATGTTTCACCAAAATTTACTATATGGGATTATCAATCTGTCTGTCCCATTCTGTGTCTGGATGAACCTATACAGGTTTCAGTCAGCTGTTGAATAACCATCTCAGTGGGCATGTCTCTTCAAGCCCCTCATTAACCGTAACAGGAAGTGACATGGGAAACATGAAGATTCTCATATCTAAAAAGTTGCTGCAATAATAAAATAATAGGGGGTCATCTATAATCATCCCTTTCCTCAAGATGATGATGTCTTTTCAAACTCAATTACACATTAGCAGGGCAATTTCTTCCTTTATCTATCACACTTCATCAACTAGGGCTTGGCTGCATACTCTATCCTCCTCATTAGCAATCAGGCCATCACTCACTAATAATGGCCTATCAACACTCTCAATGACCAAAGTTACAGCGGGGGCGAATGAAATATTAACTTCTGATGTTAACCCCGGGTCATGTTTCAACATTGTGGAATTAGATCAGATTTAGTCAAATATCATCATAAATCCAATATGAAAGAGACTATAAAACAGTGAAAGTAGTGCAAAAGAGAATAAAAGGAAAATCTGACCTTTTAAAGGCATCATCTAATTAAAAGTCTCCGGACTCAGTTTAACTGAAATCTTATTAAGTGGTCAATTCCGAGCATGAGAAATACAATAAAAAAAGAATCATTAAAGAGTAGTTTACCACGCAGAAACGGTGCAGTGAGGGGAAAAGGGAAATAAGCAGGGCCCAAGGCGGGCATCCTGTTTTGTGAGCATCACCATTACCATAAATGGATGCTGACTGCCTGCAGTCAGGACCAATACACTATCTATAAGGGCTCATTTCTCTCAAATTTACTTTGCCGTTGGTGTGACAGACGGTCGCTAGTTTTAGAAGCCTAAATCAGTTCACTTTCACATATCTCTTCAGGCATGCCCACCATAGCAAGAGGTGCATGCAATGAGTGTCACATCCCCACCCCCTCTTGTCCTCTCCCATTACCCTCACAGATGCCATGGTAAATGGCTGGCTTGAGGTTACAGACACAGGTCTCCTGTTTTATATTCATGTCAGGAAAGTGGAGCATTCGTTCAATACACCCCCCCCCACCCCCCACGTGAGAAACATTTCCTTAGGTTGATGTAATGACGATTTTAAAATGAAGCGAGAACTATTTTCTGTCATTCTCTCTCTCTCTCTCTGAAACACATACACACAAAGTAATGTCCACATCTGCCAAGAAAGCACTTAAGCAAAAGTGGCATGGTAAATTTGATACTACTTGATTAGTACTTTGCATACATATTGCGTTTTGTTCTTAAGGGCCACAACCAATGTCAAATAGACACTTGAGAATCAACAGCCATTACCATGTCTCCTCACGTAAACCTGGTTTTCATCACACAGGTCTGTGCTCATGGGACTGTCCTGGTGTAGAGCAGCTTAATCTATGCCCTTGATTTATTTTATGATGTACAGTAAAATGTGGCACCACCTTGTGCTGTTTCTTCGACTTGAGACATTATCTCTCCGACAAAGTTCATATATTTTCTAGCAGAGTGGTCTGATGCTCAATAATGCAAATGAGTTCTTTAATCTAAGCCTCCCTTAAACTGGTAATTAAATAAATGATTTATAGTTGTATGAGAGGCAATAACACTTTGTATGCAAACTATATCATGATTGGTAGGATGTGATGTGTTTCCTCAATATTTTATTTCAAAGGGATAAAATTTCAAGCTGCCATCTATAATTGGCATGAGTTCTGCACTGCAGTGAAATAATTTTTCTTGTTCGTTGCTATCAAAATTATTGTCTTTTAAATTGTTTTTTAAAAGTGCTTCACACACATAAACACACACACACACACACACCACACACACACGTGCGCGCTCACCTTGTACTCCATTACGAGGTTGAGGCCCTGCACCTGCTTTACCAGGTGTGAAGGAAGCCCCCGATGATGCACTCTTAATGACTTGCCAGAAGGAGAGGGCACTCCATGCACCTGCATTCTTTATATACAGCCACGTAAAGGCAGGTCATTACCATTTATCTTCGTATATATGTCAGGATCTAGAAAGTATGCTTGCTGTTCCTTGTTAGGACAGAGATGTGTAATCCACAAAAAACTGATTACTGAACATGGGTTAAACTGTATCTTCTAAGCCCCTGTAGCCGGACCTCCAGTGACTCATCACATGCAAATTAAAATCAATCAATCAGTAATGCTGGGAAATGTGCTTCATGTACAGCTTATTAAAAGTGGGGGCAGCGGTGGCATAAATGCTAGAGAAGTGAGCTGATCAGACTGGGCAGCTTACAGTTGTAAATGTGTGTAACTGAGTGGATGTGATCAGAAGAACCTTCCCTGAATAAATGAATGTAAAAAAAAAAAAAAAAATGTTGGCAAGCAGTCACAGTAGGCAAGGATCATCACTGCAGCGAGGTAAATGATAAATTCTTCTTACCTGACTATGGAAAACAACATCATTACCAGCCAATTTAATGGAGATGAGCCCATAAGAAATGTTGCATACACCAACATGATTTAGCACCACCAGTGCTACAGGTGCTCCAGATAATATACTTTTCAGCTGAGTTATAAATCTCAACATCAAAAAAGCTGTGGGTGTGAATTTAGAGCAAAGCACATTAACGTTCTTCCACTCAATACCTCGGGTGTAGCCCATGCCAATGATGTAAAAAAAACCACATTATATTGTTAGTTGTTATTTTCCATCAGTGTTTGGAGACTGACCACACTGGCCTCACTTCAACATATGCTCAGTCTGCCCTTCTTTTCAGTCACTCTGACTCTGTTGAACACTCCCTGACCTTCATATCCGTTCTGTTTGACTTATTACAGAACAAAATTGGCTCCAGGCCTGAGACACCACGGCTTTTCTAAAAGACTGCAGCTATACTAATCCCAAGCAGAAAATCAATTCATGAATTAATTGTTGAGCATGTCTTGCAGATCAATCTTTTGCTATTATTGCAGCCAGGGAAAACTGGAGGAAGCATGTCTGTTCATATCTGCCAGCAGCAAAATTGGAACAGTTTTAACCTGTTGCTTAACTGTGGACTAAAATTGAATGCCAATATGCCTTGGGTGGCATCGATGTGCTGTGATATGTAATTTAAAATGTATTATTATTTATTTAGATGTTTGATTAGAAATATATTTTCTCATGTACAGAATCCTTTCCTCTTGGAAAAAAAAAATCTAGTATGTCCTTGACCATTCCACCAGGCTTCAGGCTTATTTTTTCAAGCCACAGCACCATAACCAGCACATTAAATAAAAATCAATTAACAAACAAAATAACATTTTAAAGCCATTAACAATGTGTAAATATTAGGGTCTAATTGAGGATAGATCAGCCGCAGTGTTCTTATCAGCTTTTGTATCCAGCTGCAACTTGAAGATTAAAGATTGTTTAGAATAGATGGATTTAACCAGGCCAAGTTGGATGAGCAATACAGGTACTATGTACCTTTTCAATGCCTTCGTATATCTTTTCACTCAAATTTAAACTCAAACTACACACGACAGCAATTTCCCGAAACATCTTGTTGAAAGGGGCGTTGTTGTAAAAAGCCATATACCAAAAGCCTGAGTAAGGACTTTTACAGAATATTGGAGAGCCATCACGAAATTTTCATAGAAAAAAATCATGAAATCCAGACAGAAAAAGTAAATACTCTAGCATGTGACCCAGGACATGCTAAATTTAAGTTTGTTCTTTTGCAATGTTGTCTTCCTTTAAAAGTCAAATGTAAAAAACCTTTACAGTCATGCTGAAATATGTCCCTTCTCAAACTGGCACAATCTCCTACATGGAATGTTACACATCTTGGCCATTTAAAGTTGAAACAACTTCAACACATTACTATTTTTTAATATCATTTAAATTAAAGTCTGCTTTGGCTGAAGATGTTTTGACCAATGTGAATACAACTGTCTATATTTAAGCTTTTTTTTTTAAGTAGAGCTTTTTTTTTCAAATGTACTTTGGGAAAGCTGTGATGCAACAACTGTTATGTGCACATTTTAATCTATATTTTTGCCTCAGGATTTGGCTGGAGAGGCAGACATATACTTAAATCACCCATTTTTAGAAAAGCCATTAAGATTTTCTGCCCTATTTTTACAGTGATATAAGAGAGAACAAGACCATGGCATTTCAGAGGCTTCTGATGCAGTTGTTTTGCCCAATCAAATGTTGCTGTTTTGTTATGAAAACAAGACCTTTTCTTCATCAAAATGCAGGACAAAAGTCAAGCCATGCTCATGGTTGCCACAGGGCAGCAGCATTAAATTTATAGTTGGAACAAACATCTAACCAACTACAAACTGCCTGGCTTCATCCGTCATTCACAGCAAGGTCAAAGAATGCTTTCCCCCTCACCACTTATTCCCCTCTCTCTGCTCAGACCTTCAACCCTCCTCTATCTATATCACTGTTCACTTGTCTACTTGTCTGACCCTCACAATCTCCTCACACTGCTCATCTCTCCATTTGCACCCTGACCCATTCTCTTCAACCCGAGCTCATCTCTGGTGACAGCACCCGATTGACATTAATGACACTATAGAATAGAAAGGTTAATTAACACCAACTGTTCCTTGCCCATTCCTCAGCACCATCTGCTGTGCAGCGCCCGTCAAACAGATACAGACACAGAACTGACACCGTAATGAGACAAATGCCACACTGAGGAAATGTACTGTATATATTCACATGCTTTCCTATGGAAGCCCTGAGAGGCAGGGGAGTCTATTTTTTTTAAAAGTCTAATCTAATTTTTTTTGTCTCTCCTATGTTACTTAGGAGAGACTCAGGTCAAAAAAAAAAAAAAAAAAGTTTTTGCCAGGATAACCTTTTTAAAGTTCCTTGTTTCTTCCATATGGAAAAAAATGGTGGAAAAAAAGTTTTCGAAGTGAAAATAAACTTGCTTTTTCACCTGCAACCCTTTTTTCCAATTAGGAAAAATTATGGGCATTTTTTTTCCACTTTGACACTTTCCAGAACAGTTAATGTTATACTATATCCCTCACCAAAACACATATAGCAACAATTCATTTTTTTACACGCATTTGAATTTACAAAATATTTTAAAATAAAGCTAAAGTCGCTAGCTGGTATCACAAGAAAATATTATCTCCATATGTATGTTGAAAATAACAATTCTGGTGAAATATCCAATAGTAACAGTTACAGTACTTACAATTCATTACAGTTTTTACAGAATGTATAAGTTTAAGCATCATACAATCAATATATGAAATACTGCAAACAGTGGCGGAGCTAATAGTTCATTGCAGGGGGGCGAGGACTTGTAGTGGGCCCCTACAGGCTGTATGGAAATGTACATTTGCGGAGACGGAATGGCAGAATGAGAGAAATGCGGATTAAATGAGGTGTGCTAACAACATCATGGACAGCGCCATGGATTTATCAATAAAACAACAGCTAATAGGCTATTTCAGCACCACGGTCGGCGCCATGGATTTTTTACCAATAATTTATTTAACATTCAGTGATGTTGGATGCCCATACAGCCACACAGCCATAGCCGGGTGGAATCGAACTGGGTGGAATCGTCCCGACAGTAAACAGGCTACAGTAAACAGGCTTCAGTTCCCCCTGCGTTTGCAGCACATGGCCATCGAGAACGGTGGGCCCGGGGCGCTCCCCCCCCCCTTGCTCCACTACTGACTGCAAACATATGGTGGCCCGACAGTTGTATTTTGAATGCACATGATGTGATCCAGTAGTAGGAACTGATTTAGTCTGCACTTTGGTGAAATCGTGTCCATATGGTGTTTCAGGAATCTGCACATCACTGATAACCTTGAGCAAAGACATGGGGCAAACCATTAACATGAATAAAAATCTGATCTAAGGTTTGTCTTTTCAACAACGTAGTAACAACAAGTAAAGTACATACATACAAAGTATGTACCAATTGTGTCTCAAACATTTTCTTTCATTTTGAGAATGTTTTTTTTTTCTTTTTAATCTTTTAGCTGTAAAGATCTCGGTTTTCAAACTGACAAAAAAGTGTTTGTTACTTAGTTTGCGAAAAAAGAAAATTGCAGTGGTATATGGGCAAATATTTGTTGATGCTCTGTCATGACGAAGTAGGCTAACTGTCAGGTTATTTAAGCAGTCCAAACAAGTCCAAACAAGGCTTCAGGGAGCAAAATCTCAGCAAGAAACTAAGGCTGCAGTAAAACGCATAAACAAAGTGATGACAAAATCTAAATATGGAGACTAGAGGGGATTTTAAACTCTCTTTATCTTTTCTTTTATTTTCTCTCTGTCTTTATCTCTGTTGGGATTCTCCACTTTGATCTTTGAACCTGTAAAATTCACACGTTGAGGCACTCTTGACAGTAAGAGAAGAGGCGAGTGTTTTGCAGAGGCAAAGTGAGGGGGAGAGTGAAGGATGAAATATGCAGAACATGGACGTCAAGGGCAGAGGAGGCAGATACAGCTGGAGGCAGCTGAATATGTGTGGCTTTGGAACCGAACAACAGTGTTCTTAATGGTGAAATGATAGAGTGAACACTTGTCAATGCATCAGGACCAATTCCAGCCCACAGTAGCCTACCTCACAGCTGTTGTTGTTGTTGCAGGCATCTTTTTCCATTCTGTACGAATAATCAGGTTTCAGACATGATAAAGAAAACTGTTCCAGAAAAAGTTTGTTTAGTTTTGAAATAAGTTAATGACAAAAAAAAGTACTGCAAGTGTGGACCAAATCAGGTTTTCAGTTTATGATTGCAGTGTTTGGCATATGGCATGGCTTAACCCTGTATACTGTTCGGGTCAAATTTGACCCGTTTTGACATTTGAAAGCATTAAAAATACCATAAATGTCATTCTTTTAGCCTGAAATTTGATGACTTTTCCTAAGTGACTCAAAATACACAAAAATTTAAATATTTTAAAATGTTATACTTTTGTACAGGTGCTACAAATTTTTGTACTTTGAGGCTGTTCTGGGTCAAATTTGACCTATCGATCTATTGAAATGGATTTTAGATCCACCAGTGTGGGTCAAATCAAGGAAAATGGTGGTTTTAGGGAGTTTAGTTTAAGGGGGACCTTGACAATGTCACGAGAACTGTCTGTGTTCCCATCACATTTGCCCAGGTTCCCGCAGAGACAGGCACCTGCTGGTCTTTGAAGGCTCATGGGGGAATCTCGAAACAGTGAAAGAGTAAAACAGCATAGGAGTGATCATATATGGTGCACATAAGGAACAGAAGTCATACAGAGGTCAGAAGGTGCCTTGACACAGACACGAGATCTGCACCTGCAAGCTCAAGCACCTGCAATGTAACCGAATAATCGAAAAATAAACAAATTAGAATCCATTTATTCTGAGCTAAAACAGAGATCAAAAGATGGGTTGGGGGGTCATAAGATTATAAAGGTACCTGAGCTGCCATTTCAGTGACTGAGGTTATGGCAGCAAGACTTACTGTGCAAGAGGCCCTTGATCAGATCTTCCAAGATGAGGAAGCAGAGAGTGATCCTATAGCAGTGAGGACAGTGTTTAACGGTTTAATGGTTATACATGGTTATATAATAAATCCCAACACTTCCAGAATGTTCTTGCCATTTTCACTTTCAATAAAATAT
>JBBPCS010000917.1:6516936-6528891 GCA_037974645.1 Hollardia meadi | reverse complement strand
AGGGGCTTGACAGATAGATCACAAAGATGCACAATCATTGCATGGTATGGACTGGGATGGAGTGCACCCATTATTCTAAAGCAAAGCTGTCTGGCGGGGCAAGGCCTGCGCACCACATGGTGCCGTGATAGATGGGGACCATTAATCAAGGCGGGACGGGGCCCTGAGATTGATGTGCAGAAATTCAAATGCTCAAGCAGCATTTGGAAGATTAAGGCTGTGTGGGCAAGGTTAGGAGACTACCTTTCTGTTGTGGAGAAAAAGGTATGGTGGTGGCTGGTTACTGCCCAGCAGTAACATGGAATAGGCCTACAGGGGATGCTCTGCCCTGTGACTGTGCTGCTTCCAATGTTCTTTTCCCATATGGTTCCCTCATGTTTCATATTGAATTAGATGCCCTACATTTGCCATTGTCCAAGTGACTTTCTGTCCTTGTTGGTGTTTTCAAGAGCAAATGGGATTCCTTGTAATATCAACCACTGAAATTAACACAGAATACATATTGTATGATTGTTCTGTATAATATAATGATATTGTAAAATAAAGTGTCTGTCAGGTCCATGCAATTTTTAAAACTTTAAAGAGTCAGTATTGTTGAATTGAATATGATCTTGATAGGACCGTTTATGTTGCTGCGTAAAATACATATCAAAAAAATGTGTAACCCACTGACATTTCAATTATTCTACTTTTGCAACAAAGCATTGTGTTCTCAATAGGATACAGAAATAGATAATGACTACAGTGAACTTACTAGAAATGTTACACCCCTTTTTGCTTAAGTTCATTTGTATCTTAGTAGCAAACGACATTAGTGAAAGTGACCTTACCTTGGAAAAATTAACACTTATATTGGGTCATTATTCAAACACAAGCAGTAGCAAATGATTTGTATACAGCAACAAATGTATTGATTGGTATTTAAAAATTAATTCAGTTTAATTTTAAAATGGTTTTTTTTTTAACATTCAAAAATTATCATTATCAACAGAGATGTGAACAACCAGCTAACCACAGCTCCTCTCATAATACCACCATGTACCTCAAGAGGTAGTTCATTTGCTCCACATTTTACAAGCACTCTCGGCTTTTTCTTGTCTAATAAGTAAACAAAATGAACTAAAATAAATAAACTAAAGAAATATCAAGAAAGGAAATATTCTTACACCTGTTTTTCTTGCTAAACAGAAAAACATAATCATACACCCATCTAAATTCAGGTTTCTCTCTTTTACTAAACTAAGCAGAACTTAATTGCCTTGTTAACCCCCTGTGATCTGAGGGCGCTGTTCACGCAGACTCCAGTCTGCTAATAGGGCCACTAGCTCCATGGCTAACTGAGCTAAATAGCTAATGGCTGCTATAGCTGCAGCCAAAATGAGCAGCAGCTGATGGTTACTCTGGTGATATCCTGCCCCCTATATTTTTAGAGCTACCTTTAAATTCTCGCCATCATGTCATGGTTTGTGTGCGAAAAACACTAGAAACAGGGTTGGACCCAGATGCAGACACCGACAACAGAGCAGGTTTCGTTCAGTGATATTTATTTGACGGGGCAGGCAGAGGTCAGTCCAGAAAACAGTAAAGCAAAACAAAATACAAAACGAGAAACGCTAGGACGAAGGCACATGGAGTAACACGAACTGGTAACCAAAGAGGGAAGCACACAGACTTAAATTCACAAGGAAAGGAAGGTTAACAAAACACAGGTGAAACAAATCCCGGTGGGGCAGACAATCAAAACGGGCGGGAAAAGAAAAAAGGGAGGAAGTGTAAAGCAGGACAAGGCACACGAGTAAAGGACTACAAAATAAAACACGAAATAAACTGCAAACTCAAAACGATAACACAGGAGGTAATAAACACAGAAAAAAAGAAACTCAAAACCATAACACAGGAAATAACACACTTACACCCGAAACCACTGACATTATTTAATATTTTGTACCTCTAAAGCAAGACATATGATATTGCCACAAAACATTGACCCACTGGTGGTTTTGTTGTGCCCTCTTGAAGAAAGCTTGGTCATTGATGGGTAGCAGCGTTCATTGTTCTGTTGTATTTCCTTTTAGATGACATGGCATTTGTTAAAATTATTGCTGTTACATTAAAACTTACTGTTCATATTACTGGATGGGTCAGTTCCTACATTTACAGCTTTAAAATACAAAAAGTGTAACGTCCAGCTCAGTGACAAAATGCTCCATAAACATGACATCTACTATAACACAGTTCTGGGTGTTTGAGTGTTCCACATGTCTGCATATTGCAGAACTGGTTAGACAGCTTTCTGTGCTTTTTCTTTAGGCACAGTGAGTCATGCTGAAAATACCTGCAGTAGTTTGTATTACTGCAAATTTAGTACTCCAAAGTTTAGTTGTTGTTTGTTTTTTTGTCATTTCAGTCTGCTGTGCTATTTTTAGTGCTCCATTATATAAGACATGAGGCGCTGCTGTAAGATGAGGCGATGTCCTTGCGACATGTTTGTCCATCTATGGAGAAATTGTTTAAAAACTGATTCTAAATATTAAGGACAAAAGAAGTTAGCATAAAGGCCATGTGAAACAAAATGTTGTTTTTAGAGAAAAGAAGAAAACAGAAGCCTCCCTCCATTCTTTTTAACTTTTTCTTTTCTGGAACAATATACAACCTACAATTTCAACTCATGATATCAAAATGTCTACGTGACTATTTGGATCAAACACTTAATTCCTCCTATCAGGGTGCCATCAATGTTGAAGGTGTCTCTTAAAGTAAATAGGGAGGGTGTAAAGCATAATGGAAGGGACAGATGTAGATGTAGTGGATCATCAAGTCAGTGGATCAAGTCCTGCATGTCAAAGAGATTAATGTCGTCACCTTGGGAGAAAGAAAAGTCTGACAGCATTTATGGCAATTCTGTATTTTTCACTGTGACCTGCGTTCATCAAACATGATTGCATTTTGTGAGTGCCAGCCTCAGTCATGTTTAAAGTGTGACATCTCATTTTCTCTGCCGCTATCTAACATCATGCAACCTCTGACAAATCAGCAGAGAT
Organism: Hollardia meadi; assembly: GCA_037974645.1. Taxonomy (NCBI): domain Eukaryota; kingdom Metazoa; phylum Chordata; class Actinopteri; order Tetraodontiformes; family Triacanthodidae; genus Hollardia; species Hollardia meadi. The sequence goes on along the minus strand of JBBPCS010000917.1, from coordinate 6,525,850 downwards.
GGCCGTGACAATGCTGTTGCCCTGATAATTTCCTGCTGTCAAATATGAGAACACGTTAGTGACACACAAAACACACCCATGGACACTACAAATTAGACACTGAAGGTGTAAAACAAATGATCTTACAAAAAAAATTGAAATGATTAAATTAAATCATTTAAATCAGACAACACCAAAACGTAAAAAGTGGAACAGAAAGTAATGTCCAGGAGACATGATGTTTGGCTTTTGCATGCAGCATTGTGTTAAATCCAGTAATTACTTAAGTAGTCAGAACTTTTACTTAAAGGTCCGGTGTGCAGGATTTAGGGGCAGAAACTGAATCTAATATTCATATTATTTTTTCATTAGTGTATAAATGCTTGAAACTGAGAATCGTTGTGTTTTCATTACCTATAAAATTAGTCTTTAATAGCCACAGAGGGAGTGGGTCCTCTTCAGTCCACCATGTTGCACGCCGCCATATTTCTACAGGAGCCCTGAATGGACAAACCAAACACTGGCTCTAGAGAGGGCCTTGCTATGCATTTTTAGCAGCCATTGAGGGTGTTCAGTTGGTTGCACTCTGTAACCAATCTGTATCTCCATCTGGGATTGAAAGTAATTGCACAAACATTGTAAAAAAGTGCTTATTGCGCCACAGGCTCTGCCATAGCTGTAGCCTACACCGTCACCACAGTATCGTCCTCCTTCGCTCTGGCAAACCAATCTTTGCTGTTTGACATGAAACGAGGTGTGTACCAGCGTGGGAACGTCGCCAAATGTGTCCAATGTTAAAAACTCTAGTATGAAGCAAAATACAAGGTTTAGCTTGCCTTTGATAGGTTTAATCAATCAACTTGACACTCTTGTTTATATGAAAGAATCCCACACTCCGGGTTTAAGTCAAAGTATTAGCATTAAAATAGACATATCCATTAATTTTTAATAACATGTCATAAAGGCTTTTATTTGCTTTAAATCATACATATAGCCAAAATAATATTTTATATGCTAAGAAAATAATGCTTTTATATTCCTGACTGCAATGATATGTGCTACTAACCTGTTACTATTAATATCAAAACATTTGCTTGATTGTAACTATAAACTATGTGTTTTCAATTGTTTTTCATTTACAGTGGCACAGTGATACAGTGGCAGACTCATTATGACAGATAACAGTTTGCGCTTTGGATCATGGATGTAGCTATCATGAACTCACTGATTTACTGCCCTGTTGGTTGCCACCCGACCCACCTTCATTTCATAAAGTTTCTCATTATAATCTTTTCTCACGGAGAGTATGTTAATAGCAAGTAATTAAATGGAAAGAGGATCTCATCTGGGTACATCATATTATGTGAATATGCTTATGTCAGACTTGCTTTAGTTAACGGTAAATCATTATTGAGAGGTAATAAGAAATGCAATTTTTTTAAATAGCAAATTAGCAAATTCCAAGAGAGGGACATGCAGTGTGGCCCTGTGTGAGTACTGATTGGCTGACATTTTCAAGAATATGAGAGTAATACCATGTAGCACACATGGGCATGTAGTAAAAAATGACACTGTAATTTTCAATGCTATTATTCATGATACAATGAAACATATCTGCACCTCGAGAAGAAAAAAAAAAAAGTATAGAGGTGTTAAATGTGCTTTAGGAGACTTAGGTTGTGATTTTCATCTGGGCATCCAGCAAAGGCAAGAAGTAATACAGTAGAGGCAATAAAGAACAAGATAACTAGGAGACAGATTGTGAATATGATTCAAAACCAGACCATGGTCATATACTAGCAGAAAGCAGTCATCTGGCTTTGACAAAATGAAATACATCAAGAAAGCCCTGGAAAAAAAAAATCCAGCTTCATCATTTTTATATTGTTCCCGTGACAAGAAAGACCTTCAGCAACTCTAAACCCATCCACAGACGCATCATCCCTGGCTATCTTTCCCCCAAGGATGACTTAAGCCATTAGAGGAGAGGAAAGGAGAGGGAAAGATACAAAAAGCTAGACAGAGGAAAAGGTTGAAAAGTGAAAGAAGCCAGCACTTTTGAGGAATATTTCCAGGGGAAAGTGCAAATAGAGGTACAAACATCCATCTCTCACAAAAACAAGCCCGAGGAGACGTACAAAGGATAATGCTGTATTCAGCACTATATTTAATTTTTTCAGTTTTTATTCACTGATTCTACAAACTATCATCTTAACCATATGGGAAACAGGCACAGTGTGGAAGTCTATTATTTCATGGATCTTATTACATACAGTAGGCAATTTTGTGTGCTTTTTACTAATACTTGGTCATCTATTCTTTTAAGTGATAACAATCTGTTAAATACCCTGTGAAATTAAATGATCATCTTCACGATCACTCAATGCAAGCTAATTTTTCAGTGTCTTTACTGCCATGTTGTAAGTGCCATGCTTATGTATTCACAGCCATTTCCTGGCAACCTATTAGTGCTGAAACAGTTACTGGATTAATTGGGTATTATACACATTTCTGACACTTTGTAGACTTGTGCATTAAGATAAGAACTTTGCACGTTGGTTCGAGATGCTAAAGGGAAGGCTTTGTGCATCGTCCGGCGACACCAACGGGTACCTTGCGCGCCTGGATATGACGCGAAGGCCGCATGACAAAATGTCGACATGTGACGAGCTGGGATGAGAATGCGTGGACGTGTCGCATAATCCTGCAATACTAACTGTGGCTGCTACACAATTGCCTCACAGCCCAGCAAGGTTTCTGTGGACTTCTATTAAGTGCACTAATGCAGCATCTTTTGCCAGTTATATACAAATTTCCCCATCATTTAGTATTTATTATTGGTGGTGGATTTAAAGATAACCTGTGTAATTTGTGGCATTTAAATCAATATTGGTGGTATTGAGCTACTACTGAAGGCACATTTTGATCAGCATGTCCTTGTTTGTGTTACTTTTTTTTTGCAGTAATGTGAGCTTCTATTGTATGAAACCCATGCTATTTAAGTGGTCAACAGGTATGCCCCAGAAAATGTTGAAGAAGATTAAGGTGGTATAGCTGCAAGTTATTTTACATTTAAAACAAAAAAGCACTTACTACTGTATCAAGGGACAGAATGTTCTCAAAAGAGTCAGATAATGCATCTGCCTTTGTTTTTATTCTGGTAAAACTGACAGACTTAGGAGAAATTTAGTGTGGTGGATTTATGACTGCATAACTGTTTTGCTAATTTTAGCCACAAGGGATAAACTGCCAATATACTTCTGATTTTATGTAGTCAAAGTGTTGACAGTGAGGTTACTCAAGTGATGTGATATTGCTGTTTGGCAATGGCTGTTTTAGTGGGTGAATTATTGCTGTGCATTCCCTCTTGTTTCTTGGTGGTGAAAGGCCAGTACAGTGGGCTGCATATGGTGATTTTATGAATATTCAGCCTACTCTGTTCAGCTTTGTTGGCTGTAGATTGCAACAAATCTCTTCTTGTTTATCTGGAGAAACTGTAGACAGTGAGCACAGAGTAACAGTCCCTATCGGATAATGCAGACATTATAACATTATACAGATATCACATGAGAAAAAAAATGTCAAACTCACTGTTGGGTGTACAAAGTAATGTATGTTATTGTGAATATGGTATTTTAAGTACCATGGTTTTTATGTACGCTATATTTCTGCTCAATATGAGTGAGCTGTACTCAACAGAGAATTTTGTAGGAATATTATACAGAAAACCTTTGAACTAGTATTCTGGAATGTTTTAATGAACAATATTAATAATTATATTATAGAGTGACTGGGGGAAAGGGCCCACCAACAAAGCTTTGCAGACGATTATCTCAAAATAAAAGTTGCTTTATTCATTTGACTCGTTGACCTAATGTGCTTCTAGGTGTTTCATAGATTTTACAAGAGCTATTTATTCATTCATCAAGGTACTCAAGGTAATCAAAGTACGAGTGTGTCCATTTTTCATAATGTATGAAGGAGCTGTACAAAGAATGACAAGACGTTTAATGGCAGTACACTTCAGCATGAGCAGAAACATTACATAATTAGCCCACGCTTGCACAAACTCTAAATATTTGAGCCTCATTGTTGTCTTTTAATGATTGTGCTGGAGTACTACTTCGCTCTGAACTTGTGGGTGCCGCATTTTGCCACAGTCGCTCTTTTTTTCATGAGGTCTATACCATTACCAGATTCACTAGACCTCTGAGGAAGACTGCCTCTGCTCCGTTTGAAAGTGGGCCAACGTTCATCAGGCATGACTGTGACCCTGTTGTTCTCTCTCAGCAGTATCTAGGTAGTCCAAATTTCTTCTCTTTGTCTCACCATTTTTTTCCCACATTTGTAGACAAACAATGCAGCTTTGCAATGAGAAATGGCAAGCAGGGAGAACAGGAAGGGATGAGACCTCAGAGACTGTAACCCCCTTGCTCCCTCGCTCTCTCACTCTATTTCTGTGTGCAAGTGAGAACAAGTGGACTGCCAAAGGGAGAGAGGCACCAAAAATTGCTTCTCTTGAATGCACTTCTATGCCTTTATTGCTTCCTGTAATTGCTTCTCTGAGAGGTAACTGGTCTTCTCTTGTCCATTTTTTTTTTAAACTTCTGAAAGAGGTGGTGTTTTCATGGTGCCAACCACATCTGAGTCATGAATCCAATTTGGAAAACAAGCCACTGTTGAATGCCAGCAACATGACTTGGTACTGCGTGTGAATGGCACACAGTTTTTAAATAGATACATTTTTAAAGTCCATGATACTTGATGGACATACCACAGCAGTTTCCAGTGCTTAATGTGAATAATAATGTAATCCAACTTTAACTGATCCATACATCCTGCTCTCCTGCTCTAATCTTGCTAGCATATTTGAAATATTAAGTGTGCAGTTTTCTGCTAAGACAGAATACTAGAGCAGCTGCAGATCATGGTAATATGATGGACTAAGGCTTACATCTTTTGAAAGATACATAGGTTCATGCATGTGCACCCAGTTCTTATTCTTTGTTATCAGTGTGTGTCTGTGCTTGTGTGCATGTGGTGTGTTGATGGAGCAAAGCACTAACACTGTGAGGGTTATAAATTTAATCCCTATTGGGAGCAACGATGCTAATGATGCATGCACTCACTCCATGATGAATGCAATGGCGGAGCGAGCATGCAGTGGCATAAGTTAAATAGCTAATTTAAGAGGAAATAGAGGTAAGCTCTCCAAGAATGGCTTCATCCTTGTCTCCAGGTGTTCAATAAGAGGTTTTGTAGAACACACTGATATCCAGGGATTAGAGATTACTGTCACTACAGTGGATTTTCTTTGGTTGCGTACAACAGAGGCAGCAGCAGACTATACGAGGTCAGAGTAGATTTGCAGAAAATAAAAAGACAGGTGGGGCTGGGAGAGCAGGGTTCTGTCACATAGTTAGTGTGTGTTTGAGGCCAAAAAATATACAGCCAAATAAAGGTGCACACATGCAAATGTAATTATGGTTTTGACAAATGACAAGCCTCTCTTTGGAGATGCAATAAGATTACCGACCATATATTCATTCTACAACTGTAGCAAAACAAAATCAAAACATTTGTAAAAGCATCTCAAATTAATTAATAATCAGCATAATAATAAGTCTCAGGGATTCAGAGCTCACAGATATCAGTAATTAAGAAAGTCTAAGCTGTTTATAAAGTAGACAAATATGGTCCCACAAAACATCTTACCTAGCCATGAGACATAATTAAAGGCAACTTCCGACAATGAAGTGCATACATTAAGTATAGCCTGAAGCTGTACTTAATGTATATTTTAGCTTTGTCATTGAGACGTATGTGTTTACATGAGAAATCATGCTGCACCAGTGCCCAGGTCCAACCCTGCGTATCTACCTTATATTAGATCAGTGGTATTTGATATATTGTGTATGAATTAATAATTCTGACCTTTAATTACAGTCCCCTAAATTAACTAGCTATCAAGGTTTAGGCTTCCCTGGAAGCCATCATCTGATGCACTGGCATTAAATCCTGTGTTTCAACTTTCCCTGCTTTGCAGCTCAATTAATGATGATGGGAGGCTGGTGTTTTAAAGATCATTTATTCATTTATGCCATTCAACGTTATTCATTAATTAAAAGTCCATAAATGAGTGCTGTATCTAATTAATTATATATTTTAAAAGAAAAACAATGAAACAAATATTTCAGTGACAACAATATCTAACAAAGCACTAATGCATGTTTAATTTGTTAACTTCACTTATGCTAGTTGGTACCAGTCATGCATAGGTTAGCTGCCACAAAAAAAATTCACCAAATTATTGTCTTTCTTAAAGGGAGAAGATATTAATATTTCAATATAGAAAAGATGCATCACCAGTGCTGGGCTGATGCTGCACTGTATTTGTCACGAAGCTATAAGCGGTTGAAGGTTCTTATTGCATTGTTTAATTTTTCTGCACTTATTTATCCCCTACTTGTAACGCATGCATTGTGGGTGGGTTATGAATAATCCTACTACAACTACAACAGCTGCTTAGTCTATTTGAACAAACTGAGGACGTTTGCTCAAGTGGCCACATAACTAGAAATATGTAACGTTTACTAAATGGTTTATAACATATTGTATTAGGCTGGTAAAAAGATGGAAATATAATATAAAACAATTACATAAAATATGTCTTCATAGGAGAAGCTACATTTATAAATACTTAAAATGTTCTTATATCAGCATTCAGCTTATATTATAGTGTTGTAAATCATTTATTAAATGTTTATATGCTGCTTATAAATGCCAAACAGGGGTACCTAAAGTATAGTGTTACTAAAATGAGTAATTGATAATGAAATGAGTAATTGGTAATTTATATGTATTAATGTTTTGTGTTAGCAGGAAAAATAATAATCCTATGTAGTTTGTGCATACTAAATACAATTGGAATGTTGTCATTTACAGATATTTTCCTATAGTTTGGTCGGGTGTCAATCAAGACATATTTGAGTCTGGTGAAAATAGGGCAAAAATGTTGAAACACAAAGATAGCTTGAAAGGAATTTTTCATCCCCTGTTGTATTTGTTGGAGTTCCCTGCTGTGCAGGTAACCTAGTTTTTATATTTATATTGGAAAATAAAGTGATATGTATATAGTGTTTGAATATTTATTTATTTTTATTACAGTAGCCTACCTGTGTACTCACACATTCAAAACCAATAGCACTCGCTTTAAATTCTCCCACTCCACACAACATTGAAACACATGTGCTTACCAAGCCTTTTCCCATCTGCTGCACACTGGCACATACTAAGTGTGAAGCAGTAATTGCATAATGTGGAAGAGCAGAAAGTACTGCAAGTACAACTGTGCATCACATTGGGTGTGGTCTTTCATTCCAGTCGCGATAGTTCTGGCAGTGATGGAAAAGCTTTGTCTGTGCGCATGTGTGTATATGTGCGCACATGTTTATTTTTAGCAGCCCAGAGTGGAAACTGCAGAACCCCAAATAGTTTTCAGCAGGTGGTGTTTGCACAATGAATACACCATGTCTCTGAATTCCACTCTCTGTTTGAATGCCTGGAAGCAAAAATCTAGCAAAATCCTCTTTCTACACACCTATCATTGTTGCTGTCACTCCCGTAGTTGCCTGTCACTTGCATTTTGTGTTTAAAAGCTGTTAATTTATTCATATTTTGCGCCAGGCACACTGCATTTAATTTGGGATGAAAGAACTGGAGCAGGAGACAAAATGTTCCCGTATCATGGTTACATAAAGCTGAACTTATTTTTCTTTAATGTATGTGCGAAGATGAGCTGCCTCCTGGCTTTGGAGGCTTTTATCAGCAGTTCTGCTGAAAAAAAGAGGAGAAAAAACTGTTGTCTACTCTAAATTGCAACGCCTTTGATTACAAAAGTAAAGCACTGCATTGCTCATTATACATACTCTGTTTTCTCTGTCCTTTTCTTAGTATCTATCTATCTATTTTACCAATTTGACATGGATGCTTAGGTTTTTGGTTTTTACAGTAGCAAACAACAATGAGAGCTGATAGCAAGACTAACCATGGATGGATGCTGTCTCATAAGTCAGTCTGCTGACATCAACCATTAGGTGCAGTCAGATTATTGATCTTAACAGTACAATAGATTTGTTCCGCTGTTTGTTTCTGTGCTATCAATCACAGTCCTAGTGTGTGTATGCGCAATGCCTTCAACAGTATACAGGTATTATATTTAGGAATTGAATTAGAAAATGTGTTTATGTTTAGGTCATAATTTATGACAATAATTGATGTTTAATTGTGGGGATAACTGCAAACTTCCAACAACGGCTGTTGGGAGTTTGCTGGGAGACTGAAAAATAGCATTTAAAAAACATTTGGTTTTTTTTTTTTAATCTTTGACTTTATTAGAAACTGGATAACTGAATGGCTAAATGGACTGAACATCTAAGTCAAAGTAATAAATATCTAAATAAATAAATTTAAATCACAAAACATTAAACTCAAAGTAGCTTAATTAATATATAAATCTTGAATTCATCAAATTAAACATAAATAATGTTTAATAATGTGGGAGCAATTTTTATTTTTTTGAGCAATTATTTTATCTTAAAGTCAGTTATTCAATTTAAGAAGTTGACTAGTGGAGGCTATGCAGCCATTGGCCACTATCAGACTTCTGCCAATAACCAAAAGCTTGTAAAACGTCCTATCTGCTTTTTTGGCCAAATCAATTTATCAGTCCACTTCTAAGACAAACCCGCGCTTAATTTATTTTCTTCAAAATTAAGAAAAGGACAACGAATAGACATCTGCATTACCACAATGCTGCATTGCCTTTAAAGCCCCACTATGTAACTGTTGGTATTTTTGCTCCTGAGCACCCCCTACAGTTGCAGGGTGTAATTACACTGTCGTAAAGACAAATTGCGCTTTGAGCTCCCCTCAT
>JBBPCS010000917.1:6483292-6500732 GCA_037974645.1 Hollardia meadi | reverse complement strand
TGTCCTGACAACATTACTGTTAAGTATAATGGCGGTCCAGCCATATACTAGGTTTCACCTAGTCTTGTTTTTTTATTCATATGGCAAATGGCAGAGATCAAGTGTTTTTATTATTATTATTATTATTATAAATTTTTATTTTTTCTTGGCTTTCACAAGCAGCTCCTTCTGGTGCAGTGGAGCAGCTCATGAGCGGAAGCTAACAGAGAAAAAAAAATGCCTGAAAGCAATCTTATATTTCATAGGGAACGCTATACAAAATGTCCACCACAATTCTGGCCACAGCTGTAGAGTATTGACTCCAGTTCATCACATTGATTGTCCATTTGCTGAAGTAATGTATACTGAGAATGGAAGGCACACTCTATTGAAATACTGGATTGCATGTGTGGACATGTATTGGAAGCTTTGAATATATTGGACTGTTGGAAGGATATCATTTAAATATATTTTCCTTGTACCCATCTAGCCTGAGATGAAAAATTGTTTTGATGACAGAACAATAACGGATCAGTGCAATTGAATTTTATTGTAATGTGTAGAGAAGATTTATTGCAAAGTGGGTGTTTTTTCTCTCTCTCTCTCTGTGTGTGTGTGTGTGTGTGTGTGTGTGTGTGTGTGTGTGTGTGTGTGTGTGTGTGTGTGTGTGTGTTTTGCTCAAAGTGAAAAAAAAATAAATTAAAAAAAAATCTTTTTTCCTTAACTGGGTTTGAAGTGCATGAATATTATGTACATGTAACTCATGCTGTATAGTATATAAATTCAATTTTTAAAAAAATCAAATGAAAAGAAACAGACTAAACAAAATTATTTCAATTTTCTACGTTTCATATGCAATGGTCATCAGAAGCCTCCTATCTTCACAAAAACTGGAAAGAAAAAGCCTTTCTTGACTATCACATTTTAACTTCATCAATAGAAGTACCGTAACCTCAATCCACAACATGCCCTGAGTCATCCCATGACACCACAAAACATTAAAACCACCGAAGTTCGAGTTACAAGGTTTTTATAGTGCAACAGCCATCTGTTGTGCTAATTCCAAACCCAATATGTTACTGATGCAGATTGACTGGAGTTACTTAGTAGGTACCATCCGATTTGTCAGATTTATTTTAATAGTTAAAAAGGTTAAAAAGTAATCATGGAGTGACCGTTTAGTAAGTACGGCAAGAGCAGAGGTGGTGAATTACTTCCCAGTCATCCACTGTGTGTAATGGTCACAGTTTTTTTCATGTCAAATCTGGCTCCATATTCTATTCCTCATCTTGCTAATCTCTTTAAAATACTGTTAGCTCGCCCATTAGACATTACCACAAGCAGCTCTTATGAATGTCATCATTTACCAGTCATTGATTCTTATTGTCCATAGTTAAGCAGACTGTAAAATGACCTTTCGCGCAGAAAGGTGATTAAGGGAAGCAAGCGTGAACCTCATGGTGTTAAATTATTTCTAACCTTTCAAGGTGATACCTTGCAGTGGCCAAATAAAGCTCTGACTGGACTCTTTATTCCCTTTAAAGTTAGATTTTGCTTTTCGAAGAATACGGGGTATCTGGCATTTATGATTTCAGCCAGTCTTTCTGCTAGCTGATGATATCTTGGCAACACAATCCCCCTACTTAGCATTTATACCCAGTATATCAACATTTGTTGCCAGTAGATATAAGTGTTTATTAAAGGAGCAATTTGTAAGATATGACCATAATTTTAGTTTCAGTAAAGATTCAAAAAATTAACTAACATTATCAACAGAATGTGAAGAAACAGCTGTGCTGACGTTATGTCAAAGACATCTATGTATTGTTTTGCAGAGATATCTACCGAAGTTAGCGTGCTAACCAGCTAGCCCTGGCCCCTACTATCTCACCAGCTTGTACATCAAGAGGCGACAGTCTGATAGCCCCTGTACTTGCATAGCCTCAGCTGGGAGATGTATGAGCGTGTGTCACACGCTCTCTTAGCATTTAGTCTAATGAGTAAACAAAACAAACCCACAAAATGTCAAGAAAGTAAATATTCTTACACCTATTTTCCTTACTAAACAGAAAAATACAACCTCACACACACCTTCTGAATTCCAGTTTCTCTCTTTCACAGAACTAAGATAAGCTTAATTGCCTCTTGTCATCGTAAAACACACTCTTTTCAAACAAGACATAAATACATATAAACTCACCAAAAGCTTCCTGTATTGTCTTTCCACAACCACCTCTGGTTTTCCCGAAGTAAATCCTCAATTCATAGAGTAAGACTTGAAAATATTTCAATTCTTCATGTCGTTTTTGGTTGCTGCTAAAGGCCCAATGCTGTCTCACTGTTCTGCCATTTTTCCTCTCTCCTGTCCTCGCCTGCTGGCTCTGCTGTGTCCTGTCATCCCGGAGTCATGACTTTAACTTACTCCTCGTCGGAGCCACTGAAAATCACCTCTGCACTGTATCCCCTGTTGTTAAACTGGCCTCCAGTGATCTCAGAGGCTGTGTCCGTTCCCTGTTTAGTTTCCAGTTGTGTTCAGGCTGTGGAGCCCGGTGGAGCTGAGCCCCATGCCAGCGATGACTCCCCTGTGATACAGTCAAGATCTAGGCAGACTTCAGTGATGCAGTAGGCCCACTAGCTCCAATGCTAAATGAGCTAACAGTCGCTAAAGCTACAACCAAAGATTATGCAGCCCAAGATATCTAACTTACAGCAGACACTCTATTGACAGCAGTTTGCGGTTACTCTGGTGATATGTTGTATTTTTGGAGGTACCTTCAAATTCTTACAAATTGCTCCTTTAGTTTATTTGTAGTAAAAATACTGCATGCATTTAAAGTGTTACCAGTATTGTTCTGAATTAGCTGATGCCATTTAAGGACATATAACGTGATTGGTGGTATTTTTTAAAGAATTGCCTGAATCGCGTTACGCAAAGTCATGTTTTTCTGCCCATAACTGTTGTACGCCCACGCATTTGTCGGTTTTTGTGATACCAACCTGAAGACACACTTCCATCTCACCTCCATCCCCGCTAAATGTGAGCAGTGCATTTTTTATCAGCTAATAAAATGCAAACACAGCCAATGAAATGTGCAGTTCCTTATAATGTTTCTTATTGATTATGTGACCATTTTCTCTGTTTTCCTCTGTTTATCTGCCCTATGGCATGCAGGATGTGAATGGATGGCCCACTCGATCCCCTATGTGTCTGAGCAGAAAGGCAACCGCACGGAGGATTAGCGAGAGAGAGGGGATCGGCTGTCACATCCAGATGCTGCAAATCTGCTCCCTGCCTCACATGTGAATAGGTACGCCATTGTCTGGAGCATTGCTTGTTTTGCATGAACAGAGACACAGCCAAGGAGATAAACAAGCTGAAAGTGAGGTTACACCAAGTCTAAATCTGCTATGATACGGGATTACAAGGTTCATGTCATGCTTAAAGCTTTATCCTCTGATTGTCAGTCAAGATCTTCTCAGTGGCAAAGTTAGTAAGCCTTTAATGGTTGTGCCTTAATTGACAATTCGAACAGGAACGTGGGAGTTGATTAAACATATACAGCATAATAAAGCTGAACTGTCAGCAGAAAGAAACATTGGCTGAACTGTATGCTGAACATGAAATAGATACTTTAAAATCCTTGCATGTAGCACTGGTAGTTCGTCATGCATAGTATATTCCTGTGGCATTTTGTTTACCTGCAGAGGAAACAGTCATGCTTGACTGGAAACATCTGATTTTATTGTTGCAAAACATTTCTACAGAGAAACACTATTGAGGTTAGATTATTTTTCAAAAGATTTCGGTCGCTACGACCAAAGGAAGATATTCATTTTGTACACTTGAAGTGTTTAAGAGATCAACTCTCATCAGTTATCTGGGGAAAAAAAACAGTATGCTTATGAATGCGCAGGGAATGCTCAGCATTTTGAGATGGGGACATTAATAATATTCATTGAGGATATAAAAAGTGTAATGAATGATTGAGGAAACTGCTAATGACTAATAAATTCCAGCTTAATTCCTGAAATAAAAGCGTTCAGGCTTCAAAATGATAATCTCTCAAGAGCTCAATACTTTCTTCATTTACACTCAATAGCATGGGAGGATGTGGAGCTTCTGGCACATGTTGACATCTTTCATCTTCAGGTTTGAGGGCAATGGACTGAGCTCTTTCTTTGTGCGTGTGAGGATTGATCCTCTTCTCCACTAAAACGAGTCCTACACCATCAGGTGAATAGGCTTCTCATGTCGAGGTGAATAGGCTTCTCATGTCGCCTCTGCCTTGTACTCAGCCCACAAACAGATATCAATATCAATTGGTCCATTTGGATGTTTAAAATGAGGAAGTATTTGCAAATAAATCCTGAACTGTGATGTCCATAATCACCAGCATTTCATTTCTGCTTTGATCATTTTTCCAAAATGTTCGACATTTATATTTAATATATTTTGTAGTTTGCACACACCTTCCTGTGAATACACCTACAGGACATTTTACCCTGCAGATATGAAAAACAAAAAAAGTGAAGTACCCTGACAGAATGCAATTTTTTGAACCTCATCATGTCCATGCTTGTAAATGACTGAAAGGATGCTCCTTTCATACGATGAGAATATCACCTGTTACAAATGAACCTGTTTACCCGTGGAATGTTCTTAAACAGGTGTTTTCATATATTTACAAAAATCAAAGACGTTGATGAGGTAAAACTAAATATGTTGTCTTTGTACCGTATTCAATTGAGTATATTGTTGCTTTGCTTTGTTTAGGTTTTACACAGCGTCATAACTGCCAGACAAGTGAAGTAAGACAAAATGACCAAGCTTGCTACACCAACCAAACTTCAGATAAATATTTCTTATGGACACTTAATTGTACTAACCACATTTCTTTATGCTCAGTTTTTTTTCCCCCATATTGCCCTCCTCTCAATTTTACACACCATATTTCAACAGCCTGCATCATCTTTGCATCACAAAATTTGAAACTTGCACTAAATCATGGCCCACGAGTGAAGTTTCACACAGCTTGAAAGGAAGACATAATTTCTTAATGCCCACGCATTTCAGCACCGAAACCTCACATAAATGTGTGCAAACTCCTAAAAGTCTGTCAGACCATGTTTGCTCGGGCTGTATTTCACCATATGGCCAAACATTGGCAACATTTCAAATGGCAGTATGTCTTGCAACATTTCATCTGTAGTCACAGAGTTTCTTCTGAAATGTTCTCTCTTTGAGTAATGGGGCTCTTCCCAAATCATGAATCAAACTTTTATTTTCCCTGTCGAATCAGTCGGGCCATTGGATTGGAGCTTTCTTGAGGTCAAATTGCTACATGTCTTCTTTTTTTCTTATTTGAGGAATGAGGGCACAGGTGGATCAACATGGTCAAAACAGCACTTTTTGTCCATTTAAATGAATTATGATATTTAAACCTGGCGTGCGGGATTGTTTTGTTTTTTTTATATGAGGGACTGTTACATTCAAACCATTGCCAAACAAGGCAGGAACCACTGATCTTCCAATCGGTGCTCGACTGCTCTGCTATTTGATTAAAACAACTCGACTTTAATCATTTATAACTTCAAATACAAATCTCCCTCCTGAAATGTTTACATCCAGAGGCTCAGGAGATATATATGAGGATTTTATTTAACAAGTATTTTCTGTTGAACGCCCATTTTAAGTTATGATACAATTGGGCATATTTATTTATTTATTGATATTGCTCTCTTTTCTGTTGTATTGAACTGGGAACCGCTGATTACAATTTAAAACAGACCAATCAAAGTCAGGTGCAGTGGGAGACGGCTCTCTGCACTTATGCGGAGCTTCCTCATTGGAAGTATGCTCGAATGGATATTCAAGATTGCTGCTGTGAGGTCGTGTTCAGTGTCTGTCCAAATACAGAAGCCATTACAAATAATTAGCATATGCTTTACGATAAAAGTAATATACTGGTGATAATGCTCATCATTTATCCTTCAGTGAGTATGGGCCTTCTCATCTCTTGATAATGCTGTGAGCTGCAGCCAAAAACTAAACCAGTAATCCAGTCTCCTTCACCATTATATTGTTGAGTTGAAGCAGCTTAAAGAGTGTTATTAGAGTGAAGCATGCTTTGAATTATTTTAATTTACCACATTGGTGAGTTAAGAACCCAAGCCAAAAGTGGCCTAGAATGGAAAGTGAGAATTCATTTTTCAATCACGAGCCCTATGGCCAAAAGGAATTCTTGGATGATAAGTACAGTTAGAGATTAGTGTGGATCAAAGTGGAGATTAAATAGGATGGCAAACACATTGATGCACCTAATTATCAAGTCCATGAAATGTGATGAATTTGCTTTGAATCTCAGCGACATCGCCGCTGAGGTGTTTGCAGCATTCCTCTCATTAACTCTGCATGCTAAACTAATTCTGCGGTTGAAATATGCGACTGCAGCAAGCACGGTGGAAACCGAGAAAAAGCAAAGAGGGATATCAAACATTAGACAGAGAAAGGCAAGCTCCCTACGCTACACAACCCGAGGTGGCACTAAGACTGATGGAGCAGAATGGAAAACGAGCGATGTGTGACACAGACTTGCTTTCTCCACCTCGCCTCTCACAACGTACCTGACTACATTATTTCATGAGCCTCGCAGGAAATCAGCAATGTTGTCTCATACCCTCCAAAACAACATTATGAATAATTAATGCCAGATCTCAAAATAAAAAAGGCACATTATTAATGTATTCAGAGCATCCTTTAAAAGGGGCAGCTGCAGGTGCCACAGTACCCCCTTCTCACTCGGTCTCTGAGCAGGTAGCTTTAAGAGTATTTATGTGCAGAACGTCATACAAAGGGGGATATGTTTTAAACAAAAATAACAATGAAATTCTCTGAATAACAAACGGTAACTGATGAGATAGAAATTTGAAAATCATTTCTCAGCGGTTCCACTTGACTTTCGTAGGTCAGAGTGAGAAGCTGAGATTGCATATTTTATTTATATCCCACCTAACATGGCATTACTGTCATCATAAAATTATATGGCATGAAGCTTAGGTGCTTTTAACTCTTACTTATGTCTGGATTAACCTATGTGTATGTATGTATTTTCCTTTTGATCACTGTATGAGACTGACATGGTGTACCCAGCATGATTATTACATTTTCTAATTGCATCCCAACACATGTATAATTCAGGTCCTGACATCGTAGTACTCTCAGGGTAAAGAAAGAGATCTGTGTGCCTTAAGCCACCTCTGAATGGCACTTTACTGCTTTTTCCTCTCTCCTGTCAAAACACCAGCTTTTTATATATTTTTTAATTATATTCTTAAAGCCAACATAACTACAGTGTCTGTAATTCACATTGTTAATGTCAAGAAATATACATTTTTATTGAGGATGCTTAAAGCATAACCAATAATCTACATTGAAGCATTCTCTTGAGTAAGGTTTTTTTTTTTTTTGCCCTTGCCACTCCAGGAATAACTGGCCTCCTGAGTCTTGTCGGTGTTTTGCCCTTTCAGGGAACAAGGTCACATTGTTTACAATGGCAGCACAACGGCTCTTTAACGTTCTTCAAGGATTCCAAGAAGTGATCTTTACTGTGATGTTTCAATGGTGTTCAGGGCCTGTGCTCACATTAGTAAAAACATAAATTCATGTGACATGTTAACTGAGAAGATTTTGAATAATACATCTTACAATCAACACATGAATGTAGTGTTTAAGGTGAGGGATTCTGGCAACAGTATCTGAGTATCCTAAAAATCTATACTTTAAAGAAGCAAGTGTTTCCACCAGCAAAGACTGTGCGATCTCAAAAGCTACATAAATCAAGATAAAAGGGTATGGGCCTCCAGTGACGGTTCCCACACAGCAAATAAGACCTAAAGTAGGAAGGAGTGGCCACCAGAGATGCACAGACTCCCAGATGGATAAAAAGTAAAAGCTTTAAATCACAACCATTAGGGCTGTCAAGAAGCAACCTGACACAAATTATGGAAGAGCAACACGTTCAGAAGCGAACACTAAAAAGTGACCTCAGCAATCACACATGAATGAAATGCAAATGCTGTACATTCAAATGGTATTTTACAAAAACACTCACTCCTGAAGAGCAAAGTGGGCATGCGTGTTAATAGCTTTCATTCATGCGCTTGGCCGGAGTCAAGGCAAGTGTGAGGCAAGAAGAATGGAGGGAAAGAATTGAGCTGTTTAACGACGTCTCCTTCGCCTGGAAAGCGAGCGGGCGGTGCTCTCCACCAACATATGCCAGACAAACCGACAGGCAGGTCGACAGTTATGAAGACAGATGAATGATGCAACGCCTACAGCACTGAGGGAAATGAGATCAGATGTTGACAGCGAGATGGACAGATCCCTGGTCTGGCCTTCAAATGTTTTCTCACATCTACCATCACATGGTCTGTGAATGCATACTCTTAGATGAGCCGTGTTCTCACTCTGCCATCTGCAAATTCGTCCTTTTTTTTTTTTTTTTTTTTTTGCTTTTCCATGCATGCTGTGTAATATGACTGAGTTTGGCATAATACGCGCCGTACAGCAGGTTGCCTGAGATAAGCGTTTCACAAGCAATAATCTCGCTGAAGACCTGAAGTCTCCTGTGTCAGCCGCCATGCTACAAATCTGCAACGTGTATTTCATAATTCATAACACAGAGCCAGCGTTTATAAGTGCTGAAGCCAGAGAGAGAGTAAGACTGTTATATTAAACTGCTGTCTGGACTGTCAAACTTGTCACAGTGCCCCCCTCATGTGCTTTACATTCATTTCCAGCCTGTGACTGTGTGGTTACTGTTCTCCTCACCCTAAAACTATTATGTATAGGCCTCTGTCTCACATTGTACCCTAGAGCGGTTCAAAATACAAATAGATATGATATATATATATATATATATATATATAACCCTGTATAAACACAACAAAGGCTGTCACGGGAGAGCAATCTATGCGACAGTCAGCCTGGGGCCACTATTACAACCATCATACAACAGACAGGCGCGGGCAGTCGGTAGGTGGCAGTCGTGTCCCGTTTGCAAGAGACACATGGGAGGGATCTCTCTGTCTCTCTTTCTGTCTCCCTTGTCTTGACCTCGCTCTTTTTTTTCTTTCAGGCGCGCGCGCGCGCGCACACACACACACACACACACAAATTGGTGCGCACTTAACCAATAATTTGCATTTCCTTGTACTTAATCAAACTTACCAATGAACGAGAAGGACAATGGTCAAGAATGAATGAATTAATGCCATTCTTCCGGGTGTGATTCCACTATGGGCTCCCTGCCTTGTGAGTTCAACCAGAGAAATGTGAAGGCTGAAAGATAAGGGGGACATGTTTTTTTTTTATTTCCTGCCCCCACTACAGTCCTGCGGCTGCCGAACCACCAGCAGTGACTGGCGGAACAGGCTCACTCAGAGAAAAGAGCCTGTCAGTGGGAGGTTACCTACATGATTCCCCATCGTGTACTTATCAATTCAATGTCCGTCCGTGATGCGCCGTGTGTTTCATTTGGGTACGGAAATGCCGAGCGCACTGAGGTACTGTGAAGCGCATCGGTGGATGCAGCCTGTATGCGCGTATTGGAACGAGGTAATTTGTGATCACATTTGAAGCAGCTTAAAACACTGCAGTCGACAGAGGAGACGAAGACGAGGCTGGGGCGATCAGCACTCTGTGGATATTAACCCTAAACAATTTCTTATCCCCCTGTGTTCCATGTCTCTAGATAGGCGAGGCTTGAATACGCGGAATGCATAGATGGAACGAGGGCGCAGAAGTGATGAGTGCCTTTGGTGAACTATAATTCCAGTCCAAAAAGGCGAATCAAGGCTCGGCACGGAAATCCTGTAAAAATTTAGCTTTAAGTGGTACAGCGAAACCTCCTCGCATTTGAAACCGCTGTCCGAATATCTGATTGCGTTTTTAGAGGCTTCTTGAGGATACCTGCTGGATTTTTTTTCCCTTTCGATGTTGCATCCAAGATTAACGCATTTTTCCTCTCGAAAATGGAGAACAGAGCAACCTGCGGAGAAGAGAGAGATCTTGCTTCATCTCGGCAACTTTTATTAATCCTCCCACGAATAGGATTTACTGCGGGACTTCTTTCATCGATATAACAGGATGGAAAAAAAGAAATAAACATCTTCAAATCCGCACCGGGCTGTGAGGTGAAATCTAATCAGACCCAGTAGGGCTGATTTTGAAGTAATATGGACTTGGAGAAAAGTTGTCATTGAAAACGATAGAAAGCGGGACGTTAAAATAACCCCACCTTTGTACCCTCAGTGTCTGGATCATGGTCTGTCATCCAGTCTAATGACGGGGTTTTCATTTCAACCTGGAAATTGACCACACGCGGTTCTCCGTGGACTACATACTGTGAGAAAATAAAACAGTGTCACCCATTATTCGCCTATAACTCATTGTTTGGAGAACATCTGGGACCAGTGGGTATCGCTTTGCATCGGGAGAGTAGTTTCAACAATGGAACTTGTGGGTGCCAACGTGTCATGTGCGTCCTGAAAAAGAAAAGGAGGAAATATCGGAAGCATCGATGAGTTATTATCACATCAGACTGACGTGTGGATTACATACCACGTCGTTTTGAGAGTGGGAGCACAATGTGTCAGACAAGACAAAATCACCGCGGATTCTGTAAAATCGACTGAGAATTGCGAATGTTTTTCGGTGCAGTTTTTGGGGAGGGAACGGAAGAGGGACCGTTCTCCGTCTAAAGCAGAGATCAGGCAGGCCTCTGGGTCTTTTTGAACAAGTAAGTTAGTGTTTGTGGTGTAAAAAAAAAAAAGATGTTGGTCTGATTGCCTCACTCCTGCCTTCAAACACCCCATTCAGCCTGTTCTTCCTGTTGTTGTGTCCAGATGTGGTAGTTCTCCTTCTTTTGATGACAGCAGTGATACAAACTAGTCTAAATCAGGGCACAGCGTCCCCAAAGGTGTCCCCTCGCTGATGCCGTGGCATCTAACTAAAAGATCTCTAATCATGCACTGATTTGGAAGATAAGGAAAAAGATGCGCGCGCTCGTCTGGGTCTGCCTGGCGTTTCGCTGCGCGCCCTTGAGTTTGGGTGCGCGAGCATCAAGCTTAGATGTCATGAACAGTAACACATAAGAAAGAGTTTAGCTTTTAAACAGAGTAAGGCAGATATTTAAGTATCAATGATGGATGAGTGTCAGACAGGCAACTGAAAATCCATCTATCAAATCTATACCTGCATGCTCTCAACCTACATTCAGTATATGAAAATATACCATATTTAGCAGGAGTATGCTACTGTAACCTTTGAGGAAAAAAAAGTAGGCTACATAAAATATGTAGCACTGGAATTTAAAATGCAAGGATTCAATCTCTGACTGTTGCCTAAAAAGCGTCAGACACTGGTCTGTTTCTTCTTCTTCGTGTGGTTCACACAGAAGGCGCCTCTGTGGTGGCCTGGGAGGGAGCTGTCCTTCTTGCGTGGTGCTGAAATTAAAATATGCCGTCTTCACTCTGCCTCTGCTCAGCTGGAGCAGGCATGGGTGTTGTAGTTCATGGCTCCAAAATCTGAGCCACTCTGCTGAATATAATCCTTTCCCAGTATGCAATGATGCAACAGATGACACATTTGAGGGTTTATGTCTGTGGGTTACAAGAAGTTTGCTCGATGCTGAAATCTAAGTCGTTAGATTTCTGTACAGATCAAGCCCAAGTAAATATATGCTTACAGTATATGTGTCTGCATTATATAATATTATGTCCTGTTAGGCTTCCCATGGAATCTATCAGTATCCCCTCATCTGCTATCTGAATTAAGAACTAAGAATATTTTAGGGTGAGTATCCCCCCGAACAAACGTCTTAAATGTTTCATATCAGTGCTTTTGTGATCGTAAAATAAGATGTCTGTCACGTTGGTGACAAATAAGTGTTGGTGGTAAAAGAACAAAGAGAGGTGGCTGTCACTCTCCGGACTAAGAATGAATTGCATCTCTCACCTGCGAAAGTGGGAAACATGGCGAACATTATTCACCAACTGAAAGAAAAGCCCTCCATATGATGGAGTGACATCACCTTGGGGAGAAAAATTAGACGGCAGATTTTTATGTTTTTGCCCTGTCATAGGGTTTGGCGTGATAAATCTTCCCTACATCTTCCCAAGATTGCAGTTGTTTGTTGGCGACTGGTGCAGAGTGATTCATAGTAATAAGTGGAGAGCCTGTTCCTCCTTCCCATTTAACACTTCTCAGGCCTTTTCATCCCTCTGCAGATTTTTTTTTTCAAGCTTGTTTGTTTCACTATGCTAGAGTTACATCTGTACCCCCCACTGTGTCCATATTAGTCCCTTTAAGCAGTGGGAAACAGCATTAGAGCAGGTGCAGCAGAGGGACCATCATGCTGTTCACACAAAGCCAGTCTTCTGCTGATAATGTTACTACCGTAGACATCTATATCCAATTTCTCCAGCCATTGTTGTCTAACTTGAAAATAATTTTCAAGCAGCCGTGTCACCAAATTAATGAACCTGTCAGTTGGGAAAGGGCACTACTGCAATGAGGTGCCAGGGTCTCACAAAGTGACAGACTGTATACCCATGGTTTTACCCCACACTCCTTTTATCGTTTTTTTCCTCCTCAGCCTGTGACTCAGTTCAGACCAGAGCCAGCACTTTGTGCCATGTAATAAAAAGTTCATTTCTCAAATCGGATTAATCTCTGTAAAGCCCGGCTTAGGACACCATTAGCTTTCATTTCCTTCACTGTTTGGGGCTTGTATCAATAATGGAGCTACCCCTACATTTTTTCATAGTCTCTGGGTATAAAACCTCAGGGGGTTTGATTCAATGAGGAAGAGAAAAGGAACGGTGATCTGTTATCTGCTCCCTTGCCTATTCTATCGGAGACCAGCAGCGCGATGCAGGAGGTCTACAGCAGTATGCCAGGAGCTAAAAGCCCTCATCTGGAAGGTGAAACCTTTATATTAAGCTGAGTTTGACAGCACCCACATCATGGATTACTGATACCAAATTCAGAGTGTGAATCAATATATGTTGGCATTAATTATTATGAGTGTAAATTTGTTCATGATTCCACCTTCAAATGTTCAGTGTGTTGCATTTAACCTCCTACACTAGTCTGCAGGGCATATTTCCAATGGAATTAGCAATGATTAATGCACACAATGTGTTCTTATTACTAAATTCAAATCCTTTGAGTATTTGCAGTGACACCAGGTTTAAGCACTGTTGCAAATGTTTCAGATAGTTCATATTTTGCAAAAAAGAAGAACCCAGTTTGTGGCAGTCCACATGATGAACACGAGTTAGTCTTTATCAGCTCTCAGTGGAGAAAATGTGTAAGTGTAAGGCTTTTGAGTTCAGGGCAGCTTTGCAAAGTGAATCATGGCTGATGATTGCTGTTTTTATGCACAAGGTCAGTCACACTTGCGGAAGGCAGGAAAGGAGTCACTTGAAAAGGAATTGACATTTGAAAAGACGCTTTCAAAAGCTGGCAGTGAGTAAGCTCTAATATGGTCACTTGACTGGGTGTTGCATGTCTGCATCACAGGGAGCTATTGTGAAGGGGATAAAAACACTACTTCAATTTATTTTAAACCATGCTGCTGGTATATGATCCATGCACTGCTGTGAAGAGAGTGTTACGGTCAGATTGGTTGGCTGTAAAGATGCCGCGATTTGTCACCGCAAGCTCACTTGTCACAATATCATCCCATAGTCTTTATTGCAAGGAAGGGAGCTGCGTTACCGCTATGGAGGATCAACTGAAGCCTGAGACTGGGTGTCACTCATGTTTTTATAATACAATCTAGTCTACCAACCAGACACGAGCAAGCATCATGGTTGCACATACACAGACAGACATGAATGGTGTCTGCAGTAGCCCCACTCATTAGTCATTCTCTCCAGCATGTCTGGCTGAATGTTCCGTACAGGGAAAGAACAGCTGAGCAGGGGGATGGCCGCAGCACATTCCGTCAGTCGATGGATTAATCAATTGGTGTTCCAACTCAGCCCATCCATCTCAGGGAATAATCTGGGAGACATCATAAAAGTGCCATTCTGTCACTCTAGAGGCCAGGGAGCATTGCTCCTTTTTTTCTGACTCTTTCTCTCTCTCTCCACTGCCACGCTTATCATGGGAACAGTAGTGGATTAAATGGAATAAAGATGAATGTATTCAGTGTGGCAACATTCTGAGGTGTTTGCTTGTGCTTTCACTATTTTGTAACACCAACAGCTTGAAATATCTTTGCTGCTGTGACTCAGGGCTAAGCAGGAATTCTTCCAACTCCATCACTATCTCTGTTTCCTCGCTTCCTTGGTGAAATTCAGCTAAGAGCACTGACCTGGATTCAGAGCACATCATTACTCACCACTTGCCTTACATCACCCACCTTGCCAGTCGTGATGATGGTGTCTTTTAGACTTAATAATCCTCACCTTCCTCTCCACTGCCAGTGTCTCTTTTCTTGTCCTCACTGTAATGTCACATGGTGCTAGAATGAGAGTGTCAGCACCCGCGGTATGACTGACGCGACGGCTCTGTTAACAGCAGCTTGCACGAGTAGAGGGCAACGCATTCTCTCCCTATCACACACACACAAACACACACTTGGACAGAAATATATACATATGCACCACTGTCACTCTTCCTGCCTTTGGGGCACCCGGGCTGCGTCTGTTTTAAGTGATGCTGACACAGGCCACCACATTAGTACCTGCTGCTAAATTAAAAGGATAGATAGGCTGGGAAAGGGTGGCTGGTTATCTCTTTCTTCCTCCATTTATTTTTCCAGCTGTGGCCGCGTATTTGTGGCCTGATGGAGGTAATAAATTTAAGTCTTGCACAGAAAAAAAGCAAAGACCAATTTAAAAATTCCTCTCAAGCACCGTCTTCTCAATCCTCTGTTGACAGTGGAAGTGTGAGCTGAGCGTTCTTGGTGCTCTAAACACTCCAAAGTTAAAAACGTTTGTAGTGGAGAGTTATCCTTCAAACAGGTTTTTAGTGGTCGCATAGCAACAGAGCAATGACTAGCGCATCCCCCAGGCAGCTTATGAGCTGCTAGCTAAAATAGAGGTTGTCAATGGACACCAGCCTTTAGTGACAGAATCGGTAAGAATTGGGATTTCAAATGCACAGGCTTTTATTCTGCTGGATACAATGATTGCTATCTAGGTTAATTACTGGGAATTTTCTTCACATGCAGCCTGTATCCTGTCAACCATGTTAGTTATTTTCTCAATCTGAGAGGGTTTATTGAAGACAAACAAAAGCTGTGGTAGGGTAAACACAAGGATGCGCATGTGCATGCAAGAGGATGCACTGCTTACCTTTTAACCTGTAGTGTTGTTATGCAGATGAAAAGAAAAAGCCCTGTAGCTGTAATGGATACTTGACCTGTTAGAGCTGATGGGCTTCTCCCCGTGGAGAAGAAGCCGTTCTTTCATACAGTGTTTTCTTCCATAGCAAATTGCAAGCTTTATCTGCTAGGGTTGCAAAAGATTCTTTTTTTTTTTTTTTTTACTTTGCTCTCTGATAAAGCAGAAATAGCATTTTACTAGGCTCCTCCTAATTTTCAGTAGTTTCCTCAGGTCAAATCTTCACAATACAGGAAACCTGGAATTAGGTTGTACTGAGGGGGGAAAAAATCAGTCACAACCTTGCAGCTGTTGTGATGTGAATGAATCAAATTGAAAATAATAATAATAATAATAATAATAATAATGAAAAAAACAGTAACCTTCATCAGGTTTTGATCCTGACAGCTGCACTACACCAGAAAGAATAAACTGCTCATGCTGTCACTACTGAACAAGTGGCTGCTCATTCATTCATTAAGAAAAAAAAAATCCTACTTCCCCTTGGATGCATATTGTTTTAAAATGAAATCTAATATGTTCTGCTTTGTGGAGAAAGACAGAAATGAAGAGAAAGAGAAATTTCCATACACTTTAATGCACTTTAATTAAATCACCTTCCCATCATGTACAACATGAAAATTCCAAAGGAAGGTTTGCCCTCTGTGATTGTGTAATTCGCTCTATAATGTGAACATGAGATACATACTCAAAAGCCATCCAGTGTCGTGTAAAGAGTCAGTAACACAAGAGTACATTTTTGAAAAAAATTTTGTTTGTGTGTGTGTGAGTGAAAGTGCCTATGCGTGTCCTCTTAAACCACTGCCTTCTGGAGACCCAGGGGTGCAGAATGGGTGTCTGGGATCTGGACATCTGGGCCAAGCTTCGCCGTCTGTCTCCCAGATCTGCTTTTTAACTCATAAACCCAATCAGGCTGGCAATCATCATAGCTCAGCTTGGCTTCGTAGCAGGAGTCTGGTCATCAGTCAAAAGCCCTACAATACAGCACAGCACGCAGTCACACTTGTACAGACGTTGAACCTTAGATCATTCTGAGGAAAAAAGACAGCAATTCTCACACCTATAAAGCCACACCAGTATGCTAAATTACAAGGAAACACGTATACTGTTAAATATTTGATTCACACAAAAACCTTACATAAACACAAAAGACCAGCTCAGTGCTTACAGTTATTTATCTGTTTTCACTCATGAGTGCATGCGATTGTACATCATGTATGTGTTTATCTGAGTGCACATCAGTGTGTCAGTATCTCTTTGTATTTTTCTCGCTACCCACTCACCCATTCACCCTGTTAGTCTCTGACCTTAATGTGTCACTCATCCTGGCACCTGCATGTAGGCAAGCCTGCTCTACTATGATAGTTTTGATCTGACAAGGATAAACTTACACTTGATTTAATCCAAGTTGTCTCTATGGAGTTTACTGAGGTACCAGTCTGTTTCCCTGCTCAGGTCAAGGCCCTGTGACAGGGGCTGTCAGTCTGCTCCTCTAGTGCATGTGTGAGAGAGGAAAGACAATTCTGTGACTTTTGAAATGCTAGCTGCATAAAGGCCTGGACGAACTGAGAGAGCTCATGCATGCCTGGTTAATGGCTAATCTCCCTCATACACAACACAAATTAATCCTGAACAGATGTCCACCTCATATAATCAAACACTTGCACTCGTTTCCAAACAGGCAGCTTGTCAGGAATGAAGATGAAAAAAAAAACAATCTTTATTTTCAGATTGATGGCAGTTTGCAAGGTCTTTCAAACATACTCAGCTCATAATACGGCTACAATAAAGACCATTATGAATTAGAAATATGAATATAAATAAGTAAAACTGGCACTCGCACAGCAGCTATTTCTGGAATTTCTCAAACAGTGACAAACGTTAATCTGTGTGTCAGCAGGTAATATTTGTCATAGATGAAAATGACAAAATTTAATCGATGCATACAATCAGTGTGGAGGCAGTAGAGAGGTTGTGTGTGTGTGTGTGTGTGTGTGTGTGTGTGTGTGTGTGTGTGTGTGTGTGTGTGTGTGTGTGTGTGTGT
>JBBPCS010000917.1:6464313-6474737 GCA_037974645.1 Hollardia meadi | reverse complement strand
TGTGTGTGTGTGTGTGTGTGTGTGTGTGTGTGTGTGTGTGTGTGTGTGTGTGTGTGTGTGTGTGTGTGTGTGGGTCTTTTCACATATGTAGTATGTCAGAATTCATTGCTGGCTGCAGTCGCATTCCCTAACGATGCTTTGTTGCAGGCAGAGTTCTGCGTGTTCTAAACAGCGTGTAGCACTGAGTGCTCCAGTAAAATCTGTAATGGGGTATGTGTTCAAGTTCAAACTGAAGCAGTGCCCTGTCTCATGAGCAAATCTGAAACAAAGCTGTGTACACCGCTGTTCTGATCCATGCTTTTTTGATGCCAAATAAATAAATGCCCTTGAGACTTTTCTGCATTTCTGTAAAACCGCAGAGGCGAAGAGGCCTGTGGGTCGGCAGGGTGAACGGCAGGCATGTGTCTGGGGAAAATTTACTTCTTCGGTTCATTTCCTTCCCTCTCTCTCTCTCTCTCTGTGTCTCTCTCTCTCTCTCTTTCTCTTCCTGGCTCATTCTCAAAATGGAATTAGAAACTTGAGTATAGTTTCTTGGTCAGGGAGCACCAGTATTGTGTGAAATCATTCACGCACTTGTTTTATTATTAAATCCTGGTTATGTAAACCGCCAGGAGACGACACCAACGAATAATGATTCACCATAATTCAATTGTATAACAGGCCTACTTCGACAAGGAAAGCAGAGGTGGTACGTGTGTGTGTGTGTGCGTGTGGGGAGGGCTGCATTGGTTGATTCATTTCCTGCTCAATGAAATCATTTCTTTAGAGACTGTGAGTTTCAGCGGTAGCATGTTTTTGAAGATAATCTATGTGTCTAAGGTGGATGATGGAATTTTAGGAATTGACGTATATCTTTGTGACGAAAATGGATTTTACCTCTACTTCTTAACCAATCTATCTATTTTAAATCCCAAATGCTAGATACCACTAAATCCTGCACACTGGACCTTTTAGCGCATCTTATGGTCATTATCAGCAAATAGAACGAACAAAAATATTTCTAAAAAACACACAAATCATTCTTATATCAAATATAACTACTTTTTTTTGCTAAGTATTGTTATATTTACATTTTTTTGGTGTGTAAATGATTAATACTTACCAAAAGTTTTGGAATTGGTCCAATTGATCACCTTAGCTGGCAAATGCATTGTGCAACGTAATGCTTTTTGCCAACTGTGACCGTCAAATTTACGTCCACTAAAAGTGCTTGTTTTTGCCACTGACAGGCTGAGATTGTTACTCTAACTGACAACACTACAGACAGGATTCCCTTCAGAGATTGACCTTTTTGTTAACCCTATGGACCCTAGTATTAATTAATAATTATAATGGCCAGCCATACATGCTATATCTTGTTTTTTTCCAGCACAGTCTAGGCTATCCAGATCTTCCATCATTTGGTATAATAATACTTGCACATTTTTTTATATTATCATATAGGCTATATCAAAGAAAAAAAAACTGTATTAGGAAATTGTTATGTTTTTACATGCATCTCACCATAGGATGCTGGCAGAAGACATTTCTTTTAATAAATGTGTAGGGGAGATCTGTCGGTCTGGAATCTGGAATCTGGAATGGGTTCTGCTGTTTATTTTGATATGTGGTATGTTGTGAAGCAATAGGGACTTTGTGACTGATTCAACCGAGAAGCAGGAGTGTAAAATGGGTGAAGAAGAAATTGGTTAAGATATTATTTTGCAGACGCTTGAGCTGTCTTTATAACATGATTACTTCGGTGTACAAATATTTGATTAGCCTCATTACAAAGCTCTGGTTCCGCTCTTTCTTGTGATATGTGTTCCATAGCTATGTAATAATGAGTTCGTGAGTAATACAAACATTTTTTTCTCACCAACACTTGCTCGCATAGACAAGCATTAAACATTCCTGGAAAGCCCAACTCGTTTTGTTTCACATGATATGTGAACCACTGTTCTCCAGTAAATACTTCATGAGCAATTCAACCAGGAAGAATGGGTGTGAATTTGGACGCAAATTTTTTTCCATCTTTACTTTGAAAGTCTAATGGACATTGCCTATTTATTATTGCTAACTTGATGGCAGAGCCCTTCATGTGTGAAACTGATGCTAAAGGGAAAAGGACAAGGGCCACTGACCAAGCTGTTGTATTTGATGAGTTGGAATGAGAGAAACCGCTAGAAAGATTTTATTTCCAAAGTTATGCTGGATATTTAGCTGATTTCAGCAATCTAAACAAGGCAAGAATTCACCTCATGAGATTTCAGTGCAAGGCTTCTCCTTGAGTGACTCTGTCTCTGTGGCAAAAAAAGGACTTTTGGTGTAGCCCAGATGAAGATCATGACAAAACAATTGTTTTTTTTAGGACTACATAACATTTAAAAAATATAATGACAAGTTGGCTTGTACTAATAGATTATAAATATTAAGATAGAAAGAAGAAAATTCTTATTTAGAATAGAGCAGTATATTTGTGTAATCACAAACACAATGCCTTGCTAATTACATTTTACTATTTTACCAACAAAACAAAACAAATCAATAAAATATGCAGTCCAAACAAATGCCCATATATAATATATAATAAAATAAAAAGTTCTCTTTTTTTGTCAGAAGTGTTCAATCAATAATTGAATTTCCCGGGCCCTATTTAGTGTTTTTTTGATCTGAATTATATTCTGAATTATTGTTGTCCGCCCGCCTCAGCAGCCTACATGAGTAATTCAAAACTAAAGATTGGTGTTTGATCTAAAAACAAGTCAATATTCACATGTGGAAGCAGCATGCAAACAAGGATACTAACAGCAAGCTTATCTGTTGACCTGTAACACAAGACTGATGACCTGCTTTATCCTCTCATCTCACTCCCTCTTTAATTCTTTTGCTCTTATTTTGCTTGATGTCCTTGATATCCTCAGGTGTTCCATATTGATGAAGCCAAATGACTTTAATCATAGAGTATCTAGATTAAAATCCACACAATTGCATGCACCTTGATAATCTTGTGATATCAGGCACAACAAAACAGATGGAGATAAAATAAATGTAAATTTACATGGTAATCCTTGAAAATTTCTTCGTGGAACCATGCTGTTAACACACAAACAGTATGCCTTTAAATAGAAATCATTCAAATCAAATAACTTAAGTTTTGTATATATAATATGTGATTTGTGAAGTAACACAGAGCCATTTTCACTCATGAGATGCCTTCAACCAGTTTATTTCCTCGGGTTGTCTCAGCTCTTTATTGAAACTTCACTGTAGCAGGAAAGATGAGTGGATTTAAATAAAAGATTGCTGTTAGCATTCCGTCCAGACCTTCCGCATATTTTTCAGTACAGGTCAGAATTTACACCGCACACTTAAAACAGAAAGATAAAACACTAGCAAAAGGCAGTTACATTTTACACAGGTCACGTCGTGCCATCCCATCTGACCTGGCAGTCCTCCCAGAAAAGAAATAGAGGGGAATCACAGCTGCTGTCTCACACTTTCTCTCCCCTCTCTCCGTCTCGCTCGCTCTCAGACACACGTTACCCCATCTATCTGAGCCACATGGGGGGAAGCACAGCCTTAGTTATCATGTTTAATTTGTTTTCCACAGTGTCTCTTGTGTTCTCAGTTGAGTTATCAAAGCGGTTTTTATCTGTTCTGTTACATACAGTGGGTGTGTGTGCTAGCCAAGTGAGGAAACTAACATAAAAAGAGAATGAGGAAAGAAACAATAAAGTATAACAACCTTTTTTTGTTATTATTATCTCATACATTGACTTAATTTGCTTTGCACATGTCAATAATATCAAGTAAATTGGCATGATTTAATTGGCGATGAGATGCTCATCTATTCATTTGAAAACAAGTGTTATCATTTGTTGGGCCATGTGAAGGGGAGGTTTGACCACGAGACAGTGTGACTGACTTAGAGAAATTTGTCTCTGAGCAGATGAAAACAGGGGCCCTCAGACAGCACATGTGCATTGTGAGAGTGAACCGGAGTGTAGTGAGCAATGACCCATGCCGAGGTTCTGCCTCACTAATTAAGGTTCATTGCTCTTCCTTTGCATTTTTTTTTAATTTATTGAGTAATTTAATTTGGCATGGGGTGACAAAAAAAATAAAGTGCACTTTAGAGTCTAACTGATGCTGGTTTCTCCTTGGTCCTGCATCCTCAGCATTCTTCCTCTCCAACCAATGAATTTAACTAGGTGGGGGATGGAGTGCAGAGGAAAATAGGGGAGAGAGAAAGGCGAAGAAAGGGAGCAGCAAAGGGAAGAGGAACAAAATAAGAAGGTTATTGCATGGAAATTTGATTTCTTCCACATCCATTGTTAGCTTGTGGCTTTGAAAGGCAGCGAAGGCAGAGTCCATTTTCTTGTTACTGTTGTGAGAGAGATTAGCAGAGGCTGGGCTTGTTTCTATTTGAGGAATAATGAAGAGTGTGTCCCCATACAAACACTACTCTACTCTGACAGCAGGTCCTCTATTAGCCACCCCATTCTCACACCCTTCTATCCCCCCATAGAAATGTTAAAGTACATGATGGTTCATCATCCCTAATCCTGTTTTTGTTTTTTTGATTTTTTTTATCCAGCTTATAAAATAAGATAGTAGAGAGGGTTTGTGTTGTGGGACAGCGGCCATAATGTGGAAGAAAGTCATGTGGAAATGACGAACTCCTGGGGTACCACACTCTCGACAGGTGAGAATTCTTACAGAGGACCATTGCTGCTGAGGAGCACTTTACTACACTGTAGAAAAAATGTCATCTTAATTATGTACTTGCTGAAAAACCTGCACAGACACAATGCCTGGATCCCTCCCTGGTGGTAGAACGAGGAAGGGATTGCCTCACATCAGTCTGAAAGTATAAGCTCCCTTGCATACTTTCTGCAGCACTCTTATTTTTAGTATCTTGACTTTTTGCAGCTATGGGGAACCTCCCAAATGGTTTGAATGTAAGGATGCATTTGACACCTTTATTCATTAAGAGAAATAGGGAGCAGGAAGGCAGTCTTTCATGGGCTCCCATGACAACATAAGAATGCCTGCACCAGGCCATGGAGAGGCAGCCTTACAAAGCTTATGTAGCTCCACTTTTCTACATCCCAATAATTCAATCTGGTCCTGGTGGAGTAAAGGTGTCAGCCAAGACATTCACACCGCTGGTTCATTCGAACAGAGAAATGGAACGATGAAAAGAAAACACCAGAGGGGATGGGGGAGGACAAGTGGCTCTTTTTAATGACTCTGGAGTGTGATGGGAATGCTGTTAATGAGGAGGGCTGGGATAAGAAGCTATACTTCCCACGTAGAGACAGACAAGCCTGGGAGGAGCCTGATGAACAGCTCGGCTCAGCTTTGCTTGATGCATTTACAGCTGAGCAAAGCTATGCAGAGCTCTGCAGACCACAGGAGTGTGGGATGAATAGAGTTTGACTGCGAGGCAGGCAAAGATGGCACCGAGAATGAGCAGCTCCTCTTTTTCTTCTCCTCTGTCCCCTTCTCCCAGAGAGACAGTGGCAGCTCTCTAGTGAAGATCAGAAAGGTAGGAGATGGAAAGTGAATGGGAGTGGGAGAAAGAGGGAGAGGCGAGAGACAGTAGCCCCAGGAGCACCATCTCCAGTCAGTAATTCCACAGGGACTCTCCCCACCGCTCTTCAGTTTCCATCTCCAGATGAAAAATAAATAGCCTCTTCAGACAGTTTCCCTCTCCTCTGAGAGAGAAAGAGAGGTTTCCCAAGAGCAGTGTTCACTTTCTATGCCGTTATCTCTCTGTCTCCCCTCTTTAACTCAATCTTTTTCCACACACTGTCACATCTACACTATCTATATGTAGATGACCACAGCAAGTTCATGTTATACAGAAGTGTGGGCTAAGCATGAATTACTGTATTTCAAATCCCAAATCGGTGCAATACTGTATTATACTTCCAATATTTTCTTTTTCATTTCTTTTCAAATGAAATCTTAACTTTAAAAAAAAAATTCCAGCAAGCAAAGTGACCATTGTGACTTAACACTTACCCTGCCGCATCTCTTCTGTCTTTGTTCCTCCCCACTCAAGCACATTCATCTCTATGATAAATCACATACTGAAGTATTACATGTATCATTCTTCCTTTGCCCCTTGAGAGCTGTCTGCTTCAAGCCTGTTATAACCCTTTGTCAAGATACATAGTACAACACTGCTTTGTACATGGAATAAGTAACATTTACTTATCTCTTCCACAATGGAGCATTTCCTCCCTGTGCAAGCATGGCTGGCAGAGCATAGCAGCTGGTTGTGCCAGGCACTGAAGCTGCTCTGGAAAGTGCTGTAAGGCTGATGGCCTCGTCAAGAGAGGGACTCACGGCCGATTGTGCATGACAATTGCTCCCTGCTATCTGATGCTTCCCTGGGCTTTCATGCAAAAAGATGAGTAGAGGAAATTATGTCTGCCATGTGCATGTCTGGTTTCGACTGTCCACTTTGTACTTATCAACATAAATCCTTCATTACATTCAGCATTATTATTTTGCAATCCTAATTTTACTGTGGTTTCTGGCTCAAAACAGTGAATATCATGCTATGTTAATTCACATGTGTGTGCATCTAATACAAACATGTGTCTCTTCTACACTGTACATGTTAGTCATCACAACTCTCGGAAGACACGCATTGACAAATATTCTAATATACAGATACTCATTTCCTCTCTTCCGCTCTCTTTCTCTATCTTCCACTGCCTGTGTTTAGCATAATAATGTTCAGCATTATAATCTGGCCTTCAAATTACCTCTTTCCCCTGGTAGCATGTAAGTATTTCTTTTCTTAACTCTGCCATCAACTTCAGCTCCCGATACCTGAAATGAACGCTCTTCTTAGTGCAGATAGCATACAATAAATCTGCTTAGCATCCCTACAGCATTGAGTGGGGAGGCTCCACTCCTGCACGCTCACTTTGTTGCATGGTTCGTAGCTGCAGCCTGATGACACGTCTTCTGTGTGGTTTTGCACATCGCAATGAAATGTGTCCACTTGGATTTTCAGGAAGCTGTGTGAAGAAGCTTTGTGTCTCAGTGTGTGGAAACAGACATGCATGCACTACGTGGTCGTTATGCTGGCTTGTTTACTGGGTTCCCCCGTCTGAGGCTGAGAAAATGTGAGGTTAAAAAATTGGATTTTTCAAATAAAATTCATGATGAAAAAAACATGACACTGTTCATCTACACTTGTTCTGGCACATACAAACACAAATGAACACATCCGTGCACACAAAAAACAAACACTAGTCTCAAACCTCAAAGCTGTCTCTAGAGTATGGTAGGCTCATTACACCATGCTATTATTAGGTATTAAGCATTTGATGAAGAAAATAAAGTAATGAAATGTAAAGTTTGTCCTGCATGTAGTGTAAAGGAAACCCTATGAGGTCATAAACACCTAAATTGTCCACCTTCTTAAGAATACAAATTTATTGCAATATTATCAGAGATTATGAGATTTCTTATTAGCAAAGTTAACACAAATACTTAGGTTGGCGCAAGATGAAAGATCATGGGGTTACTAAATGGGTTAATGAAATATGCTTACTAGGATCTAATAGTCTCTGCATACAAGTTTCCTGTAGTGGACAGCAACATGAAACATCAGTCAGTTAAGCAAAAGAGGCCTGAGAACAGGATTCAACCCCCAGGGACCACAATTATCTAAAGCAGATGGGAATTTTAATATGTTTTTATGTCTTGCATCTAAAGTTGAAACATTTTTTAATTACATTGTCAAACTAAATAAAATACCTATCTTATTGGCCCTGGCCCGACCAACCAAGATTTCCATCTGTAGCCATTGTAAGTAATGGAGCAAAAAATCAAACCAAAGTAACCATGCTTGTGCTCACACAACAAACTATTATGCAGTTTTGTCTGCACGCACTTACTGCCTAAATACTAAATGATCCAGATTTTCAGAGTTGGTTTCATGGCATAGTGAGATACAGGCCTTTCACCAGAACACAGCTCTCAACGTGACTGCACCAAGAAGTCAGTTCCTGCCTCAATTGTTGCACAAATTGAGTCCCGCTATTTAATTCCAGGAGGAAAAACCAAATGAGTAAAATCTGAAGAAAGACCAGAAGGGGAAAATTAGAGAATATCTCTCCAATTTGTCAGTTTGCCATGTTCTTTTGATGGTGCTGAATGCTAACCACTTCAGCCACTGCTCTCATTTCTTCATGGAGACAGACACACCTTGTGACTAACCACGGTGTCCATCACACCAGAAAATTCAACCCGAACCCAAAAATGTATATTCTACTTGTCTCCTCACTCCTCTTTTTTCCCCTCCATGTCACTCTCACCTTCTTTGATCACATATCACACTCATATTGCAAAAAAAAATCTATATACACCTTTGCCTTTTCTTCTTAATTAGTATTCTACTGTTCTCTCACTCCAAGGTTTCATCTCTCAGCCTTACGCTTCATTCTTTGGCCTCTCCTCTTAAGTCACTTTATTTCTCTTATTCTCTGTTAAGAGTGATTGTGTCTCCTTTTTCTCTCCCATTTATTAATGAACAAGAATTGTGCAGTCTTAGTCTTAAACCACACGCAGAGTTAGCTTCCCTGTTGTACAATTCCAGGTTGATTTTTCATTGATTTGCTTTACATATGCTTATTGGCTTTGTGTGGTATGCCTGCTGGTAGCATGGCATCATTAATCATGCATTTTTCTTCACAGGCTTTTGCCACCCTTTCATATAAGAGTCCAACATTTTCGAGGGAGCTCTTTCACATTGGAAATTTACTCCACTCTCTCTCAGGGGCTAACCATACAGTCTGTGTCTTTCATCTTCCCTTCTTCTCCTCAAACTACCTTTTGCCTGACTTGTTTCCTCTGCATTTGGAGTGTTGGCATTGTGTCCCTACTTGCCTCCCTCTAAATATTTCCTTCTTTGTATCGTCCTTAATGTCCTCTCCTCCATGTGGGCATCTCTGTGTAGTTTTCGCATCCCTAATGACAGGGTCTTCGTGAAAACAGATCACATTGTTTTTCGAAGACTCTCAACATTTTTGATGGGGCCAAACCAATTACCTACCCCATCACAAACAACTGACAGCTGGTGTCTGTATTGATAAAAACCTAAGACAGGAGGGTGACTATGAATCCATTTCACAGTCAGACGAGTAGAAGGAACATTTCCTTGTCAAATATAATTAATCAAAGAGACTGGTCTGATTGAAACCAAGAACCAAATAAACGTTTTATGCACAGCAAAACGCTTCAAATCACAGTCATTCTACATTTTCTCCTCCCCTTCTTGTCTTTGTTACCTTATTTTCCTCCACAGCCACAATCTGTCAGCCGTTCTTCCCCTCTACAGAGCATATCTCATCCCTCCCCTCCTGCTTGAACTCTCTTTGGACTCCAAATGCTAATTCAGTCAGGCACTTAATCAGACATATTAATTCCATATCTCCCCTGATTGCACTAATTCCACTCTGCAATGAGTTTCTCTGCGGCATCTCTTCGGTGCAGCAAAATTTTAAACTGCTGTGCTGACCAGGGTCTGTGAAAGGATTTATTCAAAATAGAATTTGTCATGCATTGACAAGGAATACATGGCAAGGCTAATATGCAGTCAGTGTTGTCTCATGTTTTGCTGTGATCCTTCAACCCTCCAACCATTTCATTTCCTTTAGACTTGTAGAGAGCCATGTTTTGTGTCATTCTGACAAGCAGTACATGAGGCCATCCTTGTGGAAATAAATAGACCTCATCTTGCACCAGTTTGCCAATTACAAATAAGGGAATCCAGCACCAATGCCCACTGCTTCTGAATCACTGACACGTCATTGCAACATATTTGTCTGCCTTTCAAGAAAGTCTGGTTGTCAGTGGCAATAATTATTGACAGTAAATTCATTATACAGTGCAGACACAAGCATGCCTGTACACACACACACACACACACACACACACACACACACACACACACACACAGATAAACAGAATATGCCTGAAAAGCCTGTAAGCTCTCATTTTGTCTACTGACAAATGGTGTACATGGCTTAGACGTGTATTAATTAAAATCATATTAAAGTACAGATTTAGCCACATTCTAATTTAATTAAGTCACAGATCATGTAATTGAGAGAATTACAAAAGTGCATTCTTTGTTCCACATAATTGTATTCCATCTTAATGCCTACTTTAAAGTCTGTTAATTTGTTTTATCTCGTCAGCATCGTCTTCCATGGACTTTCTTTAAATAGAAAATATAGCTTGGGAATCTCTGTGTGTGCATTTGCATCATGTCAAAGCATGTTTTCATGGATCTTTTGAAACTTCATGATATCATGATGTTGTCAAGTAACAACAAATTCTATCTATCTATCTATCTATCTATCTATCTATCTATCTATCTATCTATCTATCTATCTATCTATCTATCTATC
>JBBPCS010000917.1:6426928-6459949 GCA_037974645.1 Hollardia meadi | reverse complement strand
ACAGACGTGGGAATAATAAATTTTGTTTTCTTTATTAGAATATATTTATGGGGAGGCCAGGCTTCCTTTGGCCTCCGCGATAAACCGCCACTGGCGAGAAAGTAATCAGGCACCTCACAGTCTGGGATATACAGACAATGTCCTTCAAGCAAGTAATGTGAGCAAATAAAGACATCTCACTAACCAATAGAAGAATCACACAATGTAGATTACGCCCATAACATATGAACTTGGGCCTTTAATATCCTTTTTAGGAAGGCAGCCTCAGATTTTAGGATGGCACTACACTGTATCATTTGTTCAGATTTGTTTTATCCATATTTAATTCTCCTTGATGCAACAAGCTACAATAAATACTTAAGACACTGTGTCAATTTTTTTGCCGCATAATATTAGCTTTCTGTGTGAAAGCACTCATGACAAAAACAATAGTTAAAAAAAAAGTATTGACGTGCAAAGTAATCACACAAAAAGAACGCCCCCCGTTTTGTAAAGTTTCCATTTACATGCTCATATTTAGGTACATAAATGATTTCATACATACACATATTGTACGTACGCATATTTTTTATGCTAATGACACAGTTTTCTATAGTTTTTAAGTTGTTGAATTTGGCAACCTACGCCTAAGCCGAGGCCAATAAGTCAGTAAGTTTTGGGAAACATCGTCACTGTCAATGGTCACTAAATTGAAGGCAA
Source organism: Hollardia meadi (assembly GCA_037974645.1). Lineage (NCBI taxonomy): Eukaryota > Metazoa > Chordata > Actinopteri > Tetraodontiformes > Triacanthodidae > Hollardia > Hollardia meadi. Next base: position 6,459,250 of record JBBPCS010000917.1, on the reverse strand, counting down.
TCAATTGCCTTCTGTATAATTGAGTGGGAAATCTGGGACCCAAAATCTAATATGGTAGCTTCAAACTAAAAGAGTGTCATGGTGAATAAAATGTCTATGGATAATAATAATTCACTTCATGGTATCATTTGATGTGACATGTCTGAGATTCTATGCTTTTCTGTCATCTGACAGATGTATGTAACCATGCACAGAGTTGGCTTTGTGTGGTTGGCTTCATTGTGAATAGTTTTCATTTCGTAACCAGAGGTTCATTCAGAAATGTTGTCTACAGTCCTGCTAATCTGGGTCATGCTTTAGTACTCTCAGCTGGCAGTTCATAATCTGTTCGGACAAAATTTTGAAAACGCTCCCCCCCCCCCCCACAATCTCATTTTCCTTATCTCTTTTCATCTAATTTCTTCACTGCCATGTAAATCCAATATTTTCATTTTCAGTGTGAGGATGTATTGTTTTGGCTTGTACATCAGCTTCATTTTTTCTGCTGCCAGATTTGGATTCTGTTCAGCTAATTCATTGTTTATCTCTTTGCAAGGTTCGATCTGTTAAAGAGGATGAGTAAGCAGTGAAATAAGATAAAGGGACTCCTTATCCAGGTGATAGTTATTCACAAATCCAAACTACAGCATATTTTCAGTCTATCATTCATTGAATTTCACCTTGAAAATGGAAAACAATGAAGAATGAATGGCGTCAGTAATCAGCAAATTTATTAGTAGTTACAGTAATAGCTCTCTCATTCTTAGGTAAAGGGCTTTCTGTTGCATATTAGTCTATGTGTTGAACATACTGTCTAACCTGTACAGAAACCATCTGTTATGTTGTTACAATGCAAAAATGTTAGGGTTGCTAAATCTATTTTTTTTAATCTATGTATGTGTTTGAGTGTATAATAGTCTCAAGTCTTTGTAATTCAATTCTTTGACCTATCTGATGTCCATGAACATCTTCATTTGCAGTATTTACCTGATCAGTGCTGAAAATAAAATATTATGGTCTATTTACAGCAAACGTTATCCCTTTCAAACATTTCACACACCATTTTCAAATTGTTTTTGTGTCCTAAAGTCAGAGTGTCAGTGACAATTCACTCAATAACAAATATTTTTAAATGCCTTATTTTAATTCACAAATTCACATTATTTGTCAAATACATCTCAAGAGAACTCTCATCTCGTAGAGCTCATTAGTCTGTTTAAAACGTATTTTGTGACAGTCGTTCTCTTCATGACAAATGTTGAGATTTACTGTTGCTATGTGTAGCTGAACAACTACAGGCTACAACAGTGCTTATCACTGTCATTTAAAGGCACCATCATTGTGAAGGTCACTTTTTTTTTCTTGTTAACATCGATGTTCCTCCCACGTTCAAAAACATTCAGGTCAGGTAGAGTAGAGACTCTATAAATGTTTCTCTTTATATGTGTTAGCTCTGTGATTCACCTCCGACCTGCCCAGAGTGCTGCCTTGCCTTTTACTGTAGGGAAAATAGACAATTTACTGTGACAATGATAAAAAAAAATGTAAGAATGTATTCGGACAACTAAGAAAAGACATAAGAAAAACATTGTTGAAACTATCATTGCTCTCTTAAAAGAGTAATGATGTTATAATGTCCATCTAAGCATTCATGTGTAACAACAATCATTGTAGTTAATGAACACCACAGCAATGATATAGTCCTTCACAATATATTGTCAAAAATATCGTTCACTCCCATCAACCTTACTAGGTACTGAGAAGTTTATTTTTGCTGTCATATATTCTCACTGAAGCTAATGCTTTTAGCATGTTTATAGTGTAAGAAGCAAAATGATACCATGGGATGGCATACGAATAGCACGGTGCTTTAAAGGTCATTTGGCATGTAATTTTACTCATTTTAAGCTTTTCGCTTGTCATTTAACGACGTCCACATTTTATGAGTTTTAGACATGCAGGAAACGACAATGTCAGGTGACTTTTGTCATGTGATATTTGTTGTCTTACTCACATGACCTACGGTAGCAGTTTGGTTAAGTTTAGGCATAAAAAAAAAACTTGGTTAGCTTTTAGGGATCAAAACTACTAAAACAACTTGGTTGGGTTTAGGAAGAAAAAAAACATCACGGTTTGGGTTGAAATCAGTTTAGTTATGTAACGTACATCACGTAACTTAAGTTACTTATATGACGTAAGTTCAAAACATTACGTAACTTAACTTACGGACAAGAATTAACAGAGGTCAGTATAAACTTTCGGTTCCACACGGGATGCAAACTCCTGGGTGAAGGACCACTGCTTCTTTGATCCATCCACCACCCCAGCCTCCTCCAACTGCTGACTTTCTCATGCCTCATAGGCTAAAACATCATTTTACATTCTTTTCTCTATCACACTCACGCCTAAAAATTCATGAGAAAAGCCTAATACAGACAGCAGAAAATAACACACAAAATGGCTTAAGACACTGGTGTGTTATTCATACGCCATTTGGTGAGACCAGGCTATAAGAAGCTATCTCCGGGGTTCCCATTGGTCCTTTAAATCCTTGAGAGTTTGTGATTTTGAGGGGGAAAAATCAGGAATAGATATTGTTCTATATTGTTCTAGATAGAAGTTCTTCTGATTTTTTTTTTTTTTAGTAAATAGTCTTGTCTTCATTATGCTGTCTGTTTCCCTCACATTTTTTTGCCATCACTGTAACACAGCACAAGTGTTCACACATTTAAGCCTCTCTTTTCTTTTTAATTGCTGTGTATGAACTTCTGTCAAGCCTGGTAGTTTTCATAAATAAATAAATAAAAATGTGCAGTGTTGTGACGGTAATTAACCTTGAACCATATCTCAGACTATGCTGTGTTGAAAAAGTCCTTGAATTTGATATTTAAAAAGGTTTGGGAACCCTGTATTTCTTAATGGACTGGATCTGTATTTCCACTAGAGGGCTGGATTTTGATATGAAATACTTGAAGCACTCGATATAGTTTTTTCTAGAAAAATAATTTTCTCAGACTGTCTCTAGCGACGACTCTCAGCCAATATAAGTATTCCCTGTGGTTTTAACGCAATTTAAAGTACTATCTCAATAATTTTAATATACTATATTGTGTTGACTTCACTTGTAATGATTTATGACTGTTAAAGAATTCAATGATTGTATCATGGTCATACTACATGGTCAAAACGTTTTCAGGTCCCTTAAAATTTAAACTGACAGAAAAAAAATGAATTTTAAGCTGTTGCTTTTCGGGTGAAAGTTGCAGTGTTTCTTTGCTGTCTCATATTTATGCTTATATTTATACTTTTTCACAGTGCAACCATGGAAACTTGAACAACTTTGAGGAATATTGGTATTACTGCGTAAAAAGCAGCAATATAACATACACTGAATCAATTAAATAAACATGCTGGTAGTTTCACTCCAGAGCTGCCATGGCATCATCTGTCTTGCACACAGTAAATCTTAATCAAAGAATACATTGTTTGTATTTCCACAGTTTCCCCTGGCATGATGCATAGAGAGTTGCACAAACAAATTCCCCACTACCATTTTGGCTTGCTTGTTTGACATCCCAGTCACATACTTGCCTTTGAGGAACTGTGAATTGTAATCAGACATTTCCAGATATCTCGACTCGATTGAAGGACTGGTGGGTGGCAAGCTTCCTTATTATTTATGTACCGCCAGTGTCAAATATAAATCACACAACACAGCAGTCATAGCTGCCTTTTTTTCCCCTCTCTTCCTCTTCCTGCAACGATACAGCATACAAGTTGATGGCTACATTGTCATTTTTATGTGACTAACATTGAGAGTGCTAGGTGCACCCAGAAACAAAAAATAGAAACAAGGCACACCTTCAAGGTTGCTAGTTTTTGTGTTCGGGTGTGTGTATAGTTGCTTCAACCGATACACAAACTTGATAATACTGGTTATATTTTACTTTTCTTTTTGCATTTATAATTTGTCATTGGTTGTTATAAGGGACATATAAAATCTTAAACATGCATTACACCCGTGCATTCAATTATCTAATACTTTTACTCTGTCTCTCATTTCATTCCAGTGAGCCCAAATCCTCTTTCCAATGAGTGGAGGACCAGTCAATGAATTATGAATGTTAAACAAGATGACCTCCTCTCAGCAGCAACAGATGATGCGAGGTCCTAGGTGGAACCGGGCCTTCTCCGACCCTTTGTTTGTGCTGCTTCTGGCCCTCCAGCTGCTTGTGGTGGCAGGGCTGGTACGTGCTCAGACGTGCCCCTCTGTCTGCTCCTGTAGTAACCAGTTCAGCAAAGTCATCTGCACGCGGCGAGGCCTGCGGGATGTCCCTGATGGCATCTCGACTAACACACGCTACCTGAATCTGCAAGAAAATCTCATTCAGGTCATAAAGGTGGACAGCTTCAAGCACCTAAGACATCTGGAGATCCTGCAGCTGAGCAAAAACCACATACGCAAAATTGAGCTTGGGGCCTTCAACGGACTGGCCAGCCTCAATACCTTGGAGCTTTTTGATAATCGCCTCACTACTATCCCAAACGGGGCATTTGAGTACCTGTCCAAACTAAAGGAGCTTTGGCTGAGGAATAACCCCATAGAGAGCATTCCTTCCTATGCTTTCAACAGAGTGCCCTCATTACGGCGGTTGGACCTTGGGGAGCTCAAACGGCTCTCCTACATCTCTGAGGGGGCATTTGAAGGGCTGAGCAATCTGCGCTACTTAAATCTGGGGATGTGCAATCTGAAGGAAATTCCCAACCTTATTCCCCTAGTGAAGCTGGATGAACTGGAGATGTCAGGGAACCAGCTATCTGTCATCAGACCTGGTTCTTTTAAAGGGCTTGTCCATTTGCAAAAGCTATGGATGATGCATGCCCAGATCCAGACCATAGAAAGGAACTCTTTTGATGACCTGCAGTCACTAGTGGAGCTCAATCTGGCCCATAACAACCTTACCCTCTTGCCCCATGATCTCTTCACTCCTTTGCATCACCTCGAGAGGGTGCACTTGCACCACAACCCATGGAATTGTAACTGTGACATCCTCTGGCTAAGCTGGTGGCTTAAGGAGATGGTACCAGCAAACACCACCTGCTGTGCCCGCTGCAGCTCACCGTCGCACCATAAAGGACGATACATCGGTGAGCTGGACCAGAACTACTTTCATTGTTATGCTCCTGTTATTGTGGAGCCTCCCGCAGACCTAAATGTGACAGAGGGAAGCGCTGCAGAGTTGAAATGCAGAGCCAGCTCCTTGACCTCAGTAAGCTGGATTACACCCAATGGTTCCATCATGACACATGGTGCGTACAAGGTCAGAATCTCTGTGCTGAATGACGGCACTCTGAACTTCACCAATGTTACCATGCAGGACACAGGCACATATACATGTATGGTCAGTAATTCTGCAGGTAACACCACAGCATCTGCAACACTCAATGTGTCCTCCACAGAGAACAGCAGCTTCAGCTACTTCACCACGGTGACAGTGGAGACCATAGAAACACCACACAATGAAGGCTTCATCACTACAGTGCAACAGAAGGTGGGCCCCACTCCCTCTGCTGGTACATGGGAGTCCGTTTCACTCACCTCTACAACTACCACCACAATCCGGACACCACTCTCCACCCGCGCCACAGAGAAGACTTACACGATCCCCGTCACAGAGCTAGGTGGGGAGGGCTCACTAAATGGCTTAGATGAGGTCATGAAGACGACCAAGATCATCATTGGCTGCTTTGTTGCCATCACACTCATGGCAGCTGTCATGCTGATCATCTTCTACAAGATGCGCAAACAGCACCACCAGCAGAACCACCACGCACCCACACGCACCATTGAGATCATCAATGTGGACGAGGACTGTGTAACAGGAGGCCCAGGCATGGAGGGCCACCTGACTCTGCCTCCTCTTGAGCATGAGCACCTCAACCACTATAACACGTATAAGACTGCATACAATCATGCCTCCACTATCAACTCCATACACAGTTCAGCACATGAACCTTTGTTAATCCGGGCCAGCTCAAAAGACAATGTACAAGAGACCCAAATCTAATACTTTTTTTGGGGTTTTTGGGGTTTTTTTTTTCAAAATGAACATTATAAAACGAATGGAATTACATGAATATATTACTGACGGGACACTACTGACAAATACTTGTAAGGACTGTATCTCAAACATGGAGGTCTGGAAACATGGTCTGTTTGGCAAATCAGTGACTGGTTATGTTTCTTCATTTACTTTGGGAATTAGGGTATGTCTACTGTTTCAAAAAGTGTCTTTACAAAACAGAAGTTATTTATTTAAGAAAAAAAAAGTATTGTAGTTAAATCAAGAAAAAAAACCTGTGTTCTGCAATTATTTTTTCAGCACTTAAGCCATGTTTTTTTTTTCTTCCTCTCATTTCATGTGATTGGTTTACTAATATGCTTTCAAACTCTGAAGACCTCTGTCGAAGAAAAACTCCTTAAGCAAATTATTGTTAATTTTTGATAACCTGCAGACTGTAGATCAGATGAGAGAGTAACCTCATTTTCCACATGTGTCAAAGGAATCTAGAGCACATTAGTGATCTTCTCCAGCTGTGGACTAAGTGATGAAATCTTTTGTGACCATATGTAAGGGAGATTAATTAGACACTTGTTCAATATTTTACAGTGAGTGACAGAACTCTCAGTGACGATATTTGATCATAATTCACTGTTTAATTATATCTGTCACATACATATTAGGCACTCTTAGATCTGTCATCAACAGACTGAGGATCTTAAATGAGGGGAATATGTCCTGCGCTCTGCTGTTGTAAAAGTCAAGGCCCACTATTTTAAAAACTATTGATTAACTATGAAATAAACTTGCATTTGCCTTTGTGTTTCTAATGTACATGCAAAATATGATTTTATCCCTAATTTCCACTTGTTTTCATTCAAGACATCTTATGATTATTATAGCAACCTGTTCTCATCCCAGGTCGTCACATACCAATGTTTTGTCATGGGCCCCTTGCATCTTAACCAGACGCACTTTGGCATCGCCGGCTGACGCGTTAAGCCTTCCCTTTAGTGTCTCTGGGCGACACACAAAGGCTCACGCCTACGTTACTTGGGTTAATTTAGGCATTGGTTAGGTTACGCGTCTCTGCCTGATGCCAACGGGTATACCTTGTGCGTCTGGATGAGAAGCAAGGGGCCGTGACAAAACGTCGATATCTGATGAGCTGTGGATGAGAACGGGCTGATTATAGAGAACATTCCATTGATTGCATTAAAATCAATTTCAATTCTGAAGGTCATAATACAGGAGCAGCATTAATAGGTATTTTAGAAGTAACATAATTGTGATAGAAAATAAGGAAAAATGTAAAGATCAGAAGTCTTGTGAAAAATGTAGGTGATCTTAGATTCTGGCAAAGGTGCCTCCAAATGTTTCTAATGTATCATGACCTGACCTTTACCTTACAGTGCTTTGTCCTGTTTCATATGTAGATCATTACTTTGAAGTCACCATTTTCATGCTGGGACCCCTTACCTCACCCACAGTGCTGCAGGACTGAGTGCTATCAGAAGCAGAGTGATGAGCTGAAGAATGAGCGTAAACCCCTTTATACAGCTGTCTGAGCACATTGCCTGTCATCTATGTGCCATATTTCCACATGGGCAGTGCCTGGCAGACCCACATTCACACCCTGCCCCTGCCAACCACTGGACTTGGCCCTGAGCAGTCGGGCTTATGCTGCGATAGGCTTTAAGGGTGAATGTGTGAGACTGGGCATCAACCAGATGTTTGGGTTGCACCTGCTTCTCTCCCTCTCCCTTAGCGACAACACAATTTCCATTTTAATTGATGTGCCCATGGGCTTTGGATGGACTCAGCTCTGCAGGCGCCCATACCCTGGAAACCAGTTCAAAGCCCCCACTGTGAAAAATGGCATCATGCACCATAAATGCAGAGCTTAGGCAAATATTTGTCAGATCCAATACTTAGGCATGTCCCATGTTTATTTTTAGTAAATTTGTGCAGTTTTTGCTCCTCTAACAGTAAAACAGGCCACTGCCATGCTCAATTTAGCATTGTGTTTTCATTATATTAAGGTGTTACACAGTAAAGGGTTATATAGAGGTGAACTCCTCATGACTTCAAACTGCAGATAAAGGTAGTGGCATGTACTTCCTGTTGAGTCCCTATGCACACCACTAACCTTAAAGCTCACAGTCATTTTCTATAGGCTTGAAAGGTGTCAGTGAAAAGAATATAGATTTGCTGTTTTACAGAGACCGGATGCTTTGATAACCTTGGATTCATGGTGGTTACAATTGATTCCACTGGTAATGGTGATTTTCACTGCAGAAATATAGTATTCACACTTCCCCAGTAACTTCTCAGATTACTCCTGCTGCATTAAAATCATATCTGCTATGTGTTTGCTCAGTTTGCTTCAGTATCATTTCACCATTTGATTAAATCACAACAGTGTCAAGCTTATGAGCTTATGTTCGTTGGTCAATGCTTGTTACAGCGCCCACCACGTCCTTCCATTGCTGATACAGCTATGTGTAAATTTGACAAGAATTCATATTGAAGAATAAAAACAAATGAAAAAAAATTTATCAGGTGGACATAACTACAAACAGTGTTGTGCAAGTTCACACTTCACTAGTGCTAGCTTGTTGGTAAACCAAGTTAATCGATCTTTCACAAAATGCTGTTTGGCTAAAATGGAGGAACTTTGCGGGTGTTGGCTCATGGTCCAACCCTTTGTTAATGATTTCTTGTGATCATCATTCACTCGCAGGTATTTCCGAAAAACTGGTAGGATGCTTCAACTCAACGTGTTTTGTTGAGGCCCGGAAGCCACAATTTGCATAAATTGTGAGATTTTTTTCATAAGAATCGGTTGAATTGATTTCTTCATAAATCTCCTTTAATATGTGTTGTGCATGAACATTCTCTTTTAGCGCGTTCATGAGCAACACTGACAACAAACACCTCTAAAGCTTACATGGGGCTGAATACTTCCTGCTCAGAAAGACAGATTTTATTTAAAAAAAAAAAAAAAAAAAAAGGCTTCTTCACATAGCTGCAGCATTTTTGAAAAGGAGGGAAAAAACGAAACACAGCAGCAGTTTGTCTCAGTATCTTGTGACTAGAATATGAAAAGAGAATTAAATTAAACAAGATAATTATCTAAAGCCCCATTCATACAATACAAGTATTACCTGGGGTCCTTTTGTGATATGTAGTACAATAATTGCATAGATTATACATTTTAATAATCTATGTCTGTAATTTGTTCAGTAAAAACTCTGTAAATTACCTTCCATAGTTTACCTAATGCAGAGATAATTTGGTAATATAAGCCCCATGTGAAATTGCATTGTTTTATTTTGCTTTTAACATACATTTTTCCTCCTCTTCCAGTTAAGAATTCTAGAAGCTGGAAATCATTAATGGGATCTTTGATTCCATTTGGGATGCAAATGCAGTTGGCTATTTATCTGCTCAGTATGGAGACCCACTTTATGTGTCTTGATAATTTGATAATCAAGATAATTTTGGAGATTTGTTAAGTAAATTTGAGTGAAATACAAAACTTTATTTATTCACTTTGAATATGTTGCATAATGGTAGATTCCTAAATAACATGAGGTCCCCAATTAATTTTAGTCCAGACTGACTGAGAAAAGTGATTATTCCATGTTTTGTCTTTGTTTTTTTCACCCAGACATTATTTATCCCACTATTACACTTATGTGGAGTTTGGCACATTTGTAAACCATAGAATGACCTGGTTGTGTGTCATTTATTCTGTGTTTTGAGTTCCTAGTGGTGGGATGTGGATCAAAATTCTATTCAGTTTCTGTAAGAAAGTGTAACCATCTTCCCGTTTTGCCTTTAGTTGAAGGTAAATCGTCTGAAAATTTAAAACGTAAATTTGTTGCATTTTAGTCGAGCTGTCTCATGTATGTAAGATATCTGAATACTTTTGGTCAATATTATTTTTTTCACATCCTTTTCATTTTTCTGAGATTGAATGCTGTTCTAGTGGTAGATTTATATAAAAAATACATTTTGAAATTAAAATACAACAAAAAGAAACATTTTTAAATTTTGATTTTACATGTGCCAACAACCTGTTGTGAAAAAGAGAAACATGATGTAAACGAATAAGAGACTGATTTTCATGTAAGCATTCTTTCATTACTTTTAAAAGATATGGAGATCGATTATAGAGACCAGAGTTTGTAGTTCATACACAAAATATGGTTAAAATAAACTATTGTTGTTTTTCTGGAATGTCTGATTCTTGTTTTCACCCATTGCCAAAGGAGTAGCCTACCAATAGAAATATAACAGTGTAGCACTGGAAGACTCTTTTCCCCTTCATTCACATGCTATTTATTATGTCTATAACAATGATCACAACTTTTAATCTGTAACTGACCTGAGACTGACCTGACATTATTATTACATTTGATTTTAATAATTAATTTATGACTGTTTACATTCATAATCAAAATCAGGGAAAAAAAGAATAGGATCTTTGAAAGTATCTATGTAAACCAATGTTTAATACTTGGCTGTCATTCTTTACAACAGTATTTATACAAATGTAGATTCATAATGATGTAATCATAATGCCTTATTAACATGGAATCTAACGTGTTGTTTTATGGCATCACTAAAAAAGTCAAATCAACCTGTATGATAAAATTACAGGCATTCATTTTCTAACCATTGCTGCAGGGACATACTGACATGCATAATGCAGGACTTAAAAAAACACCACATACCCATACATACAGTACATGCACGATTCATTCTGTTATATTTTTAACTTGTTATGGCTCTGGCCGTGACTTCGAGTAGTTTTCCATGTTCACTTTTTGTCATGTTGGTCCCGCCTGTCCCTGTCCCCCCTACCCCCCTCTATGTTTTTCAGTCTTTGATTCGTCGCGGGCGCGGCTCCACTCACCTGATACACATCTACTCATCAGCTCCAGTTTAAGATTCCTGTTCGTCCTTTCAGTCATCGCCAGATTATTCAGTCAGTTACGTGGAAATCTTGGCCGCTCATATTCTCATAGTGACTTATTTCTCGTGTTGTATTTTCTTGTGCTCCTTGGTAAAGGAGGTTTACTTTGTCTGAAACAATGTTGGGGTGGGTTTTATGGGTCAAAGAACATCCACATGAAATCCAGCACCCAAGGTTTTCCACTAGAACATTGTACTGTAGCCATGATCAATGTCATTCACTTCATCTGTCAGTGGTTTTAATGTTGTGGCTGATCGGTGTAGATGTTACATAGCGTGCACAACAGTTCTACCTGTTAACCCCGTAAAGCCTAAATATTAAAAAAAAGCAGTTCTATCTCACACAGGCTCTGACCTATATTGTACTACTACTATGTTTATACTCCTCCAATCAGAACGAGCTTACATTAAAACTTGGTCAGCGTGTATAAGGCTGCGTCTCTGCTGCCTCCCATCTTTTTTCTCTCAAGCAAGTTTGCCCACTGATGCGTGATCTTCTCCACGGACCGAGTTGCCACAACAAGGCCCGGCCTTTAATGCTGCCACAGACCCGCACGCCTACTGCTTCGAGTGCCTCTGCTGGGATCATGCAGCAGATGGCGTTCAGCAGCCACCGCCCTGTGTTGAGTGCTGAGCGCTTCCCCTGGTGAGACAGCAGCAGCGATCGGATCACTTTCGCCGCTCCGACGTGAACCTGCTCTGTGATGAAAGAGCGACAGAGACGGCCGCCATCGACATGGGGATCGGCACTCTCAATTGTCCTATGCCGCTGCTTTAAATCACGCTGGCAGAGACGGAGGCTCGCTGCCTGAAGATGATGACAACATCTCATCGTTGTCTGTGTCTTCAGCATCACACAGAAGTGCAGTGCGAACTTCAGTTCGCCCAGACTTCCTGCTGCTGATGAAGATAGCAGCAGGTTGTGTTGGGCTCCTGCTGCCCCGCCACTCATCCCCAAGCCAGTTAGCCGTCTATAAAGGGGTTTTACGGTCAAACCCCCCGCAAATGGCATTTGTTTCACTCGCCCTCCCTAACATCTGGAAGTGTATTGAGGCGTTGTGGCAACATCCTCTAAAGAGCAAAGTTCCTGTTGCCGGCTTGGCTTGCAGCACAGAGACATCATATCCCAGCGTGCCCCCTCTTGATGATGCCATCTTTGCCCTCCTGTTACCACAGTCGTCTGGATGGTCAGCAGACAGAAAGACTCTCAAACATTCACACACACACACACACACACACACACACACACACACACACACACACACACACACACACACAGCCCCTCGCTTTCTTCCCCAAAGTGGAGTGTGCTGGTCTGGTGTCAAGTGTTCAAGCACAATCTTTCTCCTTCTTTGATAAAGAGGTGGTGGCCGGCTGTCTTTCTCCAAAAGAAAGGCACACTGTCAGAATAAACGCATTGTACCAAAATTACTGTCTAGAAATGCTTTTCTCATGTGGCAGAGAGAGAAGGATCTGATCATGCACGGGATCACACGTTCATAGACTGCTTAGCCGGCTCAGCCCTCTCATTTGTGTGATAAACAGTGACGGTGCTTCTCTTCAAGTTGGAGTCACTTTCTGTCAAAGTAAATGCGGTGATCAAGTTTCTGAGTAGTAATTTTTTGTCGATCTGTCCCTCTCTCCCCACAACTCATTTTTCTGACGAGTTGGAGAGAGAGAGCTCCGACGGCCGTGGAGTGTTGAAACGTTCACAGACCGCTTCTCCGGCTCAGCCCTTCAGCTATTGGCCCCCCATGGGCCAGCCTCCCGTTTATGTGGGGACTAGCAGCAGAGCAGGCCAACGAGGTGTATCTAACTTTTCTGGGGGCCGCTCCTCAGCTGCCTGCGCTTTCTGACCCAGTTTTATGAGGAATGGCACAAAGTGGATGGACAGAACACTGAAGCTGGGCTACTTGCTCCAGTTTTCCACTGTCCCCCTTCCTTTCGGGGTGTCGGAGAAGCAAATCATTCATCTCGGAAGGAGACAGATTTTCACGTGGCAGAAATACGAGATCTCCTGCAGAAACAGGCGATTTCCGTTGTTCCGCACCAATTATACAGTTCATCCAGGCGGTTAGAGTGGGATCCACCACTGTCTGCTACAGGGCAAAGGGGTTTGGAACGCTGGTGTGAGGAGAGGAGCCTGGACTCTTTGTCATGTGCAGTTGGGTCAGTGCTTTCCCTTTTACAGGATTGTTGGTCAGGGGGGTGTCTTATGCTACCATTTAGGTGTATGCTGCAGCCATTTCCTCCTGTCATGAAGGGTTTGGTGACAGACCTGTCTTTAGCCACCCCCTGGTGAAGCGTTTCCTTCAGGGGGTTAAGAGGCAGCGGCCAGTGGCGCTTGCCTTCTTCCATCAATGGGAACTTCCGCAGGTGTTTGAGTCTTTGGTGTCGGACCCCTACGAGCCTCTGGAGCGTTCCTCTCTATGGGCATTGTCATTCAAGGCAGCTATGCTTCTTGCTTTGACCCAAGGCGAGACTGCATCTGCTTTGCCCAGTTGACACGTTTGAACACACAGCCCTCATCAGGTGCACAGAGTAGCTGTTCATTTGCTTCAGGGATGGCGTGGCTGGAAAGGCCCTTTCCAATAAGCGCCTTGCCAGTTGGTTGTGTTAATGTGTCTCTCAGGCCTAAAAGGCAGGCAGGATATGACCCTCCCTCTATGTTTTGCGCACACTCAACACACACTGTTGCAGTGTTGATGGCCCTGTTCAGTGGGATGTGTATTGAGGACATATGCACAGCTGTGTCGTGGATGATGCCATCTCCTTTCATAAGGTTTTTACCTCTTGGACAACTCTGGGTCCTTCTCAGGGTCTTAGCTGAGGCAAGGGGGTTAACTGGGGCAATACCGGACTGGTGAAGGTGGTTTAGGGGTGCACAGGTGTCAGTTGAAACTGGACCTGGAACCCTCCATCGTTACCTTATTGTAACACTTCTTCTGTAAGAACAGGTGTACCATCGGACCCTGCCGCTTCTGTGCTGCTGAAGAGGTGGCAGGATGGGATGCAGTGGAGACGCAGCATTATATACCCTGACCACGTCTTCTTGTAGGCTCATTTTTGTTGGCCAGCTATGTTAATGCAAATTGTCAGTGGGCGAATACATGATCGTGATAGGAGGATAGTACCCATAGAGTCCAGTACAGGGCTCTACCTGTGCTTATCGAACAAGGGCTACAATAACATAACCTCACGTTTTTTCACCTTTCAGATGTTGTTGGAGCATAGGCAGAAATTAAAGGGTTTTCAATGTTTTTTTTTGTTTTTATAAAGTTTTCAAGGAAACTGTAATTTTGCAAAACTGGCCTTCGTTGGGAGCTCTAATTAATGGAGCTCTGTGAATTCCAGGTGCTATAGTGTATGCTGGAGATGGTAACACCAGTCCTCAAGCTGCCCTTTTTCTTCAGATACTACATCACGACAGAAAAAAAAATAAAAGAAAAAAGATTTTTCTTTTCAAAGAAAAAGTGTGTATTACATGATCAGGGAAAAGAAGAACACTATTAGTAACAATGATTCCAAGGGTTACACATTGGACTGGCAGAGCATGGATCTAAGATAATATGAATAGACAGATAAATGTATGATACCTGATAAAAAAGTAAGTAGCAGCGTAGCAGCTGGACTTAAAAGCAGGAGGCTTAAGGTAGAGGTTGGGTTTAGACCATTCGGGTGTTTATTTTTACCACAAAAATACTTTGGACCATGCGCACCATGTGCTCCTGACAGCAGCAGCACTCGATAAACACTGGCATCCTTATAAAACCTGCCACTGGCCACAACAGAATATTACGATATTGTAACCCTTTGTTCTATAAGCACAGGCAGAGTCCTCTACTTCAGGGCTATTCAACTATATTATTCAGGGGGCCACATTTTAAGAAAGCTAGGGGCCCGGGGGACGGAGATTTCCCTGAGCTATTATTCTCATCATATGTATACTTGACACAACGCGCCACCACATTCTCAAAACTTTTATTTCACTACATTGCACAACAAATGGCTATTGTACAAGTCAGCCATTTGGCATATAATTTGGTCAATTGTGACACCTAGCTACACCACAGCATTTCCTGTAAATATTTATAATCATATTTATTGTTTTCTGTCTACTTCTCCATCTTAAATTAACTATTTCACATTTTAAACTGACAAACATCCTAATTACCTAATTACCAATTATCTAATTTCATTTTCTTTGTAACATGAGCTGTGTAGTAAAGTAAAAATAATTATTATTATTAAAATAATATTTGAAACACATGTATTCTTGGGATTGGCTCTCACTGACAGCACAGGAGCGCTCTGCTGGTTTGGCAAAATGTCCGTTATTCGCGTGAACGTGATTTACACGTTGTATTGTTGTTAACGGGGACATCAGAGAAAAGCAGATTTGCCGTCAGACAGCCTTTTCCGATAGGAAAGTGAACTGTCCCCGTTCACCTGTCTCTCTCTCTCAACAGGCAGCGCGCTGTCACTCAGTAGACAGCACTCAGCTCAGTAGCCGACTGTATGTAACACACTGACTATGCACAAGTATGTCACAACCCACTCAAAAAAAACCTAACTATCCCTTATTTATTTGTAAGCAGAACTGATCGGCGGGCCGGAGTTGGAAACTACCTAGGCGGTGCTGGCCTAATCCACCCAGATGTCAACACACAGTTGATACCCTGCAGACCACATTCCCAGGGTCATCAACAGTGCATGGTGCAGGTGCATCATGCCCAGAAACAAGGGGGTCAGGTGCAGCATAACTGACAACCACACACACACAACCCTCACCTTTACCAGTCCTGTGTCACACCAGGGAGCACAAACACTGAGAATGAACCTGACATGTCCAAGAGGTAGAACCGTATAAACAGACAGGGCGTAGACCACGATGCCACCATGTATACATGTATATCCATTCACCCTCCTAAATAATGCTGTCAATACTACAACACCAGAGTGTGTGTGAACCACAGAGGGAGGGTCCCTTCCCAACCAGCTATAGGCTTGAGTGAGGCACTCACACAGCCACCTTGCAAGACATTTCTTGGACAGGGCCTTTCTAGCCACACCATCCCCAAACCAGGCAGACAGCAAACAGGGTCTCATCAGGGGGAATCACTACTGGCAACGGAGCTCAGCTCAACTAGGCTCCATAGCCTAAACACATCTGGAAACCAATGTTGGAACAGACACATTCCATAAGATCAGTGGAGGCCAGTTTGATGACAGGAGATAGAGCACAGAGGTGATTTACAGCGGCTCCAACAAGGACTAGGCTATGTCTTTTGGGAAGAGACGACACAAGAGGCAGGGACAGGAGAGAAGGAAAGCGCAGAGCAGTGATATAGAGATTGGCCTTCCGCACCGGCCGGAAATTTGTTTTGTTTAAATAAAGTGTGTTTTACAATGATTTTACAAGGCTATTAAGCTAACTTGAATTCAGAAGGTGTGCGGTTGTATTTTTTTCTTTTCAGAAAGGAAAATAGGTGAGGGAATTTTTTTTTCTTTTTGTTTTCAGTTTGTTTTGTTTACTTATTAGACTAAACATTAACAGAGCTTGTGAAACTTAGCGAACGTGCTGCTTGCATTCATCTCCCAGCGGAAATTATGTGAGGCTATCAGACACCTATCACCTCTAGGGGTGCAAAGTGGTACTATGAGACAGGACAGGCTGGGGCTAGCTAGTTATCATGTTAACTTCGGTACATATCTCTGCATCACAATACATAGACATCTTTGACATAACGTCAACACTGCTATTTCTTCACATTCTCTTGATAATGTTAATTTTTTGAATGTTTTAAACTAAAATTATGGCCATTATGTCTTTGTGAAGGCATCACCACCTGTTGGCAGTGACAAAAAGCAGGAGCTTTTTACATGTTGCCATGTTCGCCTTTGTCTGTTGTCCGCACAGATGTAGATGAGGAAAAAAGCGACACTTGTGATGTTCTTCGGCCCGATCTAAGTAGCAATAATATGTATTTCTACTCAATGGGGAGATAATAACAGCGCACCACTTGTAGCGTTCATAACCAGACACAGCACAATGATGCCACTGGTTATCAATGCATGCTTTAACATTCACATCCTGGCCCTTCACCTCCTGCATGACAGCTCGAGTGGAAATGGCAGATGTGTGGGGATGCTTTGCAACACTGGGCAGGCCTGGCATAATGTGTGACAGCCTTAACCGGAGGCCAAGCAATGCCATAGGAAACCAGGACAGTGGAGAGGGATGAGGGATGAGACACAACACTCTCAAATTGTCAGCTGCTGTGGCTAGTTTCACACGCAGCAGTGGAGGTGATGGCTTCCTGCTCGTTGACCATCCAGATGACTGCGGTAAGAGGTGGGCTGCGAGGGCCTCATCGATGTGGGGCTCGCCAGGTAAGATGCCTCCATGCAGCCCTGCACTCTGGGAAACCAAACCGGCGACCAGAGCTCTTGTCTTCATTGGCTGCTGCCATGGTGCCTCTGCATACTGCCAGATGTCAGGGAGGCTATTCAGCAGTTGTTTTCCAACTGCTGGAAAGGGGAAGCGGATTTGTCTCAAAACAAAACTCACTGGGGCAACGTGAGTGAGCCAGACGCTGCTTTCTTTTTGAAATGTGTCTATTTGCGGAAAATAAGCACCTCCTCTGGTCCCAACTACAGTCTGGAAGCTAAGCAGGAAAAATTGATTTTTTGTTATTGTGGTTATATAAATGTAATTTATGGTGCTGTCACGTTGCTCCTAGACCATCCTGTTAATATCACAGATGCATGCCTGTCTTTGTGGGTGCAGCAAGCAGTAGGGGAAATAGTTTGACCGCAGTGTTCAAAACGTTGTTTTTGAAAGACTAAACGCAAACAAATATTGATTGAAGCAGATTATTTTGTTAGATAAAAACATGTTGTGAATTTTGGAAATGATCACACTATTTTTTTAATCAATAAATTGTGTCTTTTGGACTTTACAGCACTTTGGAGCCATTGGAAATGTTCAGATTACACAAATCAGAAAAAAATCCTACGAGTCGGAAAAAGGCCACCACTGGATTCGGATTCAAAAATAGTATAATACTAATAATATTATCTTTATTTGCAACAGTGCAGAAATAGCAGGTTTAAACAGATTGAAAAGACATGCAAATGAGGTGATGAGATATTACCTGTTACTGGCATCTGTCTCCATTGTTTACTTGTATGGCTTAATCCTGTTAATCATTAAATGTTTAATCATCGAACTAGTGGTTGTCTAGTACGCATGGTTAATGTTACTCAGCTTGCACTGCACATTTGCTTTATTTTGTCAAAATACCTTCAAACATCACTTATATATCGCTACATCACTATATCCAAAAATCTAAACTAAATTATATTTATATAAAGATTATATAAATATAAAGATACTGTACAAAAAAAATGTGATTACTTGATGTGTTGAACGAATGTTGACGTCCAAAACGAGTACTCGAGCAAGTACTCATGCCCATCCCCAGTATTCACCTGATCCCCCACCATGTACCACATCAACAGCACAGCCATGTCCTCTCCCTGCAAGTCACTGTTCTACATCACCTATCTTAGCTGCTTTTAATGCAACAGCAAAAACAGGATTGTTACCCCTATTTCGACTTTTATTTGAATACAAACACTTCTGCTTAAATAATTTTGCTCTCTCAACAAATACAAATACTTGCCTCTCTGCACATCCATAATATAAGCGTAGTCTGCCTGACTGATTGATCCTTTAACTGATTGAGGTTTGCTCAAATCTATGGCCTCGATCATGGTTCTGGAATATCAGGAGCCTTTCAGACATGATGCGGCAACGGCACCACTGCCCTCTGAAATCCATTATTTCCAATGACTTGCGCAGCACCACAGCGGTTTTCCGCTGCACCGAGCATAGCCAGCAGTCAGTGCACCTGCACTATACCCAGTGGCAAACACAGCTCAAATCGCGTTGTGTCTGAAAGCCCCTTACCTGTGCTGTGTTTTGATAAATCCATGGTGCTTTCCATGGTGCTGATGCACCAGACAAATTTTGAATTGTGCCATTTATTCTCAGTCCCGCCCTTCTGTCAGTTTCATCTATAATTTTCTCTAAACAATATACTATAAACACTGAATTATATTCTATATTGTAACCTATATACTCTACAGAGCAAGAGTATCATACTGCTGCCTGTAGTATTCCAAATATTATTACTATAATGCTATCTGGATCAACATATTTTAGATTTAGTTTTTACTTTAGCATTGTGCAAATTACCTACTGCATACATATACACAAAACACTGTAATAATGGTTGGCTTTGTTCTGTGTGGGTGATTGTTGGCGGTGCTGTAGGCTGCTGCAGTGCTCTGTGTCTGTGTTCCCGTGGAAACTGTGAAAGTGGGATGCAGTGAGTGACTGACTCCATTTAGCATGCCAAAAACAAGTCACACACAGAAACCCTTTCACCTCTCAAAGACCATTACTCCAGTCCTCCAACAACGTATTTCAGATATTTTACTTTATCAAATCAACATTTATATTCACCTTCCAGGCAAAAATGCAGTAAATAAAAAAAAATATTTCATGTAAAATAGTTAAATTACACAGATAGAAAAGGTATATATGATAATTAAAATGAAAAAGCAAATCAATCAAAAGCAAGATAATAACAGCCCAGTAAAAATGCTAGAGTAAAAAAAAAAAATGGTATTTAGAGTTGGTCATGGGAACATCATGGCATTGATGGCACATGCAGATGCAACAACTGGTAGCTCTTCAAACTTGTTACATTTTTGTTTTATTTTTTCGGCTTTATTGCTTAAACACATACAGTACTACCCACCAGAGAAATACACAGCTCAGCATTGGAGAAGGAGGTGTAGGGAACAACTACGCAATTCTAAAGTCTACTTGAAGTTTTTGAAGAACTGGAATTCAAGCAGCCTGTTGTTCAACACACATTGCATGTTGTTTTGTTAATTCTATTAGTTTTGGGGCATCATTATTGTTACTGTATTGTTAATTTATCTCCCCTGCTCTCTCACTTCTGCTAGGAACACCTTAAAACAACAATCAGTTTAATCTTTCATTGAGAACTACTTTAGAATAAAAACAATGTTTTATTTTCTTTTTGGATCAATTGGCTCTAGGCATGTTTGTAAGGCCAAAGACTTTAATTTGATCGGAATAAAAAGTTATCTGGGGGCTCATGTAAAGATAGTGAAGCACAGAAATGAGCTGCGCTTGCTATGAAAGCTGCAGCACAGTCGGAGTATGAGCCAGCTACAAGCGATGGCCATTATAGGCCAACTCTGAAGGCACAGAGGGATCTGGATGGGATAAACCTTAAAAGCATGCCCAACATGTATGCATGTGCTAATATCTTTAATGAATTCAAAACTAAGTGCAGAATCTGAATAGTCCAAAACAAACAGATGACCAGTCAGGCTGGTGTGCTTTGTGCTCTTCTTTTGGTAACGCTAATGCATTTTGAGAAAAAGAATTGCAGTTAATCTTAAGATATTTTTTTTATTTTATGATGGTGATGAAGGCATGTAGAAGTACTTTAAAGTCTGCTTGTAAAGGAAAATGCACTAAATGATTCTGTTCATCAAAACTCTAATCATCAAAATCTCCTCCGAGGCTTCAAGGACTCCAACATTTGTTGATGGACAGCTTCTCTTTCTGGACCTTACGGCAATAAAAAGTAATCTGTGTCTCACATCTGTTCAGCTGACAGGACTTCCATGACATTTACAAGTTGATGTGATCAATACAGTGATCCACTAGGGAGCTGACATCTTTGGGTGGTGTGGAAATTCACAGCTGCATGTCATCTGTGTAGCAATGAAAATCAATGCTGTGGTCCCATTGAGGGAGATAAAAGACACCCACGTCACTAATTAAGTGAATAGAAGTTCGCAGGAGGTATCTTTACTGTCACATCTCAGGGTAACAATATAGTGAATGATGTTATAAGAGAGGTGACTCACTACTTAACTCCACTTCTAGGGAAAAAAATGTCTTGTCTTGGAATATATCTGGGGAAAAATTTCAATCCTGGACCATTCCTGGCCATTTCCTGTAGATATGTATATCTTAACATCCAGTATTTATGAGACCAAGAAGGGCATGTATGGACCATGGCATAAATTTTGTATCTCTGAAAAATCCAAGCACTGGGCTCATGGTTCCATGGTATGCTTGATAAACCACGGGCCCTTTACAACAACATTCACAGTTTTGCAAATATGTACATTTTGCTTCTGGAGGAATCAGAGATTTGGAAATGTGGTCATTAAATACCTTTTTCCACTCTCAAAGCAATTGAAAACTATGCACAGTTTACAGACTTATGATGTGCTAACTGTGTGAAGAGCTAAGTGGTGGAATGTGTTTATAATGCAAAATGTCACAACTTGATACATTATCAATTACCTGTCAGATATATATTTTTTTTCAATATGAGATGATGTTTACAATGAACTGGTCTTTGCTATGGTCTCTTGACAAAATGTGTGCTGGTTCTGTGGGTAAACCCTCAACCCTGAGTAATTGAAAGATCTCTTAAAAATACAATGGCCTGCCCATGGACCATTGAAGTTTTACCTAACTACATGTACTAGTGTTAAATTAAGTTAAGTGGTATCTTTCAAAAGAGACCAAAACCATGCCTATACTCCAAATGGTTAAAGAACAGCTTTTAATTTACTTTGGGTATGCCCTGGATAGGCATTTAGGCTAATTTTACAGGAAAGGGAATGGGTTAAATGGGTCATTACTGGAAAGGAATGATCAATAAATTGAAATAGAACCCATCAGTTTCTGTCACATTGAGATTAATAATTATAAAGGAGAGCGACATCGGATTCATATTTTTTTGGAAATTGTAACTGCACCATGACCTTGAATATAACATGTCGTTTGCAGTCCAGGAACCACTGAATCCACATTGCTTGGGAGCATTGATCAAAGCCAAACTATGTGGACAAACTGCCAGTAGCAAATTGCTGATACAAATTTACTATTGCACAATAATGTAAATAATTTGGATGCAACATTATGGAACCATATATGCAAATTAATATATTGTTTATGTAATATTTTACACTATTACTGAATTTATATTTTTCTATAAGGATGGCTTAATGTGTTTCACAGTAGTACAGCTAAAAGACATTCCAGCAA
The DNA here is from genome assembly GCA_037974645.1 of Hollardia meadi. Taxonomy (NCBI): domain Eukaryota; kingdom Metazoa; phylum Chordata; class Actinopteri; order Tetraodontiformes; family Triacanthodidae; genus Hollardia; species Hollardia meadi. Next base: position 6,437,050 of record JBBPCS010000917.1, on the reverse strand, counting down.
AGTCATGAATACCATACATTTAATGCCTTCCTCTTATTAAGTGTGTAATATACTGCGTGAGCCAAGGGCTGGAATGGCACTCATCTTCAGCCTGGGAGTTCCATGAAGCCATTTACTCTATATTTTTGCCTTAACATAGCTTAGTCAATGTTTGAGCATAAAGCTTTATAAATAAAGTAAACTTGGAAGACATTTTTCCAAGTTAAATGCAAATACTGATCAGCCCTTCTCTAGTCCACTGGATGATGGAAATGCACCTGAAGCTGTTTGGTAAATAAGAATGAGAGCTAACTAGCTTACTATCCATCAACTAAGACAAACACATGCATGACTTACATTAAAGGCAAAACTTTGCTGGGCCACGAGTGCACTCACAAATCATCCACTAGCTGCACTGATCAAAGATCAAATTGTACAACAGCATAGAGGCAAGATTGTAAGAGGCTACTTCCACAGACTAGCGTAGTAACACTCGGGGAGGGGTAAAAAAAAATATGTGTAGGGCTTGGAGAGATGAACACATTTAGGCTTTTGTCCATTACAGGCACATTGACTTTGTATGCATTCAGGATGCATTCATTGATTGTTTTATTAGACAGGCATAAATATTAGAGGTGTAGAGCTTTCTTTGTCTGTTTTATACTGTGATAGAAAATATGCCTAAGAGTGTACCCCACTAGTGTGACTTAAAAATATGAATTCACGAGTCATCCAAATCTTTAGAGTAATGTACACCAACAATAATGACCATTTTACAGTGATGAATTATTCAAATGTCATAAATTCAACTTAAACAGTTTTCAATATGTGTGCATAATACTCTTGCATAATGATATACATTGAGTGATTTGATACTGTTGGAGCTTATTGCCAAGGCAAGACTAAGGTGCTATACTTGCAGAGAGATTTTGCTGTCTTTATGGCCCATGATGATGGCTGGCAAATGAGATGCTTGGAATTTTCCAAGAGTCATTGTTCTGCATCTCTGTGAATTGGGTTCAGAGATTAAATTCATGCAGGTGCAGCTGGGACAGCCAAAGAGAAAGACATTAAAGACATGCTTTTAATAGCTTGATAAAAGAGAGCGAGAGGCGATGATGGCGAATAACAAATTGTCCAAAGGACATGTTTCAATTAAACATATGAGTGTTCCTTGACACTATTGTCCGACTAGTCAACATGAAAATACAATAGATATAACTGTTATCATCAGCATAATACACATTCAGTTTTGGCACTTCAGGCGATGTATTGTTAGGATTAGCCTGGTTCAAGCCATCATTCAGTTTGTCTCAAAACACTGCAGGGGAAGAAGAAGAAGAAGAAGAAGAAGAAGAAGAAGAAGAAGAAGAAGAAGAAGAAGAAGAAGAAGGGAAACACAAGTTCTTTTACATACAATAACTGATTTCTGGTCGCGTTTAAGTGGATATGACGACCATGTTAGCCAACAGCTGCTGATTTATACATCCAGCAGTTATACAACATTAGCATATACATATCTGGCTCCTTAGCGGCTAAATGTTCCACTGAGTTCCGGCAGGTAGCCACTAACTTTGTCCATCCAGTATATTATATTATATTATCCATCCATCCATCATCTATCACTGCTTATCCTATGCAGGGTCGCGGGGGGCTGGAGCCTATCCCAGCTGTCATTGGGCGAGAGGTGGGGTACACCCTGGACAGGTCACCAGTTCATCACAGGGCTGACATAGAGACAAACAACCACACACACACTCACATTCACACCTAAGGGCAATTTAGAGTTACCAATTAACCTAATGAGCCTAACCTAAAATGTCTTTGGATGTGGGAGGAAGCCGGAGTACCCAGAGAGAACCCACACGGTCACGGGGAGAACATGCAAACTCCACACAGGAAGGCCCTGGCTGGGTATATTATATCATATCATATCATATTATATTATATTATACACATTTATTTCATAATGAGTATCTAAAACTGTCAAATAAAATAGGAGAGCACATTGTAGATATTGCATTAAGACAGACTTAAAAATCAGTTGACAGTACATCAGGCTCTTGAACTGTACATCTCTTCAGTTCATCACTGAGTGTTCTACACATATACTGTAAATTACATTGATTTAGCTCTTAAACAAAGCTCCTTTAAGTCTACAAACTGTTGTATAACAGTGAGCCTGCTGCAATTGACAAGCATACATTTGAAGGTCAGGTCTTAAGAGGTAAAATCCTCCTCACTGTGCCAGTTCATTAATCTAAGGCCCAATGCAGGACCAAAATGTATTTGGATGATGAATGTCCAGATCAAAGGCTTTAGTACCCCCAAAGGCTTGAAATGAAACTAAAGTAAGCCGCTGGCTCTTCTAATAGGTGTACTATATAATAATAACAATAACAATAGTATTATTATTATTATTATTATTATTATTATATTCTAAAACCATTGTTACTAAAGCTACTATTAGGCTGCCCACCTAGAGCCGGGGTCTGCTCCGAGTTTTCTGCCCTCTAAAAAGCAGTTTTTCCTTGCTACTGTCGCCAAGTGCATGTTGGGTCTCTGTGAATTAAAGAGTATGGTCTAGACCTACTCTACATGAAAAGTGTCTATGATATAACTTTTGTTGTGAATTTTGCTATATAAATCAAACTGATTTGATTTGAATTGGAAGATGTTATTTTTTTCCATATATATTTCTGCCATTCAAAAATGTTTTTTGTTTACTGTATATGCACTTTTGTAGAGTGAAAGAGTACTAAAATGATTCCTGCAACATAAGGGACGTATGAGGGCAGCACATACTTCATAATAAACATTACAAATCCGAACACATGAAACTCAGATCGAACTGTAAAAAGGGAGGTTGATCAAATAAGAATTAATATTGGGTTACTGCATGGCATATTTCTCACCTTACATGTTTCCAGAAACATTTTAGTGTAGTGTTTAAATATAATATGAGAAAGTTTCTTACCATGCTAGCATGTTGAAAACGGACGTGAGAGACTTGCATGCACTGGTCATATGCACTAACATGCACTGCTGCCATGCAGTAAAACGCACTGTTGTCATGCATTGTGCTGTTTCCATATCACTTAATTTAATGCACACTCAAATGCACTAACATGCACACACAGCTATCTCGGCTAGTAAAACAAAGAACAGAGAAGTTCCGTTCATCTCAGTTCAGGATGCCATTTTTCCACTATATCTTTACATAGAAAATCGTTGTTTGCTGCTATACTAATGTTCAAAATATCACATATTTTACCTTTAAGGCAGTCTACAAACTCCAGAAGTAACAGCAGTTTCACAACTTAAAAACACCAGAAATGTCAAGCACTGTTGCTGAGACTTCGGGAGACATCCACAACACAAAACGAACAATATATGAATGATTATAATACCAGCACAAAAGAAAAAGACCATTCATACACCCAGTACCATTCAGACATAAAGATGACTATCTGAGTCACAGTCACCATTGGCAACAGAGTGAATGAAGTAGCTTTAGAGCCAGCAAAATAAAAGTTGTATTTGTTAATCTGGGCCAGATCTCTGGATGGGTCAAAAGTTAATTTAAAAGCCTCCATTTCTTTAATGGAGAAAAAAAAAAAATTATGCTTCCATTCTGGGCCTTTAAGATCACTGAATGGTTTGATTAGTATTAAAATGGTTTAAATCATATGCTTTAGCTTTGCAGTCATGCCACATTTGGGAGATTTGGGACCAACAAACAAACAAACAAACAAAACCAAATCCAGGCAAAATATATGTACATTTTCCCATGACAGTGAAGGCATATCTTTCACTACCAATCTCACTCCTCATGCTTAAACCTAATCAATCCAAAAAATAAAGGCAATGAGTCCTAGCCAATAGAGTAAGGAGGGCCATGAATTCATCATCCTGGACAAAAAATGCACCCAACCCGCCATGAATATCCACATATCTGATTTGTCATAGACATTTTATGTTGGCTGCCCTTTTTGACGCAATCCTACCCATTTATCCAGGTTAAATATAAAATAAATTTACAGATAATGGAAGGAGTAAAAGTATTAGTTAGCAATGTTTATTTCATTTTATAAAGCAATATCTCCTCTATTCATCCAAAATGCAGTTTTCATTACCACAGCCGTTTTTGCTTGAACTGTTTTGTTGACTCACACCACATACTACTACTTCCAATAGGGGAAATTGAAAACTAATTCTGATGTTCAATACAAATAAGCTTGGCAAACAATATAATGTGATTGTAAAACTTTTTTTTTTTTCACAGTGAAAAGGGCATGAATCAGTAATGAAGCACAACACTGCTTGTGTGCCCAAACCCATTAACGCAATGTCTGCCTCCCACATAAACTGAAAATAATCATACATTATTTTAATGTATTTCCAGCTAGTTTAATTCATATTCAACTTGAGAAGGGTTAAGAAGGTTCTGCTTCTCTATATCTGCTTTCACAAACTGAGCAGATTTAATATATCATGGAACACATTAAACTATGCACTGTTTATATAAAGCAAAAGATTGTCTTTGCAAGTAATAAACATCTCTTGAAGTTCTGTAAGAATTTATATTATTACGCTAATATTCTGTTTTGTTAGTCTGATTTTGACTTGTGGTGAAGCTGTCGGGTATCAAGCTTATTTTAAGCCGGGACATGATGATACTACAAGAGAATTTGAAAAGTTTTACATCCTACAACAGTGATTTCAATGATAGCATTTTCCCCAAAGCACTTAGACTGCTCCCATAGGCCACTATTTGCAAATTGTGGTCTTTGCCAATAAGTGTGGTGTTTGGATGCATATTTTCCCAATGGTTTAAGAATGATTCGAATGATTAGTCTCCAGGAATGCATTAAGTTGTTCATTTATATGGTTTTGCCATGATTGTAGTTTGCATTTAAACACAGAACTGCAGCACTCAAGAACTGCAGAAAAAAACAAAAAAAAGATTGTATGGCTTCAGACAGGAACATAAACTCATTTGCATCACTCGTATCAGCACATCCTTAACTGCCTACTAACCGTTATGACTCAGCCAGTAATGATTGGCCAGTGGCTACTGCTGCAATGCAAGCTGAATAATCAATAGTTTAACGTTGACGTGTTTTAATGATATTGAGATATTTGAACATACATTTCATCAATGTTGTCTTATTATGTGCAGAGACAATGTGCACACGAGTGTGATGCCATTTTCCTGCCCATTCCATCCCTCCGTTTTGCCCTGCCTAATGGATCTCTAATTGGTGCAAGGCAGCTGCAATAAATGGAACAATTACATAAAAGTTAATTACTTTTAGCATAATAGTATAATATGAGGAGAATGTGACTAAAATAACAGTTTTGCATGGGGCAACTTTCCACAACTAACTGCTTTTCACCTTCAAAAATAAAAGATGTTAAATAGTTTGCCAAAACTTTCTCCTCATAGTAAGTTGGTTGTTTGCTGCAATTCTTCATGGTTTATTGACATCTGATTTGGCAATCATGACTAAGTGGAGCCTCTAGTGGAAATACTTTTGATTATGCATCAAACAACACACTGAATACAGGTGTTGGTTAAGGATGTTGACTCGAGGGCAGAAAATTTCATTGTGTAAAAGTTGGACTCTTGTCCTCATGGTTTACAGTAGAGTCCAGGGCACTGTCCAAGGAAAACTAATTAACTGATGCATTCCATTTCATCAGGGTCTGGGGAGCCATCCATCACACTCAGGGGACAAACAAAATACAGTACTCGTATAAATTAAAGTTCTGGAAAGCCTTTGGCTCAGGACAGTTTATTTTCATTCACTTATTAATTTATTTCTTCACAACTCTGACGCTGACAGCTCAACCATAATGAGCTCAAAGGGAAAGCAGAGAACAGTTTTTCTTTATCTTCTCCCCAAAATCAAGGGTCAGTCTCAGAAATCACATGAGTTTTGAGTCTGTGGAGATGGATGGTCATTATCATTAATAAGCTTCACGAAGGACACTTTGACTTGGTCTGTGCTGTGCTGAAGTCAATTGAAGACAACAGAAATGGCAACAAAATCGGCTGCAAATAGTATCAAGTGGTAGTCATTTTATTTATTTTTTATTTTTTAGATTTTTAGAAATTGAAAATGTATTCCATGTTTACAAGATCCTCACTTCACCCTGTTTTTTTGTTTTGGTTTTTTTTTTCATTCAAAAACAGGATTTGCATGTTTTAGGAAGCAGAGATGAAAAACCTGGATTATACTGAGTTAAGCCTATTAATGTTGAAAGCTATAGATTTGTAATAAGATGGATGGGTTAAGCTTTACCTCCAGTCTGTTTCTGTGAGATTGTAAAGGTAATCTAAACAAGACATTTTAGGTGATTAGGAGCATAAACTAAGCATTTGAAAACAACTTTTAGCCATAGACAACCCTCCAGTTTACCTCCAGCTTGTGAAATTTGATGAGTGGATCAACAGTGGGTGGTGTAGATACATCAAGATGTTTTGTGTGTCTTGTGGTTTTTCGGTGTGTGGTGGTTTTAAAATTTTCATCAGTTCTTAATACTTGAAATTATGTTTGATGGTTCAGCTGTTATGATTGTTGCTTCCCATCAAAAAGGAGTTCAAAACCTAGCCCTGCTTTTCTCCATGAAAAGTGCATGTTCTCCACATAGTTAGATAGGTTTCCTGTGGGTAATAGCCATGCAATAGACTGAAAGTTTGTTCAAAGTGCTCAAAGGTGGAATTTGTAAAATATAGCCAGAAGTTGAAGGAACCTCCAAAAATACAGGGGACAGCATATCACCAGAGTAACAACCATCTTGCGCTGTATAATTATCTTTGGTCGTAGCTTTAGCGACTGTTAGCTTAATTAGCAGTGGAGCTAGTGGCCCCTGCTCACTGAAGTCTGCCTAGATCAGGACCTCACATCACATGGGGAGTCAACGTGAGCAGCAGGGCTCAGCTCAGCCAGGCTCCGCAGCCTGAACACGGCGGAAATGCAAACAGCCTCTGAGACTGGTGGAAGCTAGTCTGACGACAGGGGATACAGTATGGAGGTGATTTACAAGAAACAAGGACTAACGGACAAGAAGACACAGCAGGCGAGGACAGGAGAGAGGAAAAGAGGCAGAACAGTGAGATAGATTTGGCCATTACCAGCGAACGAAACCAGCGTGTCTATTTTCACATCTTACTCTGCGAATTGAATATTTACTTCAACCAAAGCAAAGGTGATTGTTGAAAGACAAATCAAGATGGGTTTGGTGGGTTTTATTTTGTTTATCTTTCATTTGAATTAAGTGTGTTTACAATGATTTAGCAAGGTAAGCTCATCTTAGCTCGGTCAAAGACAGAAACGTGAAGGTGTAAAGATATATTTTTCTGTGTAAGGAAAATGTGTCAATATTTCTTCTCTTGACATTTTGTGAGTTAGTTTTATTTACTTATTAGACTATAAATGCTAAGATAGCTTTGTGAAACTTACCAAATTTCTATACATCTCCTGGCTGAAACTACAGAGGCTATCGGACTCTCACCTGTAGAGATATAAAGTGGTATCATGAGACAGGCCAAGTGGGGACTAGCTGGTTAGCAGGCATACTTCAGTAGATCTATGCAATAGGCTATAATACACAGACATCTTTGATATAACATCAATATTTTTGATGAATTTTTGATTATTTCTGCACATCATCAAAAATCCACTGACTCCATTGGATTGGTAGGCCATAATCTAGCAGTCATCCTTGCTAATATAGGTCCAGTAGTCTTACAAATAGTTTCTAGTTCTAGGAGAACACTTTTTACACCATTTTCAGACCTAGCACACCTTTAAAATGTCCTTGAATTCTACCCTCAAACAAGCAAAAACCAGAGTCTGTCATAACATTTCCAGCTGACATCATCAGCCATCTATCTATCAGCAAACAGCCCACAACATTTTAAGCTAAATAGCACATTGCTATCACCAGAAGCATGCTTCTCAAACCACCAAACAGCAAATCAAACAGTGATCCTCAGCTATCTAATCTTAGCAAAACAACAAAAACAAATGTAAAAGGCAAATATCATCAAAATCTCTACAGCTTCAAGGGGTGGAGAAAAATAGAATGGAATTTTGTTTATCTTTTAGTACATCGCTGGTTGGATATACAGATATACAGACCTCATGGTGAAAATCACAGCAGATGGCGTATATGAGGCTTACATGAGACCAAATTGTGCCTGTACCTACATATGGCATCAGGGTGCATAGCAGTATACCAGTATTTTAAAGAAGAAGAAGAAACACCTTATTTGAATTTATTTGCAAAATGCAGGAATGCTCTTTGAAGTTTTAAAGCAAAACCAGTAAGAATTATATCTTGTTGAAATTTGTTTATAGATTTTTTTTTTCTTTAACATTTTGTTTCCTTTGTACTCCAATGTAGTGTTTCGCAAAGCTGGACTTGAGTGCAAATTAGAAAGTAGGCAGCCATTCAATAAGGCCATTATTTGCAGGTGTCAATCTACAGACTCACAATCATTCACAGAATCACAGAATATATACAGTATTTGCATGACAAAAGATTTACATGATTTATGATAAGACCCCTTATATCTGTTTGCCTCTGAGCTGAAACCATGGGCTTTGAGTCCACTTGATGCTGTTTAAATCAAAAAGAAAATAATAGAAAATAGTCTGTGTGGGTTTGCATCGAGGTTCTGTCACGACTGGTGCCGGAAACACCAGGGAACAGGGGTTTGGACCCAAATTCAGGAGACCATAGGCAAGGCAGGTTCAGTAATATATTGTATTTATTATACATGGTGCTACGGCACAGACAGGCAAACACACAGGGAATGATCCAACAACAGCTGAACTCAAAAACAGGACTTAAATACAAACTAAACTAACGAGGGAGTGAAGTGCAGGTGGAGAACTCAGGTGAGTGCAATTACGTGAGACAAAGGAGACACAGGAAAACAGGGCAGGGCTAACAAGGTGAAAAAGGAACAGGTGTGCAGAAAACCAGGACTGCAAAAGAGGGGCCACACCCACACACACACAACAGACAGGAGGACAGAGGACCACCAGGGGCCCATTGCACAAAAGTAGAATCCAGGGCCCTCTTTTATCAACATTGCCTACGTACAGATGTGTGCGTAATGTGTGGGTATGATCATTCCTATGCAAAGTGAGGAATTTATGAACTTGTACTTGTACTTAGGAATGTGTGTAAATATAAGCACAGCTCTGACCATGCTTACGCACAGCATCCAGTGGTAGAATAGGGAAACTGCAAATCGCATTGCGAGTGTCACAGCATGCATTAAACAATCTCAACATCCACATATGTTCCGTATTTTCTTTGATTAATAATTACTCAATTAGTAATTTTGTCTAGTTAGAAACAGACATGTTGCCTAATTGGTGTTAAAATCTATAAAAGACACCTGTGACAGGTGTTTGAAAATGTAACATGGCTCATCTTGCATTACTGGAAGATTTAGTCAACCATGCGCTCCACATCGAGCCCGTTTTCAGAGAGCACGCTGATCTATTTGGTGAGAGCACAGAGTGGCTTCTGAGTAGGTACCGCTTCCCAAAACAGATATTGTTGAATTTATGCCATGATTTGGGACCTATGTTCGAACGAGAAACTAAACGCATGAGAGCCATTCCTGTGCACATCCAAGTCCTGTCCATCCTGGGGTTTTTGGCCACCGGCACGTTCCAGCGTGAGGTTGGAGATTGATCAGGCATTTCCCAGCCCTCAATGAGCAAGATTATGCAGGCAGTGTTGGATGCCATTATTTCCCTGGGCCCGAACTACATCCAGTTCCCTTACACGAATCCACAACAAGCGGAGATCAAACGAGGATTTCACGCCATCGCTGGATTTCCAAATATAATAGGAGCAATAGACTGCACCCACATAGCAATAAAAACACCATCACACAACAAATTTAATTACGTCAACAGAAAGGGGTTTCATTCCATCAATGTACAGATAATCTGCAATGGACATTTGGCCCTGTTAAACGTTGTTGCCCGGTGGCCTGAACGATTACTTCATTGTGCAGAACAGCTCTGTGGGTGTTCGTCTCCAGGGAGGAGCTGTTGAAGATGGATGGCTTATTGGTGAGTGTTGCAACATGTTTAAAATGCTATTGCT
>JBBPCS010000917.1:6411794-6426828 GCA_037974645.1 Hollardia meadi | reverse complement strand
CCCCCCCCCCCCCCCCCCACTCGAAAGATGTGAGTAGGAGTAGATGCAAATACACCCAGGTGGGGCAAACTGAGGCAAATTAAACATGTTTAATTGATCTAAAATTGACCATTATCCCAGGACAGCTGTATGACTCTCGACCTAAAGGAGCTCCTTAAGTTTTTAGGAATGAAGGAGGAGTTCGCTCTGAGAGTAGCCCCACTGTGGTCAATCCGAAGTAGCAAGTAACAGGGGTTTGTATGGCGTTCAATTAGTCTCAAAACGCGCACACATGAAAACCACACGCGTGCACATGATACAAGCGCACATGTGCACAAGCCTACTGATGCCTATAGACATCACATGTCTTGCGGCAGTCGCAACACCCTGAAACAGATTGTTTATTTGGCCTGAGACGGATTGGGGGGAGGTGTGGCTGAGCTGAAGCCAGAGAAACGCCCAACACACGTTAGTTAGTGGCTACGGTGCCCAGCTGGAATATTTTGTCAAAATACATTTTGTCATTTTTTGTCATTTTTTTTTATGACGTGCGATTTCCAACTCTGTCTAGCTATCATCGCAGTGCAGACTCATGTCGAAGCGGCAAAAGTGATCCCATTGTTTCCACTGTCTCACCAGGGGAAAAGTCCAGCACTCTATGCAGGCTGGTGGCTACTGAACACCCCTCTCTGTGTGGTCGCTGCCGAGCTACTCAAACCAGTAAGCGTGCGGGTTCGTCCCAGCGATAAGGCCGGGTCAAGACAGACATGTACAAGGCTTTTGAAGCCGACTCACGTTTGAGCCTTTGTTTTAACAGCTGAATGTATGGCATCACAGTGTTGACACAGAGTGATTATAGCAATAATAACTCTCTCACCACACATATAGCATATGAGTGTTATTAAGGCAGGCTTAAAAATTTTTAACCTATCCTTTAAGCACAGATTGGGATGTGTCATACCAGTGTTTAGAGCTTACCAACAGTAGAAAACAAGTTGTCTTATAGTTTTCTGTATATTTGAAGTCAGACTAATTTGTCATGCCTCATGAAGCTTCAAATTGATTAAGATTGTGACTATAGACCTATCATCATGGTTTCATGACATACTTTGGAAGTAAACAGATTGATAACTTGCAAGAGTGATATATCATATGAACTGTGCATTGTGTAAGTGAACAAATAAAAGGTAAATGGGTCAGTGAGTGTGTGTGTTTGAGTGTGGCGCAGTGCATCCATTCTCAGGTCTGACTCAGCCACCTGTCAGCAGGACGAGGCAGATGGGAGACATAAAACGCTCCATGCCTTGACAAGGTAGTCCGTCAAAGTTAGGGAGAACAGTCACAGGGGTAATGTTTTGACAAGGCATTAAATGTCTCCTTCACAGACGTCCTGTATGACATTCCATTAGATTGATATACAGATACAGATGGCTGTAAAATGCATGCCTATTGGGATTCTGTATGCTCATAGTTTTCTTTATATGCTCATGTCTTGACTCAAGTCATGCCCACATTTACTTCACTTGGCAAATGATTAGCCAATAGCCATGTCACTTCAAATCTCAAACGCTGTATAATTGAGTGATTTAAAATGTGATTAAAAATTCCTGTCATGATGTGTTGCTTGCTGCTAATTTCATGTTTCACATCATTTTTCCAGACTGCATTTCATTAAATGTATGCCCAATTTTACGTTATTATCAGCCTTTAGATGCCTTTTCAGAGTTCACTGTCATAAAGAGTATGAGACTTGATAATCGTTCCCTCTCCTCTCTCCTTCTGTTTTCTTTCACCCACCTCCTCTGTGTTCATCTGCTATACGCAAGTCTGTTGAAGTGTAGATATCTCAATTCAGAACAGACAATTACATCCAGTTTTTGCCACAGGGCGTGCCCTGAGCTCCAACTGACCTTTTACCCTGTATCTATCCATAATGATGTTTTTAGTTACTAGTGATTTTTTTTTTCTGAAATCTTTTAAATGAGTGGACACCACCTGAGGCAATGCCCGAAGAAATGAGTTGCAGTGCAGTGTGTGGATGTGTTTACATTTTGTTGGGACCCACAACTGAATTCATTCATTGTTGGACACAAACTGAACTTTGCAAGACCACATGGTTCTGGGAACAATAGAGAGTCACTGACTCCAGCTCACCCCATTCTCAGCAATGTAAAGCCATCCGCGTCAGTATCAGACGACTTCAGCAGATGACGTAGCCCAACGTACTGTATTTTTCAAAAGCGAAGGTCAGGGTTGAGTGGAGGGTCACACACATGGCTTTCACCCAGGAGACCGGAGTTTGCGTCCCATGTGAAACCAAGCGTCACTAGTCATTTCCTGAACCTACCCACGTAGATTTTGTGCCTAAACTTAACCAGACGTCCCCGATCTTTTCCTAAACCCAACCACAGGATTTTTGTGCCTAAACTTAACCAAACGTCACCTCACAGACCAAGGGAGCTAACACTTCCAACTCGAGACATGTTGACTGTTCAAAGAATTCACAGAGCGACAGTTTAGCGAATGTGATAACAATTACTGTGCATATCCTCAAATTTAAAGCTGTAGGGCGGGACTTTTTTCATATTAACATCCATTACCTTCAAGAACTTGCCAAAGGAGTCCACACAATGCTGATTAAGCTGATAAACAACAGATAAATCTTGCTGTATTTCACACTGTAGCAGAGTTTGTAAGCTGGTGTCTGTAGCTCATCAGTAGCAATGTGTTTTAACATAGATTGGTTTTCTAGAGCACAAGAAGGGAGCAACTGTAGTGACAGAGTAGGCTGCAGCCATGGGCTACACAGGCTACAGCAACTACAAGTATGACGTAACCTATGGCTTTATAAGCATTTTGATTGTATGTGTAATTATTGTAAATGCCAATAGAGGGAGACAGAAGTTCTGCACTGCAGGTTTAAATCAAACGAGTGTGATTTATTTTGTGACAAGACAAGTTTTTCTCTTCTTTTTTTTTTGAGGTTTTTTTTGTTTGAGGCGGCAATTAAGGCCAATAGTAACTGTAATCTGGCTTTAGATTTTTAGCTGTGGCAGGCATCTGTGTATGCAAACGCAATGTCCACGCTGATAAAGTTAACTTAACCCTAACTTTCAAATTGCTAAAAAATTAGGTGTTTACAAAACAATAGTTATAAATTATAAATTTATTCTCAGTACTTTATAATTTATAATCAGTACTGGTAATGGTAATCATGGCATGTACATTTTTGTCAATAATTATTTCTATTACTAAAAAATGCATTCAGTAGAGCGCAGACCTCCACCATGAGGTTTATTAAATTTATGTCAATTATGATTATTATTTTTATGCTCAACAGAATCGCTAAGTTAATGTGCTGTTAAGTGTTTCTTGATGTTTCAGGTTTTTGCCATAGTCTTGTTTTAGTAGTAGTATCGAGATATTTAGGAGGGTATTGTATCGAAGTCACAATTTTGGTATCATGACAAGTTGTAGACAATGTCATATACTGAATATGTTGACCCACTATGTCACAGTATTTTGTTCCAGGAAGATCCAATGGTTGCTGTCCTTACAAAGACAAGTCTCATTTAGCTGATTATATTGCAATACACTTCCTCCCCAGCGGTAGCTTAGAAAAACAGCGCTGTCTACAGCCACACTAAAGGCTGATGCTATATTTAGGTGCAGCACTGCTTTGAGCTAAATGCTTACATCAGCATACTAACATGCTCACAGTGACAATGTTAATATGCTGCTGTTAAGCAGGTGATGTTTACAACGTTCTCTATCGTAGTAAGATATAGAGATCTCACTGTTTATTAGAACATCACAGTAAGCCTACTTCACATGCTTCAATCCTTGGCTCGATTGGCTCAGGGGGGTTGGATTTGTGTGTGTGTGGACTGGAGCATCAGGAGACTGAAAACACCTGTGGATCGGAGGCAAAGAGAAGATGGCTTTAGTGTTGGTTAATGGTGTTTCTGATCTCCCTTGTTTTTATTTTTCTGGTTTTCATCTACTTTGAGGAAAGGTTTCACTCAGAAACCTGGAATGCTGAACCATAACACCAAAGAATCACTTAATTCTTTGACATGCATAGTCAGACATTTAAAATCCTAGCTGTACAGGTCAGAAAAAGCAATTGTAAATCTCTGACCCCTTGACACTTCACTTTTTTCAAATCTGGCTCTTCTAAAAAAGTAAATGAATAGACCTTCTCATTGTGGTCCAGTCAAATACCCATACATTGCTTTCCATCACCATGTCAATTTTGTATATAAAGTCTGGATACAGCATGCTAAAATTTGCTAATTAGCATTAAACACAGTTGATGGGAAAATGGTAAAATTTTTGCAGGTATTTGACCATTAACTGGAGTACTGGATAAATTAAAAAAAAAAATTAACCTTATAATGGCTCTAGATAAAAAGACACCAAAAGATCACAACTCATCCTGAAGAAGAAATTTTATATCTATCCATCCAGTAGTTATCAAAACATTTCACCAAAAAGCAAAGCTGTCAACCTCATTGTGAAGTTAGAGAAAAAGACAGTTGACCACAAAAGTCATTGGACTTTATCCTGTACAGACCATGGCTGTATCTATGAAATTCTACACAGTAATCCATCCAATTGTTGTCAAGATATTTCAATCTGGACCAAAGTGGTGGGCTAACCATCTGACTGGCCAACATCTCTAAAGCAACTTCACTAATATGGCTGAAAATGTATCTAGCTATGACATAAATGTTCCAATCACAGTTAATTTAACATTAGTTGTGGTGATTAAACTTAATGTCAAGATATCAATAAATGTGTTACACTAAAAGAACTAAAAAAAAATATTGAAGGCATATGTATATGAGAATAAAGCCTTGCTGCTTTCATTAGACCTAATTATCATACCTCAGTTTTTAGGAAGAACATTTTTAATCCATATGGTCAATATGTACCAAACACTCCAAAAGACAGCTAAATATACTCCTTCTCTGTCATCCTACCCCCTCTTTATAGCTCAGGAACTCTGTCAGAGATAACACAAGCATGGATTTTTCTGGTTGATTAATTCAGTGCTCAAAAATGTAACTTCTTGTTACAGAACAAGTAACAACACAGTCATGAAATATTTCAGATTTGACACTCAAACTGTTGTTGTGCTATGCTACCTCATATTGATGTATATGCTAAACGATATTAGCTAGGAAGCATATTTTTCCCTTCCCTGACAATGTGGATGGAAGGACACCCTTAAGTCTTCTGTTGATAACACTTACGAGGGTGAGACAGACTGTCTAATAATTGATTACTTGTTTATCTTTTAGGGCAGGCATGCACAAGTGTGCGTATGTAAACACCACAGCTTTTCCAAATCATTTCACTAGGGACTGCAGATTCTCTGAGCGCACACACAGCATAGTGCCAGTGTCCAGAAGCAGACCATATATTTGTTATTCCGAAATTGACATTTTACCCCTGAGTGAATAGTTAGTTTTGTTAGACTAGAATAGTTTTAATACAGTTTCTCATGTTCCATGTGTATCAGGAACAAAAACTGACCACATGCCTGTGACTACTGAGCAGCACACATAATGTCTTAAAAAGCATTAGGCCAATAAGCTCTCTAATTGTTCCGAAAAAAAAATTTATTTAAAAAAACTGTTTTTTTCACTATGGTTGTGTGGCCTCCGAACTCTCTTTACCAGCTGTATTGTATAATGAATATTACTTCAATGTTGTGCCAAGTGTAGTCACTTCTCACTAGCTCCACACCTTGAGACAGACCCCATCTGCAATACAGCTGAGCAAATTGAATCTGCCAGTCAACTGAAGCGCCACACTTATCTAATCCGACCTGTAATACAGGGCTATGCTCTATTGCCTTTGCATAACACCCTCTCCTTGTTTGTAACCACAGCCCCCAAGGTAGCGTTGAGATTTCACTTATTGTAAACCAAGGCCAGCTCCACCTCTAGCTACCCCTTCTCTGTTCTCTCTGGGGCACATTACTCACATAATCACAAATGCTTGCTATGTAAATGCACACATAGCCAATAACAGTGAACAAGGGGGGAAAAAAAGATACATAGAGTCACTCAGAATTCTTCATCTTGCCAGGGACTAATGTATTTCTGCTTAAGTCAGCAAGGGAGACGTTAATGCTGCTGTGAGAATTAATGGAAGTATTGGCTCACAAACATTTGGTGATACATTATTGTGGCTCCGAGCTACCAGCTTCTCTGGGGTTGTTTTTCAATTGCACAGGCCGCAAGGGAGGTACTTCCTTTTTTTAATTAGATACAGGATAAGCAAATAGTAACTTAGATAAACTGCAGTTTCTGTGGTCATCGGTTTCCTTTTTCACAGAAATAGATAATACAAATGTATGTAAATAGATATGATTAATGTCAGTGCTTTCATAGTTGATGAACTAATATGTAGTGATCAATAAATGTTCAAGAGGGCTGAAAACATGAATTTTTGCATAAGAATGGAATTAATCTATCATGGCTATACAACATTTTTGTCCCAAGCGAACTGGGAGGGACAACAGTTGCTAAGTGCTAACTAAACAATAGTTGTTCATAAGAGTAATATACAAGCAGTGTTGTGCAAGCTGACACTTAACAAGATCAAGGTCAAAGTTCCATTCACACAGATTACAATTAGCTAGGTCATGTTCATAATTCACATTTTAAAAAATTTTGATCGGTTCACAGTCCCAAAGAATGAACAAGCTCACTTTCATTTCTGAAAGAAGCCGGGATGCAGGCTGCAATCCTGTTACTTATCTGATGAACAATGGCTTTTACCTTGCTCAGAGTCTTTCTTTCTTGTGATCATCTTCAACTCGCAGATACATGTACAGTATTTCCAAGACTGTTAGGATGCTTCAACTCGATGTGTTGTTTCAGATTCGTTGCAGATGTAGCTGAGATGTGGCATGCACAATTTACATACAAATGTGACATATTTTCCATTGGATTCTGTACTGATTTTTTCATAACCTTCCTTCAAATATTCATGTGAATTGCTTTAAGTTATATATTTTATCTGCTTTAGCTGTGCAGGGACAGCAGGAAGGTTCTGTCTAAAATGATGGCATTCTATGAACTTTTTTTTTTTTCCTAAATAGCTGTTACCATCTGCTAAGGTCCAAGGGATGGCTGAAACACTGGCACTGGGACTTGTTTCAAACACAGGTACAGCACTCTGTTTACTCTGGTATGAAATCTCATACACTGTTCCAAACTGGCATCCAGTGAGGTGATGTCACACCTGTCAAGTATCAAAAAAGAAACACACATCTCAGCTGCAGCTGTTAAAAATGTTCTGTTCTGTTGATGGTTATTAAGGCTCAGTTGTAGTTCTTGTACCCCACAAACAAAATGTTTTAATCATTCATTCCAACAGCACAGAGTTGTGTAATAGCTAAACCGCTTGCTTTTTATCCATTTATTAGTCTAATTTGCCTAAACATCAAAGCTATTCTGATATGCTGGAAGGTTAATAAAGGATCCTAACTTCAGTTCCTGAGGCTCCTTGAACTACTTGGTCAAAAAGGCCCATAGCAGTTTTCCACTTTGAATAAGACCATAAAGCTAGTGGTGCAATGTTTGTGATTACATCAGAGAACAATTCTGTAAAAATCAAGACTTTTCTTCCAATACTCAGAGTCACTCCATAATTCGTGAGTGTAGTATTTAATTTTCCACAACCTGATATTTAATTGGCAGAGTAATAGCCAACATTGAATACTTACTACCGTATCCTCCTCTGTTCCTCCCCATGAACCCAATTGAACCCAATTGAAGTAGTCCATGTTTAAAAAAGCTAATGCTGTCAGTGTAAAGGTTGGACAGTGTTTGGCTTATTCCACATACTGACACACAGCATATTACATAAACATGACCAGTACAGTAATAAATAAATATGTTTTACAATAGTCAGATACCGCCTTGCTCAAAATTGCCAGTCCAAATTCATATTTTGGCATGACATCAAATCCAGATTGTCGGAAGTGCACAAGAGCTGCTGAACAGAATCCAACATCACAATGTTTACCATCCTCCTCCAAGTTGCAAAGGAGGAGTTCTGCACCACGACTTGACAGCGAGACTGATTGGAGGACAAGATGATGGATCTCCATTTCTCATTCTTCCGTTTAGGAAAGCCATGTCAGCAGTGTATGTAGTTACTGACACCTATGTCGTAACCACAGCAACCAATGCAGATAGTTTGATAATGTCTGGACACAAATCTGATCTGATTACTTGTCTTAAAATTGAGAAAAGAATCTGCCTGCAGTCTGAACAAAGCCGTTAAAGTCAAGTTAATTGCTATAGAAGCACTGTACTTTCCCCAAATTCTTTTCTTTGACTGGAAATATTTTAACCACAGATGGTCTTCCTCAAGTAAAGTAAAGAAAGCCATCATCTCCCGATTAGACATCCTGCCACATAAGGACAATATACAGTATCTCCGGTCTAAATCTCTCAAGTGTGATCACAAAATATTACATTATTTTTATACTCTCATTAAGTACACCATTTTTAAATGACACTCTTTGCTTGTTTGATTAGACAAATAAGTCAGTAAATCATGTGCATGGGCATGTCTGTTATGTCAAAAAGTAAATAGAAAGAGTGTCCACGTGTTTAAATGTCCCAGTTCCCATCACAGACAGACACAGTTCATGTGTGAGTCCCTCACATCCAGGTCTCTCACATGAAGACAATGAGATTTCAGAAGTGGTCAAATGAATCTCTTATCTTTCAAAAAAAAATGTCTCAAGCCAGATGTCTCATTAATGGCTAATTAGGTGATAATGTGATGTTTCATCAGAGAGGTGTGTTCACTTTTTCACGTTGACATGAACATCTGTGGTTGAAACATATCATTCATGTAAATATGAAACGAGCAGGCTTAGTCATTTTGAAGCATGTGTGTAGGCTATATATTATTTAAGGGTTTTTTTACAGTAACACAACAGACACGCTTGCCGCTCTCTGTTAGCTCAATGTCAGCATGACTACTGACTTCACAACCAGAGCTTGCTGCACTGTGTGCTATTTACAGGCAAATCTAAATATTGGCTGCTAGTATTCTTATTTGAAATTGCCTGCTCCACTGGTATGCGCATTGCACTGATTTTATTGTTACACTCTTTCGGTTCAAAGAGAATGATGATCAGTACGTTCACAGACAATCCGTAAAAGTGCTGCCTTGTTATGCGGCGTGCTCAGCTTCAGCCATCTGACCTTGAAAATAAAAACCAGTGAAATGATCGCTTTCCATTTTATTGGAAAATGTAATTTCAGAAATTTTAACTTTTGCTGGCACACCCCAAAACATGTTTGTTTGTAAGTATTTATAATTGCAGTATCATCCTCTCACCTCTTTTCAGTACCCTGTAGCATGGGCATATGTTCTAACAAAGCATGCTAACACACTCATACTGTATAAGCATGTGGAATATGTTCAGTGTGGAATATTTAATATTTTGTTGTCAAAACTTTGCTTTAACATTTTGTATGATCTTATCCTTAAATTATAAATGGAGAACTGACCTGTCTAAGCCAACTGTTCACTTTTGAAAGAGAGGGATTTTCTCTGCGAGGAGGTGGGATCTCTACCTAAGGCAATTTTCTTGGTGCTCCACATGAGAGATCTGTGTAATATTCCATGGACATTTTTGTATTATGTATGTCAACACTGTACACTTCACTGAGGATACATATACAAAATGATTTATTCAGTTCAGCACCATCCTTGTTGAACCCATGGCAATGGATAGTGATAAATGAGAGAGCAGAGTAAAATTTCACCACCCAAGGTTATAATCTTTTACAGTTTAATACAGCGCAATTAAGCAGTAAGCAAAAAATAGGAAAAGTACAGAAATAATATTTACTCAAGTAGGATTTTTATGTTTAATAATATTTATAACAATAACCTGGAATCTGAATTGATTTCTTAGGCAGATGTAGGCTACTCCATGCTATAGCCAGCACTAAGGTAGTAAGGCTATGAATGGATTTTTTAAATACATTTTTATAATTGATGAGAGCAGGGGTAAGCAACCATATGCCATACACCATGTGCAGGTTTTCAAGATCACAAGATCGTTGAGAACAGAAAATGGCTTGGAGAGCTCTTAGTAATTGGGTGCAGTGAATAAACTTTGCTTAATGCCCTCATACTCTGAGTATAAATATGGTGTATCGCTCGCAAGCTACAAAATTGCTCATAAAGACAAGGTTCCCTCTGATGGGAGAGATGTCACAGCACTCATTGCAACTACCCACGGTTGTGGCACTGCAATTTCCTTGCTTGGGCTGTTTGCTCACACCCAAACTGTCACTCGTGCTTGTGTCATGTCACAGAGAATGCCCACTGAAAGAGGAAATGGGGATGCAAAGTGAGTAAAATGCCAAAGCACTAAAGTGGATGGAAGACAGCAACAAATCAAATGACAGAGGTAAGAGAAAAAAATCATCACTTCTACTGACAACAGTCAATAACCTGCACCATCTCAAAGTATGAGTGCACACATTTTAGGCCAGTCTCAGACCTCAACATCCAAAAACATACAAAACATTCTTTTTGAGGCCAAAAGGCTTCAGATATCAGGAAAAACACTGTCAACTGTGAGGTGCTGTACAACTGAACATCAGGTTAGGTGGCCTCTGACAAAACACTATAAGATAAAACAGCCTAAGGCCCCATCCAGACTTGGTATTACCAGCCGTCCGGAGAGATCCGATCACGAGTAGAAAGCTCTAAATGTGACGCCCTAACCCCACTAAGCATGCGTTTGAGATCTGATCGCTCAGACCACATTAGGACGTGGTCTAGGCCACATGAGATCACTTTCTTTCAGCAGTCTGACCGCCAATGTTTCCTGTGCCACATTGAAAGGCTCACTGTAATGCAAATTACGTGTTTGGGCATCTACCCGCTAGGGAAAAAAGCAGATAATTGTGAACAAGCTGTTTCTTTCAACTGATTGAACTAGTAACTGCAATATTCCCAGACTCCCTTAAAAAGTGTGAGGAGTGAGGAGAAACTTGATAAAATTTGTGAAACACCTATGGCAAATTATCAATCATCTGTGCCTTTTTATAAATACTGCATTAAATGCAGTGCATAAAGTTGTTTCTTTCCTTGTAAAAAGTGTCAGTTTGTCACAGCATCACATTAAAAGCCTGTCTGGTACTTCATGTCTTACCTGCCAACCTTTAGTAGCTGTGTGAACATACTGTTTAAACTGATTTCACCACTTAAACTAAATTTTATGACAGAAGACAACATTTTATTGACAATAAACATGCCAAATATTACAAATACAGTACACAGTTACCAATATAGGCTGCTTTATTGTCACCTGTGGGGAAAGTCCCCAGACTTCCTTAACAAAATTGCTCAGTAATGTCAGTTGTTGCATTAGGAATAACATTACTTTGTGAAACACTGTCAATGACAAATCCTTAATTATTTGGGCTTTCTTGTCAAATTGGCAAGCGTTAACATTAAGTTATTTCGTTGTTTGTGGAAAAACAATATTGTGTCTGTTTGTCCCAGAGATGCATATGGAGACATATGCTAATGCCATGTGTGAACTGACAAACTCAGAGCTGTCCACTTGTGATTGGGTCACAAATATTAATACCAAATGTGAACAGGCTCTCAGGTGAGGCTGCAATGTGTTGTTGTCTCAACCAGTTTGATAATGATATCAGTTTGGTTTCTCTGCTGGTGGCAGTTAACTTAACCATACTGCAAGCAAAAGGCTGCAGTATTTCCAACATTGTCTTGTGCTGCTAGTGTACATATCAACCATATATCCATTAAAGGAAAGTATGGATACAGCGTCAGAGGATGGGCATTCCATGGAAGTTGCTGGCACATGCAGCCCAAAACGTTCAACCAGGGTATAAAATTACCCAGATTTTATGCATTATGGGATCCACAGAGCATGCACACCAGTGTCTTCTGCCAGCTGAGCAGCTAACTTCCGGTTCAGCCCCCCATTAACTTCAATGGGAATAAAATAATTTAATCGTGCAGCTCTTCTAGACTTTCCAAATTTCATTCGGCAAAATGGGGGGTTATGTTGCTCAAAAAAATGTATTCACTGTTTTACAGACGCTTCTTTCATAATGTAAGCTTATGGGAAAAAGTATTTTTGGGCCGCTGTGCATCACGTGATGTTGTAATTACATGGTTTGGCCACTATGTCAAAATGGCTTCAAAGCCAGGCGCTCTTCCTCAGGGCTTAGTATAAACATCAGGGTTACATGAACTGAAATAATTACATGGTGGAAAATAATTTTCATAATGAATTGTAAAAACTAAAAGTTATGATATTGCAACCCTTGTCCAATGAGCACAGGCGGGGCCCTCTTTTGGACTCAGTGGGTAATTCTCCCCCTATCAGGATCATGTATTTGCCCACTGAAAATTACACAGCCTATCGAACAAGCATACCAGAATAGAATGCCACAGGAGTGGCAGGGTCCGTAGGTAGAGGGCTCTGCCTCTGCTTGTAGAACAAGGGTCACAATATCGTAACCTTCCGTTCTAGCTCACTCTGTCCTCTACTGAACCCTATGGGTAAGTGGGTGGAGCCCAAAAAAAATGACCACCCTGCCACAACCAACATCGGCCTCCCACAATGAACCTGACTAGCTAAGGGTAGCCGCCACAGCCCACCTACTTTCTATTCCAAGCCACAACTGTGGAAAAGAAGAGGGCCACAGTGGACCTGGTCCAGGGAAACCCGACCTAGCCAGCCCCTGCCTAACCCCTCAGGCGTCAACATGCAATGTTGTTCCCTGCACTCCACATTCCCTGAAGCATAGGAATATCTAGGTGCACCATACCCAGAAATAAGGGGGTCAGGTGTGTGAAGGAAATCTTGTGAGCCGAAGCAATGAGGTCTCAGGACACTGAAGATGTCTTAAGCAGAAGTATTTATTGCAGCTTGATGCAGGAGAATCAAAGATGACAACTGTCATAATATCATCCCCCAGTCTAACTCTCTTTCTGAAAAAAGGGTGTATATAAGGTCCAGCTTGTGTTATGAAATATGTTATACTTACTATTGGATGCTTATTAAATGTACAGATATACAGTATATTAACACATGACTTGCCTAGTGAGCTCCCGTCTGCAGGGTCATCAGCTCTGTCTCTAGATAGAGAGGCGTTTGTCAAGGCTATAGCCTCTGTAAACTGTTGACAACGAATGGACCAAAGATAATTAAATAGGGCATAACTAATAGAAATGTATTAAATGATAGAAACGTGTTAAATGAGCCATATACCTGTATAGATAAAGTTACAAAATATAATTAAATGAAGGAAAATTCCTTCACAAAGTGCAGCTTAACTAACACCCACACACACAACCTTTGCATTCAACAGTGCTGTCTCGCCGCAGTGAGCATAGACCTTGTGAAGGAGCGCAACATATCCAAGAGGTAGAACCACATGAACAGACAAGGCAAGACATGTCCTCAACCCTCACCCCACTAATTAACTTTGTCAACATTGTAACACCACGTGTAGATTGTATGTGGACCCCAGAAGGATGATCCCTTCCCGCCCACTTATAGGCTTGAGTGATACACTCACACAGCCACCTATAGCAAGGCGTTTCTTGGACAAGGCCTTTCCAGCCACACCATCCCCGAACCAACAACTCCTCAGTTCATCAAAATAGCATGTCAAAAGAGCAAAGCATATGCATTTTTGATTCCCTGTCCCCAGCAAGGGGAGGAGGACAAAATGCATCCAGCTGTATAAGCCTAAGGGGGCTCCTTAAGTTCTTAGGAAAGAAGGAGGGATTTGGTCCGAGAGTAGCCCCACTGTGGTCACCCCGAAGTAGCAAGCAGCAGGGGTTCACCGACAGGGCAGCAAGCCCAGACACCTTATGCCTCTGGTCAGCACATGCAGCAAAGTTGTCTTAAATGACAACGCCACAGAGAGGAATGCTCCAGAGGCTTGAGGGGATCCATCACCAAGGCCTCGAGCACCAACAGCAGATCCCATTGAGGCAAGGAGACACACGCCACTGGCCATTGTCACCTAACCCCCTGCAAGGACTGCTTCACGAGAGGGTGGCTAAAGACAGGCCTGTCGCCACAACCCTTGTGACAAGAAATGGCTGCTGTGCACATCTTAATGGTGGCACAAGACAATCTTCTGTCCAATAAACATTGCAGAAAGGAAAAAACTGACTTTTCTTGCACCACCGCTGGAATCCCAACCACTTAGCCCTGTCCTTTATGTTGATGGTGAACCAATTGCCCAGCTGAACCAGGTCCATTAATCACTTGATGGTTAGTATGTGGAATGTTTTGCAGGAAAAGCACCTGTTTAAGAGGCGGAGACACCCTGTCTATCCATTCTGATAGTGTGCACTTGAAACACCATTCTTCGTAAAACTGTGGTAGGGGGTGCATGGCCAGTTGTGGAGTGGCCACTAAGAACCCTAGATAACCCTCTTTGGCCCCTTCAGTCCCGAGCCCCTCCACAAATGGGAGGCTGGCCCACACGGTGATTTTTACCGTGTCCACCTTCCTCTGTCATCCAAGTGGAGCCCGACACGGAAAAAGTCTAAGTATGTCACTCTACTTACATATGCCTATGCCTAGTATAATGATCTACTTGTGTAACCTTGTCATTAAGTGTACACATTTTGCTAAATGAATGGGTATAAAACCCAGAAAATCAGATATTGAGTGAAAATCATGGAGGGTTATTTGTGCTGTGACATGGACTCTTTGAAGATCAAATACTTGTGAGGGGGCACCAAGGTCCTGCCAGTCAAGCACAATTAAAACCTCGATGAGCCCAAGACACTCCAAAGCGATAATGAGAATGAGCTTCCTCTAATCCTACCAAATTATGTTTGGATGCAAGGTTGAATTTCAGTAAACATAGGAGTGATTCGATTGTGCAGATCCAGTTTAAAAGTATTGTCGGGATAAGAGCAGTCCACCAAATTGTTGATTGTTGTTTCTCATTCTCATATTAATACTTACAGAAGCATGGGACTGTAAATATAT
>JBBPCS010000917.1:6393854-6411694 GCA_037974645.1 Hollardia meadi | reverse complement strand
ATAATTATTTTTGATAATTATTAATTATTTCCGATAGCCAAATTTAATCTATTAGTTGTCACCTTGTGTCCCAACACTGTCAAAACCATTTCTTTGTGCTTTTGTATCATGAATGTGTCATTTAGAACCTGTATATGATGAGAGCGCTCTGCCTTGCTTCCAATTTTGCCCAGTGGCCACTCACAGTATTGTAGCTAAAAATTCCCCTGTGGCCCAAAAAGCTTCCTCCTCATTCCCTCATTATAAAAGAGATGTCTGTAAAACTGATGACAGGACACCTCAAACTGCAAACAAGGTCAATTATAACTTTGTCTATTATGAATTTTTGATCCATGGAGGTTTAATATTTGTAAAACTTTTCTTGAGCCGAGAAAAGTGATTTAAAAATCTCTGACTTCATCACAATGTAAAGTCTATGGGCCGGGTGGGAACTTGCGGGCGGGGCCAGCGGTAGAAACACGACTGCACATTTTCAGTGACCTGCATAACCAGGAAGTAGACTTGGAAGCTAGAATGGCATATGCACCAGGCCAGCAATTCTCATTGGATTGAATAGGCGGCATCTTTGCATCTGGTGTTTAGTTCTTCTTTATACATCTATGTTTTGTATACCAATATCATCCTACAACAGAGACTGACGGAAGCACTAAAGCCTTGTACTTATCAGATATGAAAGCGCCTTGACTTATGTTTTCATTTTTACTTTTTTTATTTGCTCCCAAATCTGTTTGACACCACAACAGACAGAAGAAGGCTAAAACTGTAAAATACGCAGCATAAGAATACATCTAAGCAACACATTAATTTAATGGATTACACAAATGTAATTAAAGTCTGGTCTACTTGTGTTCTAATAATGGGCAGTGATATTGAGCTTATTAGTTTATGTATTCACACAGTCTACGATTCTTTTATCTTTTTTGCCAGCTGTCTTTCCTGCATCTGGCAGCTGCAACTGTATGCTTTTAGCCTAGATTATATGTTTCACTACTTTTATATTTGTCTAAAACTATAGTTTGCCCT
The DNA here is from genome assembly GCA_037974645.1 of Hollardia meadi. Taxonomy (NCBI): domain Eukaryota; kingdom Metazoa; phylum Chordata; class Actinopteri; order Tetraodontiformes; family Triacanthodidae; genus Hollardia; species Hollardia meadi. The sequence continues at coordinate 6,410,671 of JBBPCS010000917.1, read as the reverse complement.
TCATTTGTCAAATCTGCTGCATGTAGACTCTTCGTTTTTGCGATTGAGCATATGCATCATGTGAACGCTCTCATGGATACATCCTGGGTTGACTTATCAAGTTGATAACCCACTTTGTATGGCCGCTTAGCAAGACTGTGATTGTTATGATTAGTGAAGCCAGATAACTGAAAGACATCCTGGATATGTCGAACTTGCTTCGTAGTGCAGGACTCAGGCCTGCCACTGTTCTCTATTCTTATTTTTACTTTTTGCTTTTTGTTGATCCTTAATTCCCTCTCATCTTTCTAGGCCTAGCCATGACATTGGCATTTAAAGTTTACCTTTAGCAGTCTATGATAGGGCAGGCTTTACATGCTGGTCACCTTACTGTATGTCATATTTTTGGATGGTAATTTTATTTCATGATGATTGCTTTCCTCTGTTCTGTACATCAACAGCCTGACTCTGTCGATACGCTGCCTCCTTCCCGTGGTGGGTCTGCACTGGGTGACACTGTGTAGTGGTGTGTATACTTAATTCAACACTGCATGATATTTTGTAGTGGATTTGTAGACCTTAAGTGTGTATTGCATGCTTTTTAGCTGGTGTTGGGCCCTGCGGTCTCCCTCTCCTGTCTCCCACAGGCCCCTGGTGGGCCCGACCTTCCTATTTGGGGGGAAGTGAATTCCGATCTTTCCACAATCCGGACATTTTATTGTCTTTCCTACTGACCTCATGCCTCTAGAATTTACATTGGGATTTTATATACATACTATTTTTTGTAATAAAGCTACAACTTATTTGTACACAATATATGCCTACTGCTAATTGTTTTTATTTGGGGAAGCCATAAATGGTCACATGACACAGTAATGAAAATATATTAAGGGTTTAAGGGTTCCCCTTGCCCCTAAGCAGGTTATTCTCTTTACCTGGTACCACACACACACACACACACACACACACATACAACCGCCTTCAGCCTCACAAATTAAAAAAAAACAATCTCAAAATACATGTACCTGTATGCATAGTTTAAGACCTGCTACTCATCCAGACATTTTGAGAATTTGCAACCAACCTTCAGTTAAACCATTATCTGGACAACCTGAAAACCATTACCTGCAATGATGGAATGGATTCCCATGGGGACAATAGATGGACAGTTACATAGATGGCAGGTGATGAGGTGGACAAGGGAACATGGGGAATGGTTATAGTCCCCATTTCTTATACTCAATCTGTGCTGGGCTCACTGAAAACTACAAATGAATGGGAATGATATAAACGGACAAAAGATGAAAGCACCATGAGCCGTGAAATCTTGAATCTTGTGGTCTCATGAAGCCAAGGAATTGAACAACATGAACAAAATGCTTTTTCAATTTATCAATTTAATGCGTTCAAAACTTTCAAAATATGTTATGCTGATATAATACAAAATATACAAAATATAGTGACAAATACATACCAGGTTTGACCAATGTAGCTAGCTGGTAGCTAGCTGATGATGTATCTTTTTGGATCATCTATGACAACACAGTTCATCTACAGCTCTTGAGTTGTTTAAAGAAATTTATGTATGAAAGTTTTTGTAATTGGTAGACTGAATGGGTTTTAACTGTAATAAAGAAGAAAAATGAATATAATAACAAGAAAAATGCTTTTAAATGAAGTCATAAAGTCAATATTTTCAGAAATAAGTGAAGTTGCAGTTATTAAAATGTAAAAGAAAACTTAAATGAATTGTATAACATTTAAAAAAATGTAAAGAGTGGAAAGTCAAATATCAGACGAAGCAACACCATAGTATCTAATCAAGTGTAATCATGCCTCCATTGACCCTATTAGACCATGATAGAAAAATCTGTAATAATAGCATGTTTTTATATTTTGGCCTCATCTATGTTGTTCATTTATATAAGGTCAATTCTCCCAACTCGTCTCTCATGACTGGCCGCACTCTTACTTTTAGTTTAGTGACAGAGAGAGTGGGGAGAAAAAAAACAAAACATAAAAGGCTGAGCCTACTTTCCAAAGGGAATGTGCATTTTTGGTTTTACAAAGATGTACTGTATATTTTCCTGATTTCCTGCAGCACTGTATGACTAAAAAATATCAGCAAAGCTACTGAATGTTAGTGAAAAAAACAAAGTAAACAACGCACAGTGCACGTCCCCCAGAGACTTCTGCATTCAGAAACACAGAAGCAGGGCCCAGGCTGTGTCTTTGTTCATGTCTGAAGACCATCTCTCATTCATGATATGTAGCCCTTCAAAACAATCAGCTCACATTCACAGTCCTCCAGTGTCCAAACTGTCCAGCTTCACCTAAAGGCATGTCTGAGTTATGTGGTGGGTCAGTTCATGGGTTTCAGTCATGTACTACTCTTAACCATGCACCCAGCTCATAGTTTCATGCAACCACTGTCACTGTAAAATGCTTCTGAGAAATGCTTTTGATAGAAAATACTGCAGTGGCTGCCTGCTGTTTTGCAATTCTGTTACTTTGTTTGTTGTTATTTGAATATTCTTGTCCCAGTTGTGTTGACATACTGTGAGCTTTCCACCTCTGGATGCCAAAAATATGAATTACCGATAGTATATTTAAAAAAAAAAGACTGCTAACACTTTACAAAAATCAGAATTTAGTGCGAGGCAGTCAGAATTAGATTGTGGAGTAGTTTATTTAAATTATGAGGAAAAAAAACAAGGGTACAGTTGTATGTGGGCAATGTTTTAGTAACTTACTGAAAACAGCCAACCAACATCATGGATGAAAGCTAAGCCAAGGGTCTTATTCAAATTGACTTTTGCTTACATGGGGTTGTAAGTTAAAATGCTGGAAGATACTGACTACTGATATTGAACATGGCCATCTGGATCTCAGGCTCTGCTCTGGCTATGCAAGCTGAAAAGGAGAATGTGATAGTCGTGTGCTGCAGCCTGCAAGGAAGTGGGGCTCTCCAGCTGTCGCTTCAGTCATCTCCGGCACACTCCACAGTGGCAACATTGTCTCAGCCGGATTTTAAGGGTTTCTATTAAAGGCAAGGATTTGTTCTTTTTCACCTAAAGATGAATCACCGTTAAGCCTTGATTTGCTGACGGAGTATTGTATTACCAGGTAAGTTAACATTTGAACTGCCCACACAGCAACTGTCGCTCTTTGGTTTCCCATCAGCTTCTCGTTGATAACAGCATGTTGGCGTTTACACACTACTAAAGCTGATTAATCTCAAGCCTGACAGTAAATATGCTAGCGTTTGACTCATGCACACACAGGGGAGAAAAAACTTGGGCCATGAAAACACTACTAAACGGCTCATGTATATTTTTGAATGGTTTCGCTATACCCTGAGCACTTGCAAATGGCCACTGGCTGTCAGAGCAGTGGAAAAGCAGCTGAGGACAGGTATATGGTATATTTCATTAGACATGGAGCCTTAAGGGAGCTGACTACACTGTATGTTTGCCACAGAGGATTGATGACTGCTTTCTATAAAGGTAAATAAATAAATAATAAATAATAGCAGTAATCCCTGAGATGTGATGGCCGTAATGTGTGCTGCAATAAAAACGCTGTGGTCTGAGGTTTCTGATAGAAGTTTAATTCACCATGGAAAATTTCTCATTTATTTATATAATTTAGCTATTTATTCATGTACTCCTGCAAGCATATTGCTGAAAGATTGGATTCTCTTTGATGACAAAGTTCAGTGGGTTACTGGGTTTACTGCCACCTATTAAAGTATCCTCTGCTTTCAAACATGAAGAGGTGACTAAATGTTTTTTTTGGAGAAATGAGTGCTTAAGAAAACTTCAGACGAAAAGCACAAGGGCTCCTAAAGTATCTTCTTCTTTCCCTCCCCTTTTTTGTATACTACAGCAAAAACACATAAAACAGAAATAACATGAATAGTTGTTTGACTTTATGTTGATAAATGAATACTAATAGTAGAAAACAGGAGTACCAGTGTTAACACTTTATTTTTCATGATGAGGGAACTTTTCTGTTGGTGTAAGATGAATAATAGAGCACGTGAATACTTTTACCTGCACCCTTGGCCCTTTCACTGGCATGTACAAAGCATTTATAAATTGATGTTGCAACTCAATTTATATCAAAAATCTTTTCTTTTTTTGATGTTATATTTCTGTCATGCACATCTTTCTTTTTTCGGACCAAAAATGCTTACATACATATATATACACCGCATTTCTTGGTGAGGTGAACACATGAAGTGTTGATGACAGTAATGCAAAGATCCATTTTTGTCCTTTAATAGAATGTGCTTTGTTGAATAGGAAACATGACACACTGACTCCTTAAGAAAACATGTTAAGATTCAGTAAATTAGTAGCTAACTTAAAAATCTAAACCAAAAACTTGTAGAAACGTATGCAATTTATTTATTTGTGTTGGTATTTGTATATGAAATCCTCATGATTGTATCAACCATAAAAATGACCTGGATGCATGTCTTCCTATATGTTACAGGTGTTAACAGCTTGAATTCTCATACTGTTCAGAATGTTATTGAACACGGGCATAACGTTGAACTGTAAAACCTTAAACTGACTTTGCACAATGTAGATTTAACCCATCACTTTTCCTATTACAATTGGTTATAAACATAATTATGAAATAATTGATTGTTTTAGATACTACAGAAAATGATGTACATGCTAACACCCAGCTCCTCCTGGAGGCTCTGTACAGAAATAATGAATACAGATATTTTTAATTCAATATTGTATGTACTACACGTTCTACTGAGCCCATTGCTAACTTTGCAAATTAACACTGGTATCACCACTACTTATCAGATTACTGATTATTCACAAATATTAATGATCCTTGAAATACATTTTCAGAACATTTCAATTTAATCACATTTTCTCTCTTTTCATTTTAAAATTTTGACAAACTGATTGGCAATTATATAATTTTAAAAAAACTCAAGGGAATTTTAATTGCAAACCCAAAGTGATTAAACATTGGGACTGTGAGGCTGAATTGCGAGGCAAATGTAATATTGAGAACAATGACATTGACATTTTAGTGGCAATAATTCACTCCAGGATGATAAGGCATGTGTTTCGCCAGGATTGCACTTTGACAAAAGAAAGGATTGCAAGTATAGGCTAAGTCATAAATCTTCAGAATCAGATATTATAAAATATGTCTTATCTTTCTAATATATTTAATTCAATTCAATCTTGGAGTGTTAAAAGCCAGTTGGAAACCAAATTAACTAAATGTAGATCCTAGTACAACTAATATCACAGTTTCTCAGGTTCATGAGCAATAATAATGAAATGGAAAAATGTGTTTAACAATCTTCAATCTCCATAATGAATTGGAGACAAAGGCTACAGAACACAAAGTAAGCATCTCCAAGGCCATTAAAAGCAAAATATATCATCCAACCTGCATAAACATGGAGCTCTTATAGATCTGTCTTACTCTCCTGCTGACATATTACCACAATAATGGTTTACAACCACAGCAATACCCACCATCTATCCTGGAATGGAAATAAACTCTGCATTAGGTCATTCGTTCACAGTTTGACCTGCTCTCTCCTGTGCAGCTCACTGTGTGAATCAAGTCACTCTCTCTGCACACAATGAAAGGAATGAATGTGCAACACCAGACTCGTTCTGAGTTCATCACAGGGACACAGCAAACAGACAGAGAATCGTGTGGGTCATTCACTGTTGCTAATCCAAATGAACTGCATGTGTTTGCAATGTGGGAGAAAACTTAAGCATCCAAAGAAAGCTGCCATGGATTCAAAGTAGGTCTTTCAGAACACTATAATGTATCTGTTATTCTGTGATTGTGTCACAAAAAACAACAGCATTCTCTTAAGCTGGTCAACAACATATGGGTCCGAACATGACAAACCCAACTTCTTACTCCAGAAAATGACTTTGATATCATCTTCTTTGCTCAGGATAGAGTTGTCCCCTCCCAACCCATTCTTATCCCAGCTCGTCACATACTGACGTTTTGTCATGCACCCTTCGCGTCTTATTCTAATGCACACGGTACCCTTTGGCATTGCTGGCTGACACGCTAAGTCTTCCCTGCTGCACATTGGGCCCTTTGGCGTCCGTGGACGCACTAAGCCTTCTCTTTAGTGTCCCTAGCTGATGCGCAAAGGCTCTCGCACCTGCGTCATATCAGGTCTGCGTTATTTTGCATAAGATTAGGCACAAAACATCGGTGACTTAGGCAAAAAGCCACGTGGTTAGGTTTAGGAAAACATCAGTTACGTTTGATTAAGTTTAGGCACAAAACCTACTTGGTTAGGTTTAGGAAATAACTGGTGACACTGTCCTGTGTGTGACCCTTCATTCAACCCCGACCTCTGCCCCTCTCTGCACTTTCTCGATTTGGAAAGTACTTGCCACAACGTCATCTGTTTAAGTCATCTGATACTGATGTGTACAGCTTTACATTGCTGGTATACGAAACACTTGTATGTCGTTCCCTGACACCAAAGGGTACCTTGTGCATCTGGATGGGATGCAAAGGGCCACTTAGGGCAGCCCTGGTACATACTGTATACAAAATACAGATTAACTAGCGTTAATTAGCTACTGAGCTTATTAGGCAGCTTATGAGTTTAAGTCCCTTTTTGTTTTCACCGCATGTGTGGTTCATAAGGTACTCATAACTTGCCCCACACAAGCAGTGTGGTTCGGGGGGGGGGGGGGGTCTCTGGCTCTGAAAAAAGTTACACAGTCCAGGCTCTTCTGCTCAACCGATAACGGATCGGTGGAGGCGAGTTTGACAACATGGGATACAGTAGAGAGGTGATTTACAGTGGTTCCAACGAGGACTTTGGAGACGACAGGACACAGCAGATAGGGTCAGGAGAGAGGTGAAGCAGCAGAGGAGCGAGATAGAGTCTGCCAGGATATTTTCACATCTTATTCAATGAATTGAAGAGTTATTTCGACCAAACCAGAAGTGATTGTGGAAAGACAAACCAAGGCGCTTTTGGTGAGTTTTATTTAATTTATGTCTCGTTTGAATGAAGTCTGTTTTATGAGTTACAAGGCAATTAAGCTTGTTAAGTGAAAAAAGAAACTTTAGAATTTAGAAGGCATATGGTTGTAATTTTTATGTTAAGTAAGGAAAACGCCGTATAAGACATATCCTATATAAAGGATATTTTTTGTCTTGACATCTTGTGAGTGAGTCACCACCGTTCACCAACCACAGTAATGCAAAAAATGACTAACATGAACAAAGAATCTCAGAACCCATCCATTATCCATTATCTATCACTGCTTAGCCTTTGCAGGGTCACAAAGGGGATGGAGCCTATCCCAGATGACATCAGGCTCAGAATGAAATATGAAACAACATGGAAATTTAATGTTATTAGCAGGCTACTATGCTTCAGTATTGAGCAATATTTACACTACAATGTACCTTAAATGGCTGCTTGGCACACCACTCCACACATGTCTACAGGTTTTGCATTAATTCCAGTTTGAGTTTAAAGTTCATGATTTTGGGAATGGACTGTTGAAACTGCACCACTTTAACTAATATCCTCTCATCTTGTTTACAAAGAAATGATTGCTGGCAAAAGGCACATGCACCTGTTTTCATATCAGGGGGGCTGGTCTCTGTTCTATAATTTATTGGGCAGATCAACCATTTCGCCAGCATTTATCCTCATTGATTTGTTTAACTCTTGGGGGCCCCTTGTCATTCTTACCTTTTGGGATGTAACATAAAGGGGCTTGGGTGTATTGGTCCCTCTTCCTCAAAAAGTAAGCGAAGATTGTGTTTTATTCATCACATCTATCCGCCAGCATGAACCTAAATCTTAAGAAGAGTCTATAACAATGTAGTAGCAGTGCAATTTATATTTATCTTGTCCTGTGCTATTAATCTTTCCTCATCCTGTACAAACTATACAAATATAATACCTGTCAAAAAGATAATTTAAGAATATTGTAATTTAATTAAAATGGCATTAGCTTTAATTTGATTACTTTAAATTTAGTTGCAATGTATTTGACAGTTACAGTACATGATGAAACTTGTTTGTCTAAAAAGACAGAGTCTGAAGGATGAGGAGGATGAGGATTATCCCATTTCCCAAGTGGTCATTATCCCTGTTTCCTGATATAATAAAGGTAAATATACACTAAGTGAAATTATTTAAAAAGAAGATCATTTAGCCTTAAACACATTACGTTTTAGATATTTCTCTGACAGTGTTCTCTAAGACGCTGATGCTAAAAAAAATAAATAAAAAAAAAGCCTTCCTCCCATTATTGGATCAATACTTCACTGATGTCTGGAGGAGTGCAATTGCTACCAGTGCCCCCCAGGGTGCACAGCTCGGTGCTCAGCACCAGGCTCCCATATGACCTGGCCCATAATTGACCTCAGAGCAAACCACCAGGCCAATTAGCACTGGCTCTCTCCAGGGCCTACCTATCCACACATCTCATCAGGATGCCACAAATTCAAGCTCTGTCCTTGCTGTCATTCAGTGTGTGACCACAGAAAGTCCCCAAATCCCAGGTGGGACATATCTTTACCAGTTTGTTGATATGGTATTAACAGTGTAATCATGTCTTAAACTATTTACTATAATGTTTACAATGCTGTATTACACAACACAATGAGACACACTAAAATGAAAAGTTAAACATTCACTGTCATTCACCTTTGTGGGGAGGCAATGTTCATTGTAGGACAGTTTCAGATAAACAGGAACAGCTTGGCTCGTATTACAAAGTTAAACTGCACATGCTTTAAACATGACATCCCTCATAAGTCACTGACATCAAGCATTAAAATTGCTGCACTCAACATGAATTAATATTGACACAGGGATATTAGATTCAAAATAGCATTGATCTCTGTTCTTATGTCAAGAACAAATTATGTATTCTGGCAGTACATTCAGGAAATATTAAGCAATCAAAATTAAGTTAACTCTAACATCCTTGAGAAGGACTTTGGTTTTAATTAAATAAGTCATTTAACAACATTATTTAACACCAGTACAAAAAAAATGCACTGGTGTTACTTTTAAAAACAGTGCGGTTCTCTCAGTGACTAAAAGAAAATCTGTCAAGGCAGAAAACTGGAATAGTCTATTTCTGGATTTTGGTGCAGATTACAATATAGTCACCTCTATTAGTCATGCTATCATGCTGTTTTCCAAGCTAACAGCAGTGTTTGAGGCACAGTCACACAGGACGGTTGCAGGGGCTGTGTATTTGATGCAATTGATCTTTTGCCTAGAGGCTCTCACAGCTGACATACTACCTAAACATAGTTTGGGTGCAGTTAAATTTAATTTACCTTGGCATACACCCGCAAACATCTAAAGGCACTTTCTGTGAATTGGTTTCTGGTCAATTCTGTCCTTCTGGATGGTTTCTGCTTTGAGCAATACACAGAATAATGGCACTGTATGTATTCACTGTCAGCTGCCACAAAGCCTCTAAACTTCTCCTTATATCCCTATATACAAAGATTCTTGAAGTTTAGAAAAAGGTTTTACTGAAATGCAGTAATTACACACTTGTCAGTTGAGAAAATGCTCTTAAGGACACATAAAATCACATTTCAACGCTCAACAGTTTTTATTTTATTTTGTTTTTTGAGACGACGCCGCATTTAGTCAACAACCACTGATAGCAGTATCCTGTCAGTCATGAATGAGCATCAGGCTACGACATATGTTTAAAGCCTATAAGCTTGTTTACTTTGAATGGCATCATAAAGTGCTCCACTCTGCATCGTCTCAGACACCATGTTGGTATACAATAAAGCATCAGGGTATGAAAAATTGTAATCTGAGAAGTAACTCATAACTAAAGCTGTCAGACAAATATAGTGTAGTAAAAAGCACAATGTTTGCCTCAGGGTGTAGCGGAGTAGAAGTATAAAGTTGCATAAATGGAAATGCTTAAGTAAAGTACCTCAAATTTGTACTGAAGAACACTGTTTAAAGGGACTACTGCAGCCAGCAATAAGCCACCTGTCCTAAGGATGCAGGAAAGAAAAAGGAAGCAATCTGGATACCAGCTGGCCTGGAATTTAATTTTTCTAATGCAGTTGTACCATGTTGTATCTTGTTTGTTTAATCTGTTCACAAAGTGAAATCTGAAAATGTCAAGTTGTGCTTTATGGGGAACTCCACAAGTCTTGTCTTTGCCATGAGGTTACAAAGCAACCAGATGAGACGTAACTCCCCGTAAAACAATCATTTCTATTTTCATTTGTGGATTAAACCAGTGGTTCTCAACCTTTTTCACATCAAGGACCCCTAAACTGACAGAAGTTAGACCCCTGACCGCCATATTTGATAAGATTTTGTCCCAGGGTCCCCCCATCTGACAAGAATTTAGCTTTTAGATGTTTTGTTACAGAATGTGTATGAACCCCATGACCAAAATAACATTGGTCATTGTGTTACTTATGGATGGAATTAAAGTGAAAACAGATTATTCCCCTTTTTGATAGGGACCCCCTGGCACCCACTCCAGGACCCCTGGGGATGGACCCTACTTTGAGAACCACCGGATTAAGCAAACAAGATATAGAATGGAAAGTAAGGCGGATTTTACTTTTGGACAGAGCCAAGATAGTTGATTCAATGCTTCCAGTCTTTGCTAAATTTAGCTAATATCTGGCCCTATTTTCATACTTATGAAGTAAGTTATACATTATGAAGTAAATATACCTATATTGCAGAGTGTAATTGCTACAGAAAAGCAACACCACCTGTTTTTAGATTGGTTCCCTGTAAGTCCTGCTGTCACTGTTCATACTGCCACCAGGCTGGATTTTCTTTGCGGAAAAATGAAGCACAAAGGAAGTGCTTTAGCCATTGCAGAACCAAAACAGAAAGAAACATTGTTCTCCTCAGTCCCTATTGCCAGGTAACAGTGGAACAAATGGAATAACGGTGGAAACTCTGCCCTGCAAAAGAAAAAGAACACTGCTGATGGAGTATGAGGAGTGGATGTTATAAAAAATTAATTGAAAACTAATAGTGATCAATTAAATATATTTACTTTTTAAATAAAATATATTTTTTTGGGAATTAAATACCATGTAATTTCTAATATAAAACTGTAATCAATTAAATATATTTAATTTTAAAATCAAGTATCAACACATGGAAATTAAATGCAATGTGACTTTCAATATGAAACTATTACTCATCAATTAAATCTATTTCATTTTAAAATAAAGTATGAGTCAGCAGTGATACTGCATGCTGTTCATCGCTCATGTAAAAATAAATGGTATTGCGATGGAGGGGCATTAATCAGATTTCAAACTTTCTTTCTTCACTGAGTATGAGGGTTACACAAACTATTTCCTCACCAAAGAGCAGATCCACATGCTAATGATGCGGTCAAATTGATCATTCTGTTGTGCCAATAAGGCTTTTCCCCTGAGCCTCCCTTCACCTGTTGTTAACAACATTCTCTTAGGGGTTTCTGTCAAGAGCTGACAGGCAGGAAAAACATATGGCTGCCTTCATCTGTTAAAGCCGCATGAGAAGAATCCCTGGGAGGCTAGTTTGACCCTCTCCAGCAGTCTTCAAACGCAAATTAAACAGAAATTGTATTCTTACCTGAAGCCACTGTGCATCCCTGATGTCTTCATGCTTAAGGGGAAATTGTACATCAGTTCAAGGCAAGGGATAAAAAATTCTTGCATGATCGACATAAATGATTAACAGAGAGTTCAGCAGCCGACAGTAAAACATGAGAAAGATGAGATCATATTATTTGCAACCCCCCACCACCAACAACAACCCGGCAGCTAATGATCTAATTTTATCTTGTTTTATTTTTATTTTCTAATTTGTTCAAATAAAACACTGTTTGGAGTGGGATTCAATATTTTGCATTAATTAAAGAAGTAAGGTTTGGAGTTAATGGCAATCTACATTCACACATGATGTGCTTCCTCCTTGAAGTGACCCTGCCGTCCTCTTCTCCATGTGATGATCTGCATTCACTGCTTCGAGACAGATCTACGCAGATCGCAGAGGTTGTTTGACGGCTGATGGTTGCCTGTGGGCTGTATAGATCTAGTGGGGCTTTTTAGCTGTTTGAAGTGTGCTGCTTATGTGAGAGATGAAAAATTCATGAAAATAATTGAGAGTAAGAATCCTCTCTTCTGCAAAGGTTAGTGTGAAACAGTAAAGATACTTCCTGCTTAACATTTGAAATGAAGGAAATAAAAGAAATATTAATATTACAGATGAAGCCAAGGAATTTGAGGACTAGTGGTCAACCATATGATTACCTTGCAAATAGTAAAGTATGGCATAAAATTACCCTTCCTTATCAAACACACACAAACGCTTGTCAGCATTCAGTCAACGGCAAGTGTTTTTAAAGCAAAGTGCTTCAAGTGTACAGTTCGCTATTGTAAACCTTCATTCCACATATACTTTGCTGCAAATTCAATTAAGCCATCACTGTCACACCATAGTTGTCCTTTCTGAGATAAGACTTACAATTTGGCAGCTTTATGTGTATTTGTTAGCTCAATGAATGCTGTAATTGTGGTAAAAAGATGATCAATCAAACAAATGAAATTAAACAAATGTGAACGAGCTGATATGAAAATTGGTTTTATGTTCCGTTATTTGCCACATGAATCAGTGCTTGTTAATACCCAATTTTTTTCTTACAAAGTCTAAGAGAAGTGGCCTTAAAGACCCGTGTATATAAAAATCGGAAGGAAAAAGACATGGAATTGTGGAAATTGGGCAGGCAAAGTAATCAGAGGCAGACAGAAGACACCAATAACTCCTCCAGGAAGGAACCAGCACTTCTTATTTCCATTCTCCATGCTCTGAAATCCTGTCAACTCTCTCTGAGACAGACAGCAGCTGCATTTCACACTATTCTTTGTACAACTGAGAATGGTCCCCCACTTTATACAGAACAGGGTGGTGGTATGCTGTGGTTAACTGTGCTGTGTTGTTTTCTTTTCTTATTTTCTTATTATCCCATCTTTAAGCAAAATTCTGGTTATTCTAGATGTAAAGTGTGCACTAGGCTAAACAATAATGGCATCATGCACCCTCTGTTGAAAGACTTTTGACAACATACAGATTTTGGTGTTTTGGACTGAAACATTATGAATATGAATTTGTAATATGGATGAAGGAGGAAGTCCTCTCCTGCCCTTTGCAGCAAGTTATCACATTCCACCACTGCTGCTTGACTCTTAATTTCCTGCGATAGCCTTGTCACTGTTAGCACTTGACTTTTCATCCTCCTGTTATCCAGATGATGGAAAGACCTCTCTACTCTATGTAGAACAAAAAGAATCCTCCCCACCTTTCTCCCCAACCTCTACCTCCACTCAGCCCCTATCTCAGTTCTCTCCTTTGTCCACAATGGAACTGTCCAACATCATGGCTAGAATGAGAAGCTCCACTTATGTTCTGGACCCCATCTCATCAAATCTTGGCTAGGCCCGTCTCCCCTATCCTCAAACCTGAATTCAATCTTGACATCAATCAGAATGCTTCATTAATATCTAAGAACAGCAGATGATTCCCTTCTTATGGTCTGAATCAAAAAAGTTACACAGCATGATATATGATACGATGATATGATATGATGATAGTAAGAAATTGAAAATAGCGCAGCCTTTTTTATTTATTCAATCATCCGTTTTGAATCGAAAATCGAATCGGACCCCGAAGAATCTGAATTGAATCAAATCATGAGATTCCCGAAGATCCATACCCTAAGTAATAACCCTTCGCAGCAATTACTTTTGAAAGGGCAATGACCAGCCAAAAACAGCTCCATGGTCGAAAGAATAGAGCTTTGAGCTTTAGCTTTGCCTCTCTTAGTTTAAGTTGCATGTAATTTTGATAATCTACAAAACCGTAACTGTTGCAAGCATTTTAAATTTTAGCATTATTATAAAATGTATTTCAGACAAGCACCAGTGGAATGTCTGATAAAGCTGTGGACGTTTAGTGTCCTCTTACTTCGATTTCCAGACTTAACATAACCTCATTGACCAGCAGACCCTCACTATGTGAGCATACCAATAGAGTGGTTAGCCCACGAGATGGCTATTCCTGATTGGACATATTGTAAATAATGCAACATGAGTAGATGAGGAGCTTCTGCCATGAAGGAACGATCTTTAATGCAATGTTGTATTTTGCTGGTGCAAGTGGGAAAATCCATAGGCTATTTAAAGTCTGGTTGAAGTCTACAGGGCATTTCAAAACTGGGAATAACAGATTGCAACTTAGATTGTGGATTGTGATTGCGATTAAAAAGATTGTGATATTATTTTTGGGCCAGATCACCCACAACAAGAATAGGATCAATCTAACATGTAGCCTGACCACAACAATTTGTATCCTTATGATATCAACCTTCTTTCTGCCCGATTAGGTTCCACAGAGTTGTGTTTCTTTCAGTGCTCTGTCCTTTATCTCCAGGTACTGCTCTCCCCTTCTGCATGGGTGGCTGATTGCAGCTGTTTTCAACCAACTCATCAGGGCCTGCAGCTTAAAGACAGGGAGAAAGGTGCAGACGGGCCATTTGAGCAGAGCTAATGCTTGTGTGTGCAGGGGCTCAGCAAACTAAGTCCCTCTTGGATAGAGGGTGTTTGTTATTTGATTTGATTTAGCCTGTTAAGTTAATTATTTGGATAGAGGGTGTTTGTTATTTGATTTGATTTAGCCTGTTAAGTTAATTTTCATTTGTGGTTGTTTTGAGGCTTTTGTTTGAGTTACAACAAAAATCTTTGTTCATACAGATCAGTTCCCCTCCTTCTTTTTCCCTGGGTTAATTTTTATTGTTACCCCCCTCATCCCCTTGACTTTCTGCAGAGCATAACATGCCCTAAAAGTAAGCATTATACTTGTACTCATGGGGATGAAACAAATCTACTAAACATAAAATAATTGTAAAACTAAAACTAAAAGACTCGGTGGAAGGGTTTATTTAGTTTATATTGATATGCAGTTTTTCTCAAAAATATGTAGTTATACAGTATTCAGTGCAGCTACAACAGAGGAAGTCCAAGTCTGACCAAGCATACAGTGTATGGCAAGGCCTCACAGCATGTCAAAGACACACTTGTGGTCCAACCCACGCCCACCTCTGATGTTATCTGAATACAAATACAATGGACTGGTTGCACAGCGGACATTGTGATATGTCATAGCAGCGAAGTCGCAGGTGTGTTAATGATTGCTGCATTCCACTTAGAGGAGATCCTGCTATGTCATGCTGATTTACTGTCGCTGTTAGTGGGACACTTAATGGAATTGAGCCATTGTTACTGTAATCCCACCTGTGTTTTTCCTGCTGTGACAAGTCCAAATGGCTGCTGTGCAACCAGTCCACTGCTGGGATGCTAATAAAAGTCCCACATAACAGATATAGAGGAGAATATCACTTCCTCTGACATTCACTGTGTTGCATTGATGATTCAGGCCAATAAAGTACTAATTTATGGATTTAATCCATTAATTTAGCC
Organism: Hollardia meadi; assembly: GCA_037974645.1. Lineage (NCBI taxonomy): Eukaryota > Metazoa > Chordata > Actinopteri > Tetraodontiformes > Triacanthodidae > Hollardia > Hollardia meadi. The sequence goes on along the minus strand of JBBPCS010000917.1, from coordinate 6,395,149 downwards.
CTTTAAAGCACACCATTGTTGCATTGATCATGATGGCTTTTGGCTTGTGAAAAAATGAAAAAAAAACATCTTCTTTTCAGAGAAGAGACAGAAAGAGGCATCCATTACCACACCCCTCCCTTCGTCTGCTCTGTACATGAATGCACCTATATCAGTTGTATAATATCAACCAATGGCCCAATCCCACAAGTCCACAAGGGCTGTCTCACTGTCATGTGCGTGAGGGTTCTGTCACAGACATTTTGAGCCCTTTATGCCCACTTTCCAAAACTTTGCCTGAGGGAGTTTATGGCATTGTGACATTAAACACGAGGTTACAAGGAGAAGACCCGAAACGTAAAGAAAACCCCAATAAAAATCCAGATGACGCGCCTTTGAATATCTGATTTATTTCATTGCTGTACGTCCATGCAACTGAATCTGTTTATATTTCGTGCACTCCTGTTTGATGATGCTGTTTTGACAGTAGCGAGTAAATTGATTATTTGATCACGACCTCTAATTCAAGCTGTAAGGCAAGATTTTAACATTCAAATTAGGCAGTTTGTTCTCTCACCATCAAGCACTTACCAGGTTACATAGCTACATCCGTGAGGTTCAGAGCTTAAGGCCTTAGTGAGGACATAGGGATTGGGCCCTTGACTGTATATAAAAATGGACGACAAGACCGTTCATCAAAAGTCAAGTCAAAACATCTCAATTGCATAAACCCCTCCCGCTCCATGTTAACGGGTGGGACATGGGCCAAACTAAATATTCAAGGTGCATGTAATAGTTTTTTCCCAAAGATGGTTTTTGTCACTTTAGACAGGCTGATGTATGTTCACGTGTTCATTTTTCTGATATGTTTGGTTTTAATTAGGTATTTGATGCCATGAATTGGGGGTAACACCATGATTGACAGTGAGATTGAACCTGCGAATGAGCCTGGGCCCCGGGTGCTGGGGGCCCGCGCTGACCCCTTGCGGTGGGCTTGTCTGCTCGTGGGGGTGCTGTGCTCCTCCAGCCTGCCCCGTGTGGAGCGGGGCGGTGCTGGCTTCGGGCTCCCCTGTTGCTGCTGCAGCCGGGGGGCTGTCTGGTGCTCGGGCCGGTGGGTGGGTCCCTCTTGGCTGTGGGGCTCGGGCGGCGTCCCTGTCCCTGCGTGGGCGTTGCCTCCGCCTGGGCGGTGGTCCTTCTACGGGCAGTGTAGGGGTGGGGTGGGTGCCTTGGGTCTCCCCCCCTGGCCCTCCACCGGGGGCCGTGGGGGTGCCGCCTAGCTGGTGGCTGGCATCTCCGGCCATCTCCGTCTGGGGCGG
>JBBPCS010000917.1:6379855-6393754 GCA_037974645.1 Hollardia meadi | reverse complement strand
AGAGAGAGAGAGAGAGAGAGAGAGAGAGAGAGAGAGAGAGAGAGAGAGAGAGAGAGAGAGAGAGAGAGAGATGCCCTGATTGGATGCAGTACACAGGTCTGATGCACGATTTACCAAAACGTATAGTTTCTGTGCCAAAAACCACAGTCACATGATGCAAATGAACAGCAGCAAATGTGTTCTGCCATTTCTTTGCTCATGAGTAAAGGTTTAATGGTTACAGGTGGAAGTGAGACTTATCACTCTGACTCACACCTACATAAATCAGATGCTTTGTGGTGGATTTGTGCTTGATTGCTACCACTGCCTTTTTTTTAGTTTTTAATGCACTTTATGCTGGTATCAGTCAAAACTCCCTTTTCAGACCGGTGCAGAATGCTGCTGCTCAAATTTTAACTGGCACTAATATGAACACATTACTCCTGTGCTAGCCAACTTACACCGGCTGCCCCTTTATAGTATATTCCATAATGATTTCAAAAATACTGATCACTTTTAATGTGTTAAATGGCCTTAGATGGTGCGTGGTGTTCCATCTACAACAGCACACGCTGATTGAGGCCATTCCAGGCAATGCTTTTTAATCCACCAGACGCACCGTAGCATGTTTCAGACGTTTCAGCACATTTTTTTCTCTCGCAGCCGGTGGTGCAAGGTGTGATTGGCCCACTGCAACAGCAGCTATTACCCACACAGTCTGTGGTGTACGTGGTGAAGTTGAACGTGGTGTATGTGATGGAATTGGCAGTTCAGTGGTGGCATTTTCCACAACTTAATGCTTCCATTCACATGATGGGTATTGAATGAAGTACTATTGGTATCTGTTTCACTTAAAAGGTACTGATGTTGTGGTACTGTCATTTTTTTAAACAATACCTAGCCCGAAAGCTGCGTCAAGCTACACAGAGCAGATTCAGCCAGACAGGAAGTCAGTCACAGGAAAAGCATTGAGAATCCAATTCATTTTCAAAACAAAACCTCCTGTGAAGACTTCTGGTCGTACATCACATCAAAACTTTTTACTTTGCCATGTAGAATCACAAAAATCAAGGAAAAATGAGCAAAACATCAATGGAACATATGTGGATCATGTAGGCTACATCATCAGCATCTATGAAAGCCTCTCTTAAAACTTTCTTGTATAGGAAAGTGTTCATGAATATTTTATATGAACATTGAAATATGTAAACCCTTTTTCTATGCTGAAACCAATAATTGCTGGATCAGTCTTAAACTGATTGATTTTGTGCATTTAAAGTAATCAAATCGTCGTCATCCTTGCCTATTTGTAGTTTCAGTCTATATAAGGTAGAAAAATGTACTTTCCTTTAAGATGAAGTAGACAATTCTGCAGATTCCCAGGTCGTCAAATATGCTTTGGATTGGTATTCCGGCCAAGCCACTGGGACGGTGGCCAACCCAAAGGGTCAGTGTTTGACGATCTGGGAATGAGATTCAACAATCATCTATCCTTCTCCAGAATTGTCTGCTTAATTACAAAACAACAATAGCGCAAATTTCTAATTACGTATATCTTTAGCTCATACGGTACTAGTAATTTTGAGATTTGTACAATAGTTAGAACTTGTTTGACATGTAAACACATTGTAGATGCTGCCAACACACTACAGGGCACTGCAAAATGGGGGTTGATCAATTAGTGAACTGAATAAACAATAAATCTGCAACTATTTTTTAAGCAAAAATAACAAAATGAAAGTAACAGAGCAGAGATTTCCACACACTTAGTGTTATGCAGTATTTCAGTTTAAAATGCAGAGAACTAAGTGTGTGGAAATCTCTGCTTTCATTTTGGGTTAATCATACTTTCCAGCACCTTAGTGAAGTCTTAGCTGGGTGAAGCGGTGGACTTTCTACATTAAGCAAAAATACCAAACATTTGCTGGTTCCAGGTGCCCTAATGTGAGGATTTGCCACTTTTCTTTGTGATGATAGTAAACTTGGGTTTTTAGACGGGCAAGTCAGATTCAAACAAGTAATTTGAGTTTGTCACCTTGCACTCCAGGAAATTGTAATGGGCATTTGTTGCGGTTTTGATCAATTGATTAATTGAGAAATTATTCAGGACATGATGAAAACAAGTATTTTTTGGAGCCCTTAGTAAACATCAGTATTTAGAGTTATATGTGTCCCACATTTAGTTATACAGATTTGCCACTTTGTCACTGAAGTTCATAAAGCCAATACTGACACTACCAAATATAAAACTGTTGTTATATTTGGATAGTAAAAACAAAGCATCATTGTAATGTAGAATATTTGAAAATATAAAACAGGGACAGGGAAGGCTTTTGATTTACTGTCACATCATGCATTTTATTAATCATGCCTTTATTTTAATACACCTGCAAAAAGTTTATTTTCCTTTCAACCTGATCCTCTCATCTGGTGAACTAGATGAAAAGACAATGCTGTCTTCATTTGCATGAAAGCCTAAATGAGTCAGCTGCACAAATGGAAACAGCTGCACCTGCTGTTTTTTGCACAGAGTAATAATTTGAGCCTTTTACTACAACCAGCACTGCACGTATTGTCTGCATTGCTTTGTTTTAGCATTGTTGTGATGTGATTTTTTTTTTTTTTTTTTTTGTCCTTTCAACAGCTTTGAACAGACCAAAGACACTGCTCTCTGTATAATGGCCGGTATAATTCATTACTGAATTCTGAAATGCATTGTGGAGAGGATTCACAATGAAACAGGATATCTCAGCGCATCCTCCTTTCATAATATAAAGTTTGGAATTTCCTGTTTGCAATTCAATGTCATAGTGGGACATATTAAAGAAAAGATTTAAGTATTCAAATGTACAGTCTGTAAACTGCAAAATGCCATGTGGTCACAAAAAGAAACATTTGGTACTCTTTATCAACCGGTGTGTTGGTCTTCACTTGTCATTTGAAGGGTGCCGATGATAAACTAATTGATTATGGGCCCGAAGTCCCTCAAGCATGGCAGAGTAAGTTTGACTTTCAGTACGAGTCAAATGAATCACAACATCAAATGAATTCGGAAAACTTCTTAAACTTGTAGAAATTCAACTATCTCTACAAGCCTGCGATCTTCATTTGAATTTGTAAAATATCATTCTTTCTGCCAAATCATTTAAATTACAATGTGCCGCCCCAAGACTTGCCACACACACACACGCCTCCCCTCAGCATCTTGTTTTCCTGCTGCTCTTTGATCTTATAAGTGACTCAAGCTCTCCCACTGATGCCTGTATTCAGGAAACACTGAGATGGATAATTATTGTGTACAAAAAGGTTCATGTCACACATTATTTGATTGTCATGATTCTGCCAGTATTGCTAACATTTAGCAAAAAGTAGAGCTTTTTATTACGTTTCAAGACTTCAACTTTGTAGGGAAAACAGTAATATGACGTGCCATGCAGTGAGTGAAAAAGCCCCTTAGTCAAAGCCAAAGCAAACTGCAAAGGTGCGTGCGTGCGTGCGTGCGTGCGTGTTTTTAATACTGTGATAAAAAATTGTTTGCACTGGAGCATCTGGTCCTGTCTATGTATTGATTGACATGTACACTTATACTCTGAGGTTCTGTTTTTTAGGTGTTTGGGCTATAATGTACACATTGCAGGAAACAGAATAAGTCACTTTTACGGTTAGAACTACTTCACTTGATAGCAAAGAATGTTTAGAAAATATACATGCGTATGAAAAAACCCTGCAGATAAGAGGCTTAAATATAAAATGGGAAAGAAAATATGTACAATAAAAACAGAGGGATTGAAACTATATTTAAGTGCTTACTCTTCATCTCAAGAGAGCTGTTTACTTCCGTTAAGTGCCTCAGAGATTATGGCACAGTGTGACCTGAGTGAGACATAAAAGAAATAAAAGGTTATGGATGAGCTATACCCAGTGTAGTAATCTGAGGTCTGCAGGGGCATTGTCACTTGATGTGTTATGTGTTTCGCTGAGTTAAAACATTATGTTTCAGTCAAGAGGGAGATCAGGTGGTCCATGGTGACCAACTTTAATTTTTTTTGTGTCTTCCCTGAATGACTGAATGAGAATAAAAACATGTTGACACTGGAGCTCCTAGATTAGATACAACAGCTGCTGAATGCTGAGACTCCAGCTGAACAGTGCAGGGAATAAAGTCGATGATGGATGATATTGATACTGGTAAAAACATCCTTACCTCATACTGTCTTCCCTGAATGGTGTTCATCTCAGCAAAATACATTATCTCTGTCCATGAAACCTTTGACTTTTTTTTTTTATCTCTAGTCTGGTGTGCTGGTCAGAGAGAAAGCCCACCAGTCTACTCTTGACCAAACCATCAGAATGATAAAGTGCCCTGACAGCCATTGAATAGCCTGGGATACACACCATCTTGCCGTAGTGCAATCTTCATTTCAGGAGGTTGGTGAATGAGCAATAAAAAAGGATTCAATGTGGAAAGGAAAGTGGCCAGTCAGCATTTGAGATGTGCTCAACCATGTGCAGGGAGTCTTCTCAGATGTAATCAAGACAAAATGGTGAACGCAGGACAAGGGGATGGCTCATCTCTCTTTCCTCGACAACATCTGTAGTGAAACGGTAGGCATGGCTGAAAGGTGAATTTTTTTGCTTTGTTAAGGAGACAGGTATTTCCCTCTAGCTGCAAAGAAAAAAGAAGTACACTGACTTATAAGGTATAGGTGGGGGGAGGGGGCTGACATGGAAGACTTTGCTGCGACATCAGGCAGCCCGGTAGAATGGATGGCCTTGAAAGAGCCGAGTTAACAGAAAACAGCCAGGGAGATGCATCATGGAGCTCTAGGTGGAGGACGTTGTCTGCGCAGCGCCGTATCAGGGGGCCCAAGCCGCGATTGGCTCTGCCTGTTTTGTGATTTGTTAACGTCACTCCTCACCAGCCCAAAAAACACAGTCAGCCTCAGAGCAGCATGGATAATCTTGACAAGAACCTATCAGAGGTGTCTGTTAACACGCTTCGTGCTGCGTTGTAATTTATTGTGGCCGTTGCTGTTAGTGCAGTGAGCTGAGCAGCCTCATTTGCTGCTTTGAGCTTAGTTGAAATAGTTTCACTTTCTGCATCAGGACTTGTAATGGGGTGTATTTACCCCAGTTGCTCAAAGTATATCGAGAAACAGCTTTGTTGGGGTAGCATGGCTGTTCGGCTAGAGAACACCAGCAAAGCAAGGATTCTAAAAGGCCATGGACTAATACACAGAACTTTAAACGTTCAGAACAAAGAAATGAAGACTGAAGCACAGAAGTGGCATAAGTATAAGGACAGGCTTAGATGGGTGGCATGAAATCAGAAGCATTTCCACAGAACAGTTCCCTATGTTCAGACATTAAGTGTGTTTTACCACTATTATATCATGGCTACTTCACACAAATAGAGAAGCTGTGTTCAAATGATCGTCTATATAGTTGTAAATGTAGCACTCTATAGTTACCAGCAATTTAAAGGATAAGTCCTCTCTCTTTTTTCCATCTGTCTTAATACAATACTGACATGCCCATACGTAGCTTGAATGAGTCCCTGGTCAGCATAATCATTGCTCCGGTCCATACTGGCTGTGAAGTGATTGTGTCCTAGCTTGACTACGCTGCAAAAAAAATAGGCGCAAAATACGCAGTACTGATCCTGTGCAGAAATGTATTCCAGAGTTCAGCTGAAGCGGATATGAGCCTTCAACAGTCGGGGTTCGACCAATTATATGGGAATTGTAAAGCCCAGTCTGAATAATGTGATGTTAAAAGCGAACTATAATTCACAGAAGTTAAAATATCTGCTAACTTAAATAATTTATCGGCTTACATTATTCAAAAACCAGAGACACAGATATAACAGATGCAAATCACTGATGCCTTCTGTTTGTCTCAAGCACACGAGTGCGGGAGGCTTAAAGAGCAGTGCTGCAAGAGAAAGATGAAATTAGAGTGATTGCACTTGTGTGGACAGCGAAAAGGGGAAATGAAGGAGAACAGGACACTCACTTGGGAGCAGTATATTGAGCCAGGCCTCAGGGTGCACTGTGGATCAACCTCTCTTTGACCCGAGGGGCTAATCACAATTTTAAAGCATCCCTGTGCCCCATCTCGCCGTGACCCTGAGGGCAGACTCGTAGGCAACCTCTCAGGATGGTGTCCCCACTGGACTCATTAGAAATGGATGCGGTGTTCCTGTCAGACATCCTGGACGTGAGGGTTTTGATCAGCTCTGCCAAAGGAGAGAACTGAGCACTGGGCTTGCACCTTGATGTACAGAATTAACGATGGCTTCTCAGGACACTGTAGTCAGGAAGAGTGTCCAAGAGTTTAGCGCAAAGCTGCATCCTCAGTGACTGCGCAATCTAGCGATGATTATTCTCTCTTTTTAGGGTTTAAAAAAGAGCATCTTCCCTCTCCCCTTGAAGGTTAATACTGTGGGTCATTTCAGAATAGGAAGAGGAAATTAAACACAGAGAGTAAGCCTTGAAATATCTGGGTGCATGGCTCCATTACTTATATCCCGTAATACATCTTTGTATTTCATTATATGCCTGCTTTCATCCCAGTAAGAAGTCCAGGAGTCAAATACAAAGATAGCTGTTTCTAAGCAAATGGGTCCCTATGCAATAGCTTTTCATTTTATTTTCCAGCCTTTTTATTTTTCTCAGTCAACCAATTGCGGCACTCTCTGTGAGTGCATAAGAGCATCCTCCTTTTTCTTCCCTAAGGGATAAAAGTCACCTTCTGCAAATCTCATTGAACAAAAAGTCACATGGAAAATAAAAGCTAAACTCTATATTCCGCCCGCACACAGAGTTCAAGCTTAGAGAGAACAGGGTTGGCACTTTTATTCTTTCTTTCTTTGTCAGCAGGAATAGGGAGAGAGAAAGACAGTGAGTGTGAGGGAGGGAGGGAGAGAAAGACAGAATGACGAGCTAAGGTAAGCAAATGAACCGGGGGGGGGGGGGGAACAGCATTATTTTTCTAATTTACAAAGGAGTACACACATATTCAGCACTTGACTGACTAAACTCTGTCTCCTTCAGTAGTTCACTGCACTTCACTTATTGTACATAATTCACTCTCGTACTCTCTGTCGCTCCCTCTCGTGCATTGCGTCTCATCCAAGATAAAGGAGCAGAACAAGTGAATGAGGTCATTCTAAATCATTGATGGGACATGAGAGGCATACAAAATTTCAATCTGACGGGAGAGTGGTAATAAGCTCCAAACAGGTACTGCTGATGTGTTTCAATTGACAGGTATTTATTTCTCAAGGGCTTTACTAAAAATGATCCTGTCCTTTTGGCGGAGCAGGGCTGCTGATCTTTAAAAAAAATTCGTTGAAGTGTGAACGAGGTGTTTATATTTGAAGGTATTGGTGAGTACCATGATCTAATGTGATATATTAGCTGATCCTGAAATACTGTGGAAAGACATTTCCTTTTTTAAATGTATCTACTTATTTTTCTTAATCATAATCCCTTTATTAAAAGCCATCACATTACAAAAAAGGTAAAAACATCAGAAAGGCTCCACCTCAAGCCAAGCGAGAAGATGTGATATTTCACTGTGTTTCAACAATGGTTGGGAGCAATCACTGACTTGACCACTGTTACCATGGAAACTTGTGTCTGTTGATTGACAACTGACACAATTTGAAGGCTGACTCACTTCTAAAATAGTGGTACAGCTACTCATTCAGTCAAGCAGCCATGAGCAGAATAATGTATGATAAGATGTGAATGCGCATGTATACGTATAAGATATTATACTCAAAGCAAACAGCTCAAAGTGATTTTTTTATTAAAGCAGTCAGAAAATCTGTTTCTAAACCTCCCTTTAAGGGTATTTTTTTTGTATACAACTGAATGTCAATTGTCACTATTGTTTACTTATATTTTATACTGTATTATTCATTATATGAGTGTTTTAGTGGCTCCTCCCCAGAACTACAGATGGAGCTTAGCTGGCATGATCTTTAAATTGTGCATGGACCCTGTGAGAATTAAAAGTGTGAGGTGAAGTGCTAACGTTTGAGGCGGAATAAAAAAAGAAAGAGTGAAGGTCATTCAGTTTCTGTTTGTCTACATGATGTGAATGTTTATGTCTTGGTGTGTACATGTCTGCAATCATTAAAAAAAAAAAAATTTTTTGGCCTCTAGAAAAGACGACAGCAAACTATGTTATATTGCTACATGAGTGCAAAGTTCCACTGTTTTGTTCAGTCTATGTGTGTCCTTGAGTTTATCTTCAAGTGGCTGAGAAATTCAAATTTGCTTGTGTGCGGTGTGTTTATTTCTCTCATCCCACTCACAATTTAGCCCTCGCCTCCTCCTACTTCACGTCCATAAAAGCATTTATTACTGACCAACTCTCCTGTCTGCTCATTTATCCAGAAAATTTGCTCATCATCTTGTGCTCAATTATGCCATTTACTCTGATTACAAGCACAAAGTAACTGTTTACAGTCCCAAATTAATATGGAGAGAATAGTGTGGTGATGAAATATGTCGCAGCTTAAGCTTGGAAACAACATTAGAAAACACACAGACACAATTAAGTTTGTAACCTGAACTGGATAATCTTTTTAAAAAAAAGCACCTGCCTTGGTTTTACTGCCTACAGTTCACTGGTTATTAGATTCTTCAATCAAGTTTGCAATCTCAGACCAATCTATAATGCTCTCAGAATATCTTCTGTCCACATACATTGTAGCTCTATTATGAAAACTATTGCACAGTGAGTTTATTTAGAAAGAACGTATCAATATCAGCATTCATATCAGATTTGAAATCGACTACTTGCAAAATGTACCTCATACAACGTTTTTAACTGTTTTAAAAGAGAAGTTTTGTAAATGCATTTTTGAAGATAAAGGAACTGAATGTTGATTTCACATTTTCTGTAAAAAATGATGTATGGAACTAACGTTTCCTCAGAGGTCACCTTGAGTTCACTTCTGAAATGTAACTGTGTCTTTGGACTGTAACTTTCCACGGTATGTTCAGTTTTGTTTCAAATCTACCTTTAACGTAGCAGCTCTTCATTGTCCAAGTGTCATTGACATTTGGATGCATTTCTCAGCCAACACTGAATTGAAACAGTTGTTTTCGACAAACACTGACGAGAGCTGCAGAACAAAGCGTCAAGCAGAAGTGCAAATGTGGAGTTTGTAAGAGGATAAAGAGGGTAGAGGATTTACTGTGCGTTCCACGTTTCTCTTCATCTTTTTCCCTCTTTTGCTCTCCCTCACTGCCTGCATGGATTTATTGACCCTTGAAAGACATAGACATAGAATAAAAAATTTTTTTTAAAAACACATATAGCCTACAGATTAAATAAATGCTTTGTTTTTCCTACTAGTTTACCTTCCATCACTGTAGATACATCCTATGGGCTGTATTACTCCCTAAGTACAGCCCTGATTCACTGAACCTTGCCTAGTATTTCCACTGGTTGATGGATAAACCCCCACCCTCTTATTCTCAGTCTTATCTGGTCACCCAGGTGTATGAGATAGGGCCCACTGTGCAGCGCTCAGTCTATAATTGTAGTCTGTGTCATGTTGCTGTTTCACAGATGCAGTGCTTTATCTGAGGCAGACTGCGGTTGTTATTATATTATTATGGGAGGCAGTAAACTGTGCAAGTGGAGTATGATGTGTCCATGATTAACACACACTTGTTGTTGCACTGCAACCTTCGCATGTGTCCATCAGAGGAAACCTCATGCGAATGGTCCAAACTGATTTATTCCTCAGATTATGTGTGCTATGTTTTCACTTAACGGTCTGTCAATAGGTGTCCCACATGGCTGACAGGATGATTGTCGTGTTGGACTCACACCAACGTACTCCAGCATTGAGAGCGACTGCTGCTGCACAGATGTAAGAGACAATACGTCCTCATACAACAGAATATTTGCCAATGGCTCCCGAAATGACAGATATGACCGTTAGAGAGTGTCAGCGACAGGCGTACTGGAAAAACACGCGTTAATGTGAAATGGTCGCAGTTTGGTCGGGTTTGGGCACCAAAACTTTTTGGATAGGTTAAGGAAAGAGCTCATGGTTTGGGTTAAAATAAGTACCAAAGTTGCCTACATTAAATTACATACGTTTGTAAGTTACATATGAAAATTAAAACAAGTCAATGTTGACTTTTGGTGTCACATGGGACACAAACAGCGGTCTCCTTGGTGAATTCCTGTGTCCAGTCCACCCACCCCTAACTCCTCCCTACATAGACTTTTTTTTACTCTTTGTGCTACGTCACCTGACTTCCTCCTTTCCTCCTGTCATAATTACTATGGCCACTAAATGTTAAACAATAACCACTAAGTGTGAATGGGGTGCTAATAAGCTCCTTGCACAGATGATTTATGGCCGTGTTTTGTTTTGTTTTTTTGGGTGGAGGGCATTGTTTCAGGTTAATACGGAGCAGTCAGTTTCTTCAAGCTGTAATTGCTTAAAGGTGGGATCAGTAAGATGAAGAAACAAGTAAAAGGAGCTAAATTTTCAACAGAAAACATCCCCAATCCCTCCTTTTGGCCCCCTCTAAAGCCACTCCTCCGAAACACATGAACGTGCACTGCTGGACTAGACTGCCCTGTCGCTCCAGCTGGGATATATGTGTGAACAATGATTTCGCTGCATTTACCAGGTTCTCTTAGCTTGTTAAGTCTAAGAAATGCACAAAGAAATCTGTAAAATGCCACAACATAAGAAAAACAGCCGTCACAAATGTGGGTGTGGGCTTTGTGCGACTGGGTTAGCTGTTGAAAAAGTCTGTTGTTACTGCTGCATTATCAACTTTAGGTTGATAATTCGACAGATGTCTGTTCTGTATCCAACCTAAAACTATCTTCACCATGGTTGTGAAAGCGCAGCACATCGTTGCCATCTATAACCCCATCAAACCACCACGTGTCATTCTCATGTAAGACAACGCCTTATCATAATGAACATAAACAAACAACGAACAGGGTAGCCTACACACAGCTGTGAAGCTAGCATGTTTTGGCTGCTCTTTCTGCACCATTCTTGTGCGACTAGCTGGCTAATAGCTTTAGCATTTTCTTTCCGCCTAGCCTTGTGGATGACTCCGATCATGCACAATGAGGGCACATTTGTAGAGTGCGCTTCGGTAGGCAGGAATGTAGGTAGCTAGGTAGGTAGGCCCATGGGCTCATTAAGTCAGAGGATTTAATTTACTGATTGCTCTTCAGATGTTACAACATCAACAAACATAACCAAAAATACATAATCAACCTAAGAATTAACATCGCCACAACAGTCTACGTCACCCTATTCAGCATTTACAACACTATTTAAAAAAGTATTTAATGGCTATTAACATGCAATAATGTAGTTGTCAGCAACTGTAACTCATCCAGTGCCTATAAGTGGAGGCTGGTGTACATCACTGACTGTATATAAAGATGGACAACATGATAGCTCCCCAAAGTGAAGCCAAAACCCACTGGTGGTGGGCTGCAGTATAGGTCGTTAACTCCTCCCCCTCAATGATATCAGATAACACACTATGTACTATTGTAAAATGTGTCTTAATAGGAACAGTTATTATTGCTAATAAATACTGTATATTAACAAACACTTTAAAATGTCCTGCATATATTATGGTGAAATATAAACCATTTATTAAATCTTTGTATACTGTTTATAAATGTTAAACAGGGGGACTTGGTTAAATGTTACCAGTGTAGGTTTATGTACCTATTTTATGAAGGCACATTAAAGCACCAAGGTGCTATTTATATTCTAGCTCTTCTGTTGGTCACATGATGACAGACTTGTCTAGTTAAGTGAGAGAAAGTAAGGTCTTTAGGCTCCCGATTGCTTGCAAGCACAAAAAGAATGCGATACCTGCCTCCTGAGGAGGAAAAATGATAGCGTTTTCTTTTTGCAGAGGTTGGAGTATACACTGACACTCTCTTACAATCACAAACACACATACTGTGCAGCGCACATGCTCGTTACAGTTAGTGTGCACATACAGCACCTAGATACACAGCTATGCCAAGATAAATCCATCATTTTGAGCTATTATGCTGCAAGCGATGCTGGGGAGAATTGCATGCCCCATCCCTCATCTGTGCTTTATTTCCTGCTAAAAATAAACAGACAAATAAATAAGTCTGAGATCTACAGCCACTTAAGGAGTTGCAGAGGTGAGTTCGGAGCGACAGTTCAGGGAGATTTGAAGTCTCATCGGCTCTGAGGGTCAATTTGATTTTGAATGCGGTTTGTTTGTTATTCCATTACACTATATGTGAAGAACACAGCAAGACCCTGTGAGGATAAATCAAATGGAGTGAGGTGATTTGACAAACGCTATTCAATTCAAAGGACTTATGTTAGAGGCCTGATAAAAATTCATGCTTAGATGTGTCCTGAAGTGTTAGTGATTGGCTAATGCCGTGTGGGAGTGCGTGTCCACGTCAACAGGATCCTGGTTATGGTTGATAGGGAGAACAAGCCTGGCAGCTAATCTCCCTGATTCCGAGCTCACCTCTTTAAATTGGGAAGCACTAAATGAAAAAAATATACCATATTAAGTTCATGCACATTGTCAATCCCCCGTTGTCTCACTTCTTTCTCTACCTCTTTGAATAAAACATTTCTCTGAATGCTTATTGCATATGCTCATGTACCTTTGTGCATATATAGTGCATATCTATATGTGTGTGTGTGTGTGTGTGTGTGTGTGTGTGTGTGTGTGTGTGTGTGTGTGTGTGTGTGTGTGTGTGTGTGTGTTAATTCATAAAATATGTATGGAAGTGTCTGAATCAGAGGAATTCAAAAAGTTTCGGGTTAGTTTGTAGTCACATACACTAAAACTCACTGTATATAAGACTGACACATTTATTTATTTTTTAACCCATTGTTATTGTTCCGGTTCTGGTTTTGTCTTTTAACTTTTGGTCTCTATTGCCAGCTATACTAAAGTCAAAACTTATCACATACGCATTCATTAAGAGGTCATATGACCCCTAGTGAAAAAAAGTCTAAAGTATACTAAATGTTAGTATGCTACAGCACACTAAAGTTTACTAGCAGACAGACTAATAATTAGTATACTTAGTATAGTAATTAGTATATTTTTGAACTTATTATACTTTAGTTGTACAAAAGTAGTACAAAAGCTTAACTTTAAGTGTGTTTAGTGTATTCTACCGTACTAAAATGGGACTATTTTAAGTATACTTAGGTACACTACAAACATACTACTGCATATGTATTTACATACATGCTGTACATGTACTTGCAGTAAAATTAAAATACATTTTATGAGTACGACAATAGCATTACAATTGCACGTTGAGCATACTTGAAATGTGCTAGTAATTGACAACTAATATATTTATATTAGATTAATAGCATACACTGTAAGTTTATGTAAATTACCAAAATAGTACAATATAAGGTCAAATTGGTTGTGCTCAACAAATACACTTCAATATACTCTGCTACACTTTGGAATATGTTACAAATACACTTCCAAAAAAATTAAATTTATGGTATCCAGTAAGTGCTAAATCGTGTTTTACATTACATTTTATCCAAAGTGACTTCCAATAAGTGCCTGTAACTATTCACACACATGCACATGGTGCAGCATTGTGAGCAATTTGGGGTTCAGTATCTTGCTCAAGGACACTTCGACATGTAGACTAGGAGCCAGGGATCGAACCACCGACCTTCCGATCACTGGGTGACCGCTCTACCACCTGACCCACAGACATTTTACATTACAAAAACAATAAAATAAAAACCAAGTATCAAAGAAAAACATTCTCAGGGCAATCACAAATCTTTGAAAAATATCACATAAAATAATTGAACAATCCCCCTTTAGTTCAAACTGTTTGACTCTCTGTCAAATCTAT
>JBBPCS010000917.1:6365469-6379755 GCA_037974645.1 Hollardia meadi | reverse complement strand
AAACTTTAATTTGGTACATAAATGTGTCAGTATATTTACAACATACTTCGAAAGATTTCAATGTATTTAAAATAAACGTAAGTATATTTTTTTCCGCTAGGGACATTCACCACAAATATCAGATTGGAACGGTTAAAAGACAAAGACAACCGCAAAGTTACCTACTGCTTCAGCTCGCTTACTGTGTTGTAACAGTGCATTAGTTTGATATTTCTATGGTGAATTTTTAACTTGTTAATAAGTTGTTATTATTAATAAGTTCTATATTTTAATTGCCTGCCAACGCTAAATCAACCACTCAAACCTGATGAACTCTGAACCAGCTGGTGAACGACACAAAACCAGTAACGACTTATTCATTACTAATTACTAATGGGGGGTTTTTCCCCATAAATGTCAAACGTCTATAACTTCCAAGAGGGTATCAAAGAGGGAGAAGACAATGTGACGGAAATCAACGAGAATAAAACTAGGCTATATATTACCTCATATCCGTGAACATTTCTGCCTGAATCACGTCAAGTAGTTTTTTTGATTGCTAATGGTCGTCGTTTAACAGCAAGACAAAAACTCCCATGATCCCATCCTACTTCGCAACGTCATCAAACTACATCTTTAGTTTTTGATTGCGAGAACCCCAGCAACAGCGGTTGCATACTATACTGTATAGTAGCAGGCTGTGCAACTGCCAGCTAGATAGTTTTTATACTTTTGAAAAAGTATAAAAGGGAAGAAATTCAAATTCTTACAATGAATAAAATAAAATAAATAAATAATGCAATAGTTGGTATCATTCTATAATGTTACTGTTATAACCAACCAACATTGTGAGTTTGAATATTATATATAAATGTTTTTTGTTTTTTTTCATTACTGATTTTGGTTATGCCCAGAGTAAAATATTCAAATATACAATTTATTCCTTAAGTTTCTTCCTGTTCTAGTCTAGTTAATTTTTATAGTTATACAGTTGTGACATGTCACAAATAATACAAGCACTTTTGGATCTCTATCAAAAATGATTAAACAATCACTGAATAATGATTAATTTGTCAATGAGGGTGATGCGCCATTTAGGGTGAGAAAAGGGAGACTTGGCCACTAAAGGACAGGTACTCGTGAAGTAATGATTTAGTAACCACTCAGTATAATGTACCACTTCTGCCTACTTCAAGGGACACAGAAATATTAAGTAATAATGAGATAATGATGTCGTCCTGGGGGATTACTTACTTAGCTACTCAGTATTATTTATCGCTACTTGGGGTGCACACAAACAGTAACTAATGTTCAAGTAATTCATAATGGATGACTCATTACTATTTTTTGTTTTGGTTTAGCGTTAATGGGGAAACACCCATGAAGGAAGTGAACAGTATGATCAATTCACAGATAATCATGAACTAATCATTACCTAATGATTCCTTAAAATGGTTGATAAACTTTATTGTTCTTCTGGATTTCTTTTTTTGGAATATGTGACAGAAAAGCCTCCATCTGGAAAAAATACTTGCATTAAATCAACAAAATATTTGCAAATACTGCTGTATATGATCCAAGTGCAATTGTCTGTAAGAGAGAAAGTCAACAAAGGGAAGGAGGGTGGTGATGGTGGTGGTGTGTTTGTGCGGTGGGCTGTGGGGCATTTGGTTTTATAACCCATGCAAGGTCGAGGAAACATCTATCGAAGAACTCTCCCACCCCCACCGCCTAATTTCCTGACCCCTCACCCACGGTTGAAAGGAGAGCTTTACTTGCATAAAAGCAGCAGTTCCAAGCAGCAGCTCTGTTTATTCCTCCTTTTTCTCCCTCTCCCTCAGTTCCTCACCCTGCTTCCCCTGATACCAAGCCCCATGAAATCTACACAACTTTCAAATTAAATGTGAATGAAGGGTATGTTTCCGTAGGATTTCATGGCATGATGGTTGAAATCCCATAGTAAATATAACTTTGGAAACCAACAATATCTGTCAGGCTGTAATCTGGGAAATATTCTGCACTCCTGCACTACACACAACCTCTTCAGAGAATCTGATCTGTTCATGAGGCTTATAGAAAGTGTCAGGAGAGCTCCCCATCTTAACAGTGCTAATATAAACGTAGGATGATGAGCAATTTAGAAATCTGCACCAATATTATTAGTGCAGCTGTATGACCCATTTTACAATAAATACGAAAGCATATAAATATTTCCAAACCGATTTGTCATATGCCACTCGCGTCTTATCCAGACGTGCAAGTTGCCGGCCTACTTGCCAAGCCTTTCCTGACACACAACGGGCCCTTTGGCATCCATTGCCAACGCGCTAAGCCTTTACTTTACCGTCTCTGGGCGACACGCAAAGGCTCGCACCCCACACGTCTAATCCTGACGCATAAGGTCTACATTACTTTGGTTAAGTTTAGGCACAAAAATCATGTGGGTAGGTTTAGGAAAAGATCAGTGATGTTCGGTTAAGTTTAGGGACAAAAACTACTTGGTTTGGTTGAGGAAATGACTGGTGACGCTTGGTTTCAAATGGGATGCTAACTCCAGTCTCCTGGGTAAAAGTCCCTCCACTCAACCCTGACCTTCACCCCTCTTGGCACTTTCTCCCTTTGGAAGGTACATTGCGTTACGTCATCTGTTCAAGTCTGATACTGACGCAGATTCCAGGCTGGGCACTTGGGTTAACTTTATTAATAAGGTGCAGTAAACATATTGACAATTCTTTCTGGACTTCTGTAGTTGGAGAGAACCTGTATCGAGTGAGAAAGAGTATTTAAGAGATATGCACTGCCTTGTTATAGCAGAACAATGATTGTTATAAAGAGCATACTGATAAACAGCAGAGAAGTTTATTCTGTATGAGTGGTATGAAAAGTTTCTCCGGGCGGACGGCAGACATGGATTTAAGCTGACCACAGCATCTATTTTCTGTTTGTTTTACTTAACCTACAGGCGGTGAGTGTTTCAAATGACACACAGCCCCTGCAACACCGCCCTTCCAGTGCTGATGTCTGGAACCCCGACTCTGGACTATTTCTTAAGTCTGACTTCACTATGTTTGAATAAATAAATATTTCTTAAATAATAATAATATTGCATTTTGTACTTTGTGCACACTGGTATGATCCAGTTTAATGCCCCAAACGTTTCCTATTCTGTATGTACTGTAATGTAAGGCTTAAAGCTGCATTAGTGATGTGTAGTCTGGTTTGTTCCTCTTTATGTACTTGCATGTTATAGCTAACCCATGTTTTGTAACTTCATGTTCATGAATATGAAGACAGTCTCAGACCATCAAGTTGAAAGTCTCACATCCTGACTCACTGGGGGTCAGCAGTGCAGCAGGGGATTATGCAAAAGCTTGGGTTTGAGGATCGTTAGCCAATTAACTTATCATTCCCATGCCCAAGAAACACGACAAGAACAGGCCACATCGATTTTCTTTGGTTTGATGTTCTGTATCTCTTCCTCCATCCTTCTTTTCCTGTCCCTCTTACTGCCTTCACCATCTCTTTCCTAACGAATCTATCACTATGTCCTGTACTTCTTTCTCACATTGACAGGGCTCCCTGATAACACCGGCTGTCAGGACTGTAAAGGGCTTACAGGCAACGATCCTATACCATAGGTCATCAGTGAGAAGTTGTTGCCTTATGTTGTCCCAATCTTCAACTCTATAAAACCTTTTTAGATCCTCAAGACACAGATAGCTTAACAAAAAAACAACAGTGAGACAAACAAAAGCCAAAACGCATTTGCCTCTAATCTGAACCAGGACAAGATTGGGAGTTGGGCTAATTGTCTGTGTTGTTGGATGTGTTCGGGGCAGGCTGACCTTGCCTGTTGAGTGGATGTTCCAGGATTTGTGTGTCTGAAGTACGGAGACAAATTAGCTTTTAATAAGTGCTTATACATGTGCTGCA
This sequence comes from Hollardia meadi, assembly GCA_037974645.1. Classification (NCBI taxonomy): domain Eukaryota; kingdom Metazoa; phylum Chordata; class Actinopteri; order Tetraodontiformes; family Triacanthodidae; genus Hollardia; species Hollardia meadi. The sequence continues at coordinate 6,375,843 of JBBPCS010000917.1, read as the reverse complement.
GACACGTGTATGTGTGAGACATACTGTATTCATCATTGAATAAATACACATGTTCTGTAGCACATACATGCATGGGTATAAACATACATAAACCTATATGCCTATGCACATACACAAGCAACTACCCCAGCCAGGATTTTGTCCTTGTGTAATTTTAACAAGTGCTATGGAGCCTAAAGCTATCTAAGGATACACAAAATCCTACTCTGTGACTGTCCTCTCTCTCTCTTTGGAGCTTATTGTACTCCAGGACACATATGGCAGCAGATTAGCCATAAAAGACAAAACCAAACACTGTGCTGCTGCTAAAGCACAGTACTTTCCACGTATGGTCTATAGAGGTTGGTGTGAATTTGCGCACCCGTACGTACAAATCAATATGCATCAAATAAAGTAACATTCTGAGCTTTGAAAAGATAGCACGCTGCCATTCATCTGACACTATTAGGAGCACAATCTCCTTGAAGCTCACAGTGACAATAGGGTTTATTTCAGGTGTCTTGCCATAAACTACATTTCACCAAATGGTTTCTTAATCTCACAGGCTTCAAGTGAAATTACTTTGAATCAAAATTTCTCCAGATAATAGGAGGGCATTGGACATGCTTTGAAAGCTAACATGAAACATGATAGGTGAAAATTATATTCTGAAAAATACAAAAAGTGAAAGTGCGGAAAGTGCTGTTGCTGTTAGGAAGACATTCATTATTTACATAATGATGCATTTTCTCCTTTGTGATGTGCAGAAGAAATGTCCATGTCCATGTTATGAGCTCATTAAATCTGGTTTAAGTACAAAAACATGCATCTATACACCACACACACACACACACACACACACACACACAATATTCAACACACTCCAAATAATTACCACCAGCAGCAACACCATTAGAGACCATGTTACCACCACTCAATGTATAAGCACCCCTCACTCTTTTAGAGGTAAGTATCTGGAGCTGCCAATGTCCCTCTTATATATTAATTCCACTATTAGATATCAAGGCACATATGCAATACATGCAAGACAGATTAGCTCGTTGGATTATGTATAATGTCACAACGGGCATCTCTAATGCCACAGTGAGGCTGAGTCTTATGGGAGCAGAGGAAGTGCAGCAGCTTAGAGAATGTGATTTGTTGGACTTCTCTAAAGACCACAGTGACCCCTGCTGGACAGGTCAAACTGTTTAGTTGCAATGAACTTTGAGGGGGAAAAAAAGGGAAAGGCCTAGTTGGAGTCCATTTGGATGTTTGTTCTCTCAAAGTAAATAGTCGTTGTGAGGGTCAGCAGGGTCAAAAATACTTTATTGAACTTAAACTTAACCTAATGTGTTCTGTTGATTGATCGTTATTTCTGTGTGTCTGGGAAATGAGAATGAGGGAGAATCTTTAATCTCTCACAGCTAATGTTTATGTTAAATCATGGCCTCTCATCATGTAGCAGAATGGACAAAGAAATGCACAGAAATAGGAGTAAGAGTCATTAATCAAAGCAGCCAAATCGTGAAAACAAGTGTAATATCAATTATAAATTTTGGTTCACAATGAGTTCCACTGAGTTTCAAAGGCAATTTCAAACTGGAATAGAATTATTACACTCCCTTTCCATGCCTGTCTTCTTACAAGAAAATGAAAAAAATATAATATTTAAAAAAAAAAAAAAAACCATGGGGAAAAAAAAGATATTTCTTGAACCTAGAAATTATTTATACATTGCAATAGTGTGAAAGTGAGCACATCCCATCACTACATCAACCCCAACTCCCTTAAGATTATTCAATGACTGACAGGGCCTTAAAAATTGACAGCAAAGAGCAGCTTGATCAAATGTGATCTGACTTGTCGCTAAATGTGTAATTGTGACATCTATCAGGGCGAGGAGGAAGAGGAAACTGTCACTGGATGTCTCCCCCATGGGAGAGCTAATGGATTTACAGTACTGCCTGACAGATTTTAGAGACCCTACATCATGTTTTTCAAATATGTATTTCTCTCATTTATTTTGAAAGTGGAAGCTCAGGCCTGGCAGCCAAGCATGAAATGAGTCAAATCTGTTTGCCTTTCAGCTCTGCGCCTATTTCTCTAACTGGTTATAATGGTTATATTTACATTTAATGTTTAACTGGTTTTTAATTTGGTATTTTTTGAATGAAGTAGTTTGTTTTGCTGTCTGATATTTCTCTAAGTAGTCTAAACTATATTGTTACTTTGTCATCCAACATTGCACAGACAGTGCATTTCCAATAAAGACCTCCTAACATCAGGTGTATGTCAGTTTCTAGACTCAACATAGTGGACTGAGCATGTCTATACACTCGCTGAACATCACGCTCTGTTGACTTAACACCAAGAGGAATAGTCAGGTAAGCAGGTTCACCAGCTGGAATCAAATTTGCATTCAGATCACTCGGCTCATTACTGTAATTTTCATGTGGCTTATGATGATGATCAATTACGGGGGCAGAACGACTGCCCATTATAAAGCTAGCATGCTTATCTTCTCACTTTGAGCCACAGTCTTGCAAATAAACACAATGTAAATGAGCACACAAGAGAACCCCCAAATACTCATTATCTCACATTCACAAACAATGTGCCATTGGATATTGACTACATTATTCTCCCTGCAGGGTCTCCAAAAGGTTATATGGCTAGTAGTCTAGCATTCCTTTTAGAGAGAATTTTTTAAAAAGAAAGAAAAGAAAAGAAAAGAAAGAAAAAAAAGAGAAAAAAAACAGCCTCCCAGATGATCCCAGAAGTGCCTCACTAATTGGGTTGTGTGTTTTTGCAATGCCACATAATATCTCTGAATAAGGGCTTTTTGATAGAACAACCAACGACTTAACAAACATGGAATGAGAGCAGAATAGTGTGGATGACAAGAGCGAAAATCAAAACGCAATGAGCAGGCCTTTACACCTGATGTTTTTGTATGACCCCACAGAGTGCAGCTCCACTTACGCCTCCCACTGAGAAACTGAATGAGCTAAAGTGCAGGCTGTTGTCTTTGAGCAGTGGTACCTTTGTTGTGTGGGACGTTTGCTTTCTCCCAAAATGGCTGCACTAATGAACTCTGGAAAGCTAAGCACCATTTAAAAACACTCATTTGTTGTGTTCCTGAGTGGCACTTCAATTACTTATTTTTCTGGATCTTTGCGCCATTATTCAACACGATCTAAATTTAAGTCTACAACATCTCCATGTGACACTTCTGTCTTGAAAGAGGTCGGAGACACTTGAATAACTTCCATTAGATTTGACACATATTGAGTAAGAAATCACCCAGCGACGCTGGTTATCACCAACTTTGCTGAAAAGGAGCGTGTCAGATGTTTTGAAATTCATTCAGCTCCTGACTTTTAAAGAAGCTTTTTGTTTTTTTGTCTTTTAATTTGACATTTTAAGTGGCATACAGGCCAACATATTCTTTCCTGTCAACTACTATACAGTACATGGTTTATCATTACACAGAGTTTGCAACTCTCACTTAAAAGCTATATGTCATTTTGCTATGATTGAACATTGAAGTTATTCCTCTTGTCACCAGGGAGTGTGCGATTTGTCTGGTCTTTGGCTGTCTGACTCCTCTTGTGAGGGGAAAAAAACATCATTCATTTACACAGGAGACTGAGGGATTGTGCTCACATTCACGTTGCTAATATTATTTATCTTTTTGTCCTGCGCTCTACGTTTTCATCAAATAGTTATCCCGTATAATTTGCCACCATGTATCCCTAAATCAAGAAAACATGGCTTAATGAGACACTTAACAATGAGGACAGATGTAATTCACACCCTCAGACTGAGTTTAATGGACAGACGTGTCTCCTCACATCATAACTGGGAGTGATGATGAGATGCTTACTCATACTTACATCTTTATAAAAAATAAAAAAAAAACACTAACTGCAGCATTAAATATATTTTTTACATATTTCTTACAGAGAAAAGTTGCAATTTTTTTCATTTTATTTTCTATCCTGTTTGAAAGCTGAGATTTCCGACACACCATTTGGATTCATTATACTTTTCGGCACCTTAGTGAAGTCCTAGCTGGGTGAAGCGGTGGTCTTCCTTCATTTTCTATCCTGTTAAACCAAACTAATCTAAATTTTATTTGCTCACAGTGACAAAGTATGCAATTATTAAACTTTTCAGTTCCCTGAATCTGTAAAAAAGAAAAAAAAGAAGTGTTTTAGCATCATTCAAGTCATTGTTGTGGTTTAATGACCCAGTTTGGTCTCGCCTCTGTCATCAGCGTCCTGTCCAGTCGCAGCGGGCATCCATTTTCAGGAAAAAATAAAAGCCTCTATACACTATCTGCCAGGCATCGACTGCCCAGCCTGAAAATATCTGGTCAACATAGTGGATCATTTGAGGAAGTAAATGTTGAAGTTGCATGCATCAGGTCGCCTGAAATGAAACACGGAAGTGGGGCGAATAAAACTGTGGCCAAACTAACATGAGTAACACAATTCGAAAATCAGCTTTCTATGTGAACACAGCGGTTGTCAGCCTCAGCTAGCTTGGTAGCTTTGAGCTGGGTGGGCGTGTTTCAGTAACCAGGATTCAATCGGCTCAGTCAGCTCCACCCTCGCTCCACCTATTTGCCCATATCTGGCTGGGAGTTAGGCAGTCAGGCACTGCCAACACAGCAACAGCCCACATAGTGCTTCATATACAGCTCTTCACACATCACAGTGGCTCCGTCCACTATTTATTATACAGTCTATGTTTGCTTTATGTCATATTGCAACCCCTCAGATTAATCTTGCGACCTCTGGGGGCTTCTGACCCTCAGTCACTTATAACAACTTTACTGTGTGGTACTTTAAAGCTGTTGGTCACATCTGGTTTCATTGGAAAAACCTTGTAAACATGGATTCCATTTCCAGGGTAGTCTCATGTGATGACACGTTTTAGGGCATTGCCTTTGATAACTCTAAGATATCGTCTAAAACAGCTCTCCTTATATTTCAACAGTGTACACATAGATTACTTCCTACTAACGTCTGTCTAGAATTATACCAAAATATACCTTGTTTTTGGTAACATATTCCACTTGTTAAGTTCCCCATGTCCAAGTAATGAGTTACAACAAAACAAAGGTTGTTGTGAATGCTCCTCCTAAATTCCGCTGGCCTTCCACTTCATCTCGTCTTTATCTGCTTATCGCTCCATCCATTTTTGCACTCCATGCATTCCTGCAATCATTTACACAGCAGATTATTGCCCCTGTCTGTTCATGATAAAATACTGTAATAAAATGAATACTGCGATAAAATGAATTAAAGCTTCGAAGCATTTCTTCCCAATGCTTATGAGTGAGGCTGGTATATTACCATGTTTATATGGCACCGTCCTCCTGTAAGCTCTGGTAAGCGGAAACAGAGGCATCGAGCCAATAAAACATGCTGCCCTCCCCAGATCCAAGTATTTATGGGAATAAAAACAACAGGCTTTAAATCAAACCTCAAGAGGGGCTGGAGACTATACTGAGAAACCATCTCCCGCACTGCATCTTCTGATGAGTTCATTTGGCCTCACTTAGTGTATTTAATATTGGAATTCTGATTTCATTTTTACACAAGAGGGTGGCACTTGATGACTTTCATTTAGTTAGAATGTCATGAGAATTCACCTCATTTCAAGCCTCTTACCTTTAGTCAAACATTATATTTCTGTTGCTGTAGCAATGCAATCGTTAGGAGGCGCAATGATGTTATGTAAAGCAGTTGTTTGATTACAAATTCAATGGATACAGGCCAATTTTCTTTGGTTTAAAAGGTTAAAAGTGTGTCTCATTTGTGGGACAAGTGACAAATGATTGCTCTGAAACATCTATTACTGCAGGCTTCTATCTTCAACACCAGCTATTCCCAGTGTCCCTCTCTACTTGCCATGCTGACTTTTGTTTAAAACAGGAGAAATAATGTGGTCAGGCCTCAGAGCAGCTTTTGCCTGTAGGTGCAGAGAGGGCTACATAAGATTGGTCTTGTTATATTTGTTTTTTGTGTCTGGGGGGGATGCTATCAATCAGGAGTGAGAGGAAAAATATAATAATAATGCTGCAGAAATAAAAAAATAAATAAAAATAACAGCCCCAGTGCAAATGGTTGGCTCGTGTGACAAGTGAGTGAACATTTAATGCAAACAAAAACATTAAAAGCTGCACACACTGCTTTGTTTACAGGTGTGGGGCTGTGAGTCGCTGTCGACTTAGTATGCGTACAGTATGCGCAATGGCTGTTTTATTTAGTGTTGCAAAAATCGTGCACTGTACATGGTTTTCAGTCCACATTTAATAGTTTTCTTTGATTACATTTTAATATTACAGTTATTTGCACTGCAGTCCGTTTTTATGTAAAAGTATGAGTATACTGTAAGTTGTCTTGGCAAAAGTTAGTTCTACAGCGTATATTAAGGCGGAGTTTGCATCTGTGAGTCTGAAAATAAACTGTCATCTGTGAAAACTAACTTATGGTTTCTATTCTTTTCTTTTATTTCTTCCAAATCACTGCGGTTTGTTCGGAATATAGTGAGGTAGGTTCGTATTCGATGGACAATCCTGCACACTACCAGCTCTCCAACTGTTCTGTTTGAGCCTTTACTCAGAGTTTATTTTTTTTAAGACACAAAGGTAAATTGATATAATCAAAGTTTAGGTTGAGGGAGGCAAACATAATGCAGGGACCTACACAGCTACACCTTGGACAGTCTATAATTAATTTGCTCTCATGGCTGTACCATCTGGTCTCTGTATAACAGCCACCTCTGTAACAGGTTCACCTTTCACTCTGGGGGTAATACTTTGTCTAAACCGTCACTAAAACCATCATAAATCTACATTTACTTTGAATCCACTGTGTCTGGAATGGTAATCAATACCTGCCTACTTGTAAGATTAGGGGCAATGCTACGCTTCACATGTTCACGGCATTTTCTAAATCCCAGAAGGGATTCAACCATAAATTAATCTCTCTATGGATTCCCTACCATGTTTTCCCCTCTTGTTACCTCCATTCACAAAGAGGTGAGAATCAAAGGAAGAGTATAAAGGACTGAGTAAAAGGGGGAAAAAAAGACAAGACCCTTTAGCAGCTGCGCTAGAGGATTATATTTATTTCAAAAAAAGAAGTGTAATCCAGTTAACATTTGGGCGTCTCCACCCTGAGGGGAAAGGGGGCCTGCACAACCAAAAGTGTTTTAAGCAGTCATCATGGCCTCACAGAGCAATGTTCAGTCTCATTACCACTTAACAGCCTTATTAAAGTCCAGCTCCAAACCCCTTACATGACATCAAACGTGTTCCATTAAATTGTGACATCTTGTACAAAGTTGTGGAAGCCATTAAAACGCAATGGTGAGGAACGCGCTGGACACAAAAGTGAGACAAACCCTTCGGATGTTTTTTTTTTTTTTTTCCTATTTCTAAAGCTTCATTTAGAAAATTAGAGCAGCTCATGGTGATGGGGAAAAGCTTACCACTGAATACTTCCCCTGAGGGAGAGTCTTATAGTAAGTGTGCTTCCCACATGATCATTAACCATAAACATCAAAGATTCTTGACCCAATCATTTCTGGTGTGGCAAAGCTAATACAGCTTAATTAAAATCCTCTTAAGGATCATGATGGGTGACCTCTGGAATATGCTGTCTGGATCATCACAGGCAAACTTCTCTTATTTATAGTCAACATTAAGTCCTCTCAATAAAAGACCAGATACTCTTAATTTGTTTTGTAAATCATTCTCTCACTGCTCTTGCAGACTGCAAATATTAAAATGTCTGATCACTGAAAGGCGTTAATGGAAAATGTATTACTAAATGATTTTCAGTTTGATGGGAATCAATTGTGTTTTTATACATTTAGTTGAAGAGACAGGATCATTTTTTGTTGGTTGTTCGCTTCTGTCAGGAGTAAATGCTGAGGAAGCATGACGTTATATGACCACAAAACACAATGTTGTTTCTTTTAATAATCTTTCCACAAACAAAGGTGATGGGCTCACCGGCCCAACCCCAACACCCACCCCTCTAAGAACTTTCTTTCTCTGTGAACTACATCACTTTGTGCAGTTTTTCTGGTCATGTCACAGATGTGGATGAGTTTACATTGGAGCTAGCTAGCGTACAGAGGTATTTGATGCCCTGCGAATGAGACCGCTTAGCTTGGAAGGATGAAATTACTTATTTTGGAAGATATATTTTGTTGTTCACTTGTAGAATTTTTATATATGTGTTCATGCAAGTAAAAATATTGCCTAATAATATTGAGCTTCGGATCAATGTTTTTGTTTACAGAAGAGAACTATTTAAAAAAAGAAGTGTTTTTTTTTTTTTATTAACTTAAATTAATAAACTTCAGTCAGCTACCCAATGAGGATTTTCCCCCATCACGAATAGGGATGTTGACACATTTTACTCGGAAGATGCTTAAAAAGTACATTACGTGGACCAGATACTAATTTCAGCCGAGTACTGGCTCAACCCACACACTTAATGCTTGACGTACATTTTCCAAACACATGCAGATAAATATGTGTGAGCTGTCAAAACACCCCTTTTGCCTTTGTGATGTTGCTGCATTTTTTTGTACTTTTATCAAAGCTCAAAACGTGAATATGCCTATGTTGGCAGCACCTCCAGCAAGTACACATTTTCTGAATGCTGCAGCTCTGATCTTAAAAAAGGTCCTTTGAAGCCACATTCACACCATTGCTTATAGTCACTGTCCATACAATGGAGAGTCAGAGAATGCAAGGCAGGGTGACAAAAATGTGAAACCCGGTGCTTAGTCGGCATTTCTTTTATTAGATTTTCCTTCAACATATACCAGGGACATTTGGAATAGGAACAATGTCCCAGAAGCACTTCAAACCATATATCAATAGTAGTCATGGCATTTAAATGTCACGCAGGATTAGATACTTGCGTCATCATCACACCTGGAGCTCATCCTTACACATCCCTCCATAAGCATGGGGCTTCTCTGTGCTTTGTTAAGAGCAATGTACAGTGATCCCAGGAGAGCAGAAAAGAGCCAGTATGAGCACCAAAGAGCCCCCGAGGGCAGAGCAGTCAATGCAGAGCTGCTCAATGCAGAGCTGCAACCTGCACCTTTCTTTCTCCAGCCTCCCTACCTTTTTCTCCTGGCAAATGATTTGGAGAGGGGTGGATCATGCGGAGCCAAACCCCAGTTATCTGGCAGAAGATCACACAGATGGGCCAGACTGAGCCAGCTGAACCCACAGGCAGCTGGGAGTGATGATGCACAGGATGCTTCCTATCAACAGGATGTACCGTAGCGCAGAAGCTTCACAGGCTGACACACCAGACAGAGCCACTGAAGGAGGGCCTGCAAAGAGACCAAAGAGGACAGGGGAACAGAGAGGGAGCCGCTAGATCAAGAGGAGGGACTTCAATCTGCACGAATGAGTGAAGAGTTGAAGTGGGAAATGAGGGAAGAAAGAGAAGTGAAGCAGGTTTGTAGGCCGACAATGAGAAAAAGAGGGTGGGGGGGGAAATAACGGTAGGATTATATAGAAAGAGCTTAGAGGGAGGAGAGGGAAGATAAGCTTTGTGGTGGGTTGTGAAGAGTTTTGAGGTGAAGTGAAGGAAATTGACAGGAAAATTAAATATGTGCGAGGAAAAAGGGAAACCTAAAAAGAGGAACCGCAAATGTATTTGGACTACAAAGGACGGAATGTTATGTGTTTTCCTGAGAATATTAAAATGGTCTGGGGAGATAGAATGGGGGTTTGGATGAGGGCGGATTGTTGTTGACATTTCATTTAATTCACCACTAGGTCATATTATTTCAAGTCTCTTACTCGTGCATTACATAATGAGGCTTTAATGAAGCAAGCACACGCAGCTAACTGCAAATTAGGAAACAATCCTCAAAATTGTTTTTTTTATTACGTGCTGGAACCCTGTTGCTTCTGTAAGGATTCTCCCAATAATTCTCCTTTTTCTTACCTCTTTTCCACGGTCCTTCTCTTTCCAGAAACCACAACACACAGCAGCCAAAATAGCCAGTGGAGAAAAAAAAGAAGTATTGCAGCTGTACCCCATAAAATGCAAAGATGACAGGTAAAGTATGAGTGCTCAGTGGCTTCAAATGGCATATGAGAGGAGATAGCGCACCGGGCATCGCTCTTGTACTCACAGTATCATCAGCTGGTGATAATCACTGCATTTAAGGAGTTTATTGTGATTTAGTGCTTTAATTTGCCTTTTGGTGTGCCACTATTCCTCCAAGCTGCTTTTTTTTTTTTTTTGCTTCATTTGTTGATTCCCTACATTTTCCAGACTTACTTCCATAAACTGGGACTGACGGTATCACTCAGGTATGTTTTTACAGTACTGT
>JBBPCS010000917.1:6349863-6365369 GCA_037974645.1 Hollardia meadi | reverse complement strand
TAAACCATAAAATATACCCCTCATTTGTTGAACATATGTCTTGTGGCTGCATTACACAGTAGCCCCTTGAGGTTGATTCCAGTGGAAGTGATTATTTAATGTTGGTCCAAAACAGTGGTTGTAAGACTGCCTTGCATTTTGATTATGAGGGGCTAACGCCACATTCACTGTTTAGGTGAATATTTTTTGCTGTAAAAATTCATGTCACCTCATCTATTTTTGGCCACTTATCTGTGAGAATTAAAAGGATGTTGCATATCCCTCAAAAATGGGCCAAGAAATTCAAGGTATACCACCAGTAGCTGGATTAAACACTTTAATCCACCCTTTAATCCACCCTTAAACACTTTAACAGTGAAGGATGGATTTTTTTTTCTGTCTAAAAAGCTTCTCCTGCAAAGTGTAAAGATTGAATGTCTGGCCTTAAAAGTAAAGTATACTTGGGTGGGATCCTTCGAACAGAGAGAGGACATTATGTTTCACATATGTTAAATATATGAAGGGAAGCATAGTGTACTATGTGTTGTGACAGGCTAAGAAACTTACTGGCACCTTCAGCTGCTGCAACATTTGAGTTTACAGTCTACAGTTTGAGATTTCACCTACTGAGACAGTAAACAGCATATAGGAGAGAGAGAGATGAAGTGTTGGACAACTGTAAGTGCTTTAGCAAAAAGTCAACCTATAGTAGTAGTCAGTTTGTCTGTGCACAATGGAAAAGGCTGGCACAAGATTGAAATATTTGGGGAAGGCATGCCTTCACCAAATATTTCAATCTTGTGACATCATAAACATGAACTATCCTAATCAAATATACAATGTTCTGTTACAACCCAGCTTGCTGGGGGAAAGGGAAGCAGCATAAAAAAACTGTTGTTTTTGGCTAAATTTAAGTTATTTATTGGCAAGGAGTTTGGATTCAATTGACAAACAAAAAGGGGTGAGGGAAAGGGCCGGTGGATGCTGTTCAAAACAAAGAAAGAAATAGAACCAAAAGAGGACTCTCAAAGCTAGAGCTATATATCTAAAAGACAAACAAAAAAGTGAAAATAAAACTGCACTATCTAACTGAAAATATTGTAAGAGGGGAATCCAAAAATACAAACAGAACAGCTCCCCTGCACTTGGTGTTTCTAAACAGAAAATCATCCACGTGTATGCTAGCTTGATCGGTTTTTAAATCTTTGCCTGGCCCAGTCCCAGCAGTCCATGAGTGCTTCAGTAATTTCAAACAACACTCACGTATCTCACACAGTAAGGCAACAAGAGGCACAGTGGCGAACTGAAGCTGTGTGGAGCACAGAAGAAGACCACGTCGCAGCCAAATGGAGTGCAGCTGGGGGTTTTTTCTTTTTTCTCTAAGGCATTTTTCTGTTGTTTCTTGTAAAACATTGCAATGGTAAATAATTGTTCTATTTCACTGTTGGCAAAGGCTAAATATTTTCTCTGAAATAAAATGTGTTGATGGTAAATTTGCGCTTACGTACCAAACTCATAAAATATTAACTTAACCTACGCCACATATAATATACAGGGGAATACAGAGTATTTACAAATCAGTATTCAATTCAATATTGATACCTCAGAACCCTTTGACCACATGACAGTCACATTCACTTGTGCAATAATGCTTCAATGAAGATTGTTCTCTTTTTTTCTCTTTTCGCCCTTTTTTTAAAATACTGAATAACAAAATTGGCAGCATAACTAAATAAAATTGCACTTTTCAAAATCATTGTTACAAAGGGCTTCACAAAGGCAGCAAAATGGACAGATAAGTCATAAAGTCAATATTTCTCAACAGGTTAGAAACAACATATAAAAAAGGAAACAGAACATTAAACATTAAAACTGAAATAAAATTAGGAAAGGCTTTCTGGTAAAAGTATGTTTTAAGTATGTTTCAAGAAGCGATTTAAAAGTGATCACTGACTCAGCTGACCTGATTTCCTTGGGCAAGCCAGCGTTCAACAATCAAAGGAGGCGTGACATGCAACGGCACGTCCACACAGGTGCATGTGCAGAGCGTGACAGCTGCTTTGCGGATCTGCTACGGCTTGCACACACGTCCACACAGGCAACGGTGCTGCTGCTTCTGCCAGCTGTCTATCTTTCTACACGGGGTTTGCCTTTGATAATGATCAATAAGTATGATGCCGTTGTTTCCTTTGCCCTCATTTGGAGAGAGGGGGGGGGGGGGGGGGTGAATGGTTGGGAATGGTTTGTGTGTATATGTGGATGGATGGATGAATGGATGGATGGAAAGTTCAGATAAAATATTTGAACATAGCCCTACATCTGTTTACATTTAAGTTGAAGGGTTTTTTGTGACAAAGTAAATGCTGGCCCCTGGTGCATTTGGTTGAGGGGAGAGGAAATTTTTGTCATATTATGCAATCTCACCAATAGAAGTAAAACTGCTATTCTGCTTTCCAAAAGTGGGAGCAGAGCTGGCAATTTGAAAGACCACTGAAGGTTAGGACTCAACAGGGGAATTCTCTGGAAATAAAATTATAAAAGAGGTGCAATAACAGCCTGATTACAGGACAATAACAATGAGACAGACAGTCTGTTCAATTGTGGCATGTGTAATGTTATTTATATGAATAAAACTTTACTAGAGCTTACTTTGATTTAGAGGCTGTGAAGTACTCCAGTGTGGTGTTTGTACGATTGCTGGGAGGAGAAGGGAGACCAGTAATTGTTAACAATACTTCATGCCGCTTCATTTCATGGCCACACTCAGATTAGCAGATGCTTGATAGTGTCATCCTGCCTTTGAGGAAGATATTACATAAACAGTCTCATAATAGAATGCACACAAAATGGCTGGATAACTCAAATCAAGTGCCAGAACACATCCATCCATAACAGTCCTAAATAGTCAAGTCAGCTTTGAGTCAACACAGTTCTCCACTGCAAATATAGCATGAAAAGTAAATATCTTTCACCGTTATATTCAAATAATGTAAACCCTCACCAAAATAATATTACAGCTGTTAACAAAATGTCAGTAAAGCTGATTTCTGTCATCATTGCAAACTAATCACACCGCAGAAATTCCCATTGTGAAGAAATACAAGCTGTTTAATAAAAATGACATGATGTGAAAGCTAGATGTCCTCAGTAGAAAGGTAACATGCCTGATAGCAAGGACATCTTTTGAAGCCATGCATCTCTGTTTAAAACTCTATTATACAGAGATCAATATGTGACAGGACTTCAGAATTCCTCACACTGGCCTGACATTTATTTTGGGATGGCCAATGCTACACCATGAATGCAGAACAGTCAAGTGAGGCCACAAAGTCTTTCATCTTTTCACATGTTTACCTCGTTTAAATCAGGCAAATTGTACGGGGGGGTTTTCTGAGTCAAATGCTCATAAATTAATTACATTTAGGTCAGTACACAGCTTATTACAGCGCTGATGAATTATTGGGTTACAACCAAGTATTTATCGCAACCAAAGCAAAATGTCCATTGGGGCCTTTCTACACTCTTGTACATTAAACTGGCTTTAAATGAAACTGCAATAAATTAAAACTAAAATAAACTACATTTCTCTGTATTTGAGTAGGAACACGCTGCAAAGTTGCGGAGTTAAATAATTGAATGTTGGACGACAACACTGCCTGTGACATTTTGATTTAGGACCCACAAGCAGACAGCATGTTCGTAGTATGAATATATTGCAGTGAAGCAGTTCAAATGTGAGCTTTGAATGAGCAAGGGGCAGGCAGGTGGTTGGAGGTGAATCTTTAGAAAAGTACACAATTTGGCCACGCGTACAAACGTTAACTGCTCAAATATTGTCATACAGTTGTAAACAACTTACAGGTCACATTGTATTTAAAATCAAATACACCCATCTGTAGTCCAGAAAACGGTAGGTGTGCTCACTTGAATGTGTAGAGTGTTGTGTATCTACAGGGACTGTTGCAAATCAGCTTATAAACGTCAGAGTGAAAAACAAGACGTTTACCAAAAAACATATCTGTGTAATATTCAGATACAAAACCATGATTATGAAAAGGAGCAACAATTGCTGTTACCACTGGAGAGAGGGATGTTCGTCCCAAAGCTTGCTGCCGGCGTACGTCTTAATTGAGGGTGCTTCATTCAGCTGCAAGTGTGATTCCAAACAGAGTTCACTACGTAAAGGAATGAGAGTGGGGAGGGTCCGGTGTGGGAAAGTCCCACAAACAAGCAGGGAGAGGAGGAGACACAAGGAAATATAAAAAACCAAGAGTCACGGCCAAAGCTGCGACACCAATCAACATAATTCCACAGCAAACCATTTTGTCATGGTCACTGCAGTTTTTGTCTGTTTTCTTGTGTGTTCCTGATCCCCTGTGTTTCTTGGTGCTCCTCTGTCCTCCTGTCTGTTTATTTGTGTGGGCGTGGTCTCTCCTTCACTCTCCTGGTTTTCTGCACTGCTTTTTTCTGCACACCTGTTCCTCGTCAGCCTCGTTATCCCTGCCCTGTTTCCAGTGTCTCCCCAGCCAATCAGCTCCCCGTTCGTTCTCTTGTTGCTTCACCTAATTCTCCTCACCTGAGTTTCTGCAACCCTTCTCTCAACCTGCACTTCATTCCCTCGTTAATTTAGTTTGTATTTGAGTCCAGTTTTGAGTTCAGTCTCTGTCGAGTCATCTGTTTTGTTTGCCTGTCCCTGTACTACTGCACTAGTTGTCAATAAAGACTAAATTATTGATCTGGTCTATGGTCTCCTGCATTTGGGTCATAATGCTGAACCCGTCACTTGACATATTTCTGATCTCCTCCTGTTGTAAACAGAGTGTCATGCACATGAACATTAACTGTGTGCACACATACACAACATACACATATCAGCATAGAGATTTGCATCATAGCGCTTGGAAAAGAATACATTCAAAGCATACTGGCCCATTTAGATGTTCACCCATGTTTAAATGAGGCCACATACAATAGATTCACACATTCTCAATGCATATCTAATTATCGCTTTTATTTTATCACTAGGCAATTGTTTTACCTTTTAAAAATATAAATTTTCATGCTTGACACTCCAACACTTATTCTTTTTCATTAGGATGGGTATGACCTCTAATCAATAGCCTCAGATGTAAATGAGTGGAACTAATTATCTGCTATAAACTAAGAAAGGCAAAAAAAAAAACAACCAAAGTAAAAATTACCATGAATATCTTTTAAAATAATCTATTAATTCTGAACAGTTCAGAATTTAGAATTACAATACATATTACTACATATGTGACTTGGAAAAATAACACTGTGCTGACAAGGTATTCTCTTTAAAACAGGCCCTCTGGCAAGCTGAGAAACCAAGATACCTTAATTCATTTAAGACAGCAGCATCCATGGAATTAATATCTGACAAGTATTTATGCTAAATGAATTCATTAAAATGTATAATGCACAAAGGCTTTAAAGGACATTACTCTAAGAAGACATTTATTGTGAATGGTGTGAAATTTCAATTGAATAAGGAAATAAGGAACAACAAACTTTATGGCTGTCCCCGGGGAGAGAGTTGATTTAATAAATGTGACCACACGCTCATTTTTGGCTTTTAACAAACACATGAATTAAAAGAATTCTTCAATACATCATGCAGACACGCTCTTCCTTTAAGTGGATTCATAAGGTGCCATATCTCTTTAGTACATTAAAAGAAGTGTTATATATTCAGTAATGAGATCCCATGCAGTCTTGATTAATGAATTGATTAATTTTAAGACTTTTGATGAGCTTACAAATGTAACCACCATTTGTCTTTATTACATTAAAAAAACCTCATACATGCAAGAGACACATTAGCTGGATACATTCAGCTTTATGAAATAGCAGAAAGTCACTGAGCAACCAGTGGGTTTCAGTTTAGTTCATGTATTTGACAATGCTGCAGATGGATTCGATGTTATCATGTGTATACATTCAAGAGTAATGAATTTAATGATATGACAAGTTAATTTGAGGTCACAATATATTTATCGTGGGGAAGGTCGGACACTTCATCGCGTTTATTTATTGTTTGTGTGGTTGTACCCAAGTCTTTGAGTATAGACTTTTGCACCGCTGGCCAAATGAATTTCCTTAACTTGAAAATGAATCAAAACAACACAGTTTGAAAATACAGCAAAAAAAAAAAAAAAAGAGTCATGTCAGTCAATGTCAACTCGACAACCAAACCCTGAACAGTACAGTAATTAATGGACCTTTTACAGATTACAGACTGTAAAGGCCATGTAACCCTGTTGATCGATAGGTTTGGATCCGGTGCTGTCTTGGGAACAGGCCTGAATGGAGGAAAAGACTCGGCATCTGCCTGTACTGTTAATGCCCTGTAGAGCGGGGTGATCAGTCTTTCTTACAGAGTCTGAACTTTCTGCCAGAACGTCTCTGAGCTCAGCTCAAGTCCTTCAGGCTTCAGTCCTTTAGCAAGCTAAAGTACATGTGCATCCGATTCACTGATGATATGCAATTCAGGTATTTTACTGGGAAATATGAATCTTCTGCTTCATAGCTGTTTAAGTTCTACATCTGAAAAAAAAAATCATTCGGAGAGAATACCTTAAGCAAATGTTCAATGACCCCACACAGTCAGTCATTAATTAAATGTAAGAGGATCAATTCCAAGAAGTGTCAACGAAAGACATCATAAATTTGAGTCTTTAGTATACAATGGTCACATCGTAGAGTGTTCACTTCTTCTTATACAGACAGATGAATTGTACCCAGATGAACTCAGGGTACAGTAGCTGGGATGTGCTAATTGAGGAGCAAATGCCACAAAACTGTTGGAGAATTGAGGAGCTTTGAGGATGTGAAATAAGACATTGGTTAAAATGACCAGTTGCCTGCTTGCTGCTTGTTTGTCAGTAAGTGAACTTATATAGAAAACATTAGGTATAGATGTATCAATGGAAATTTTGTGAGGAGGCATAAAAAAAAATTGCCATTTTAGATTATTTAATTCGTTCAACAAAAATGTTTGCAAAACAACTAACTCCAGTGGTTAATTCTTAACTTTCTATGATATACTATCAATGATTCATACAGTAAAAGTCGGTCTAAATTGACTCCAGAAATTTGGATGCCATGCATCGCTAATCTGCTCAGCTTCATCTGTGGGTGGCAGCAGGTGCAGAGCTCAAACTAATGAATATGCAAATCAGGAATGAATGTGAAAGAGCTTTAGAGCTGAGGGGCAAAGGGTGACCAGTGAAATAAAGCATTAGAAAAATAATTCCACACGCCAATGTACAAGTTAATCTAATTTACAGACACTGGTAGTTGACTGTCCAAATCCCATTCTAAAACTCTATAGTCTATAAAGTCTATACAGCAAAGTCAATAGGAGATAAATACTCAATTGTGTTTTTCCAGCCTGCAAGAAAGAGAAGTGAAGAAGTAACAGAAAAGTTAAAAACAACACTTTATTTGAATGTAAGATGTGATGACAGGTAGAACAACTGGGTTTGAGGTACACTCGGGGGTCTTGGGGTTTGACAAATTTTACATGTAATAGGCTTTTTGCAATTTTGCAATTTTAATGAATTTTCGTGCCCACTGTTTCAGAAACAGTGAAAGTGTCAAGAACCTTTTTTTTCAATTTAAGGTATAATGCTGTGCCACTATTTAACAAAGGCACAAATTAAAATGTTCATATACTAATTTAAATATCTCTCTGCAGCTGGAATGCTGAGACTGAGAGACTTAGTTTTTTTTTTACCCAGAAGCTACCAAATTGTGCCGTTCCAGCAAACGCTGAAGTCCAATTGTATCCCTTTCACAAGCTTTGTGACCCAACCTTGATGTGTGTTTGAAACAGTTATTGTTGTTGTTAGCATGGTTATTAGCCATCCGCCGGCAATCCCATGATGCCTTTGCTGAGTCTGTTGAGTAATCACAGACAGTTTTCCTGATTTGTCAGCCAATAAGAGCCCCCCTATCCCAAAATCATGAAGTAGATTGGTGGAGGGCTCTCGTGAGTGTCAGATATACTTATGTTTTCCCTAACAAAAGGGGGGGAAATGTAAATGTATGAAAAGAGACAGTTCCAATAGCACGGTTCTCAAAAGGGGAACATATTTAACATTTTCTATTGTATATTGGGGGACAGATTAATATTTTTTTAGTATCTCAGTAATTCATGTTCGTAAATATAGCAACTTCTGATCAAGCCATGTCAATTTCAGGCTTAAATTACCAACTCTGGTTAGTCACATCCAATTTCAGTTTTAGCACCATCCACTTCTGTATTAAGGTTCTGAGTACAGATACAGTACAGATTAGCCTTGATTTCACCAAGAGGTCCAGTTCAATCAGATGGTAACACATTGGAATGGTTATTTTTGTATTAATTATTAAAAACTTGTAGATGGTATCAATAGAACATTCCATTTTATTATTTCTTTATATTATTGAGGTATCTAGCACACTGATCCGATACTAAAGGGTGGAGTTAAACACTGCAGACCAGTGATTGGTCAATTAGAGGAACCAGGGTTGTCTCCTTGTCTACAGTCAGATGTGGGATTTCCCCAAGTCTTCTGTATTTTCAACATTCTTTAGTCTTGCTGCCTGCAGCCTTTTCTCAAATAAAGCTTGTCTTCTTGTTGTAATAAACAACCACATACCGAGAAGAAAAAAAACGAAACGTTAGTGTGCATAGTTAGTGTGTGGTTAAGTGAGAGAAAGAGAGAGCAAGCAACAGGAAAGAGACTGTGAATACAAATTAAGCAGATGAAAACATTAGATTGTATGTTGTCGATCTGGCAGTAATGTAGCCTACAATAGGCTATAGGGTGTGGGTAAAGTGGCCCTATAGTAGGCTATAGGGTATAGTGGCCCTTTTTACACAGAGATTGCACAATATCACCACAATGAAGACTTTTCTCTACGCTGCCTTTATCTACACTGAAAAAAATAACGCCACCACACTGTGTGATTTTAGATAGCAAGCTGTCAAATCAAAAGAGGCCTGATGTGTAACACAGCAGTGCCGGCATCTAGTGTGAAATTTTACATGTGCGACAAGCAGCGCTTTATAAACAATTGGAATAACAAGGCAATAACAATCATTAACCGTCCCTGTTATGTGGCGGATTAGTTCGTCCTAAGTTTGTAGGGTAAGTAGACCCCGAAACCTTGCGTTGCCACCCCAATTTGCAGTCATTTACGTTAGCTGCTAACTGCTGCTAGCTGTTTTTAAATCTCACGGTTGTGGGTTGCACACATAACATGTCGACAAAACGTCACAGCCGTGTTCCAAATTCACTCAGTTTACACAGACGCCGATTCTGCGCTCTTACTTCCTCTGTCGTCTCAGAGGCAGAACAATGCCTCCGCAACCTTTATACAGACCAGCAAGGCGCAACAGGCCCACATTGAACAGGCTGTGTAAAAGGGGTTAGTAAATGCTGCAGCTTCTCAAGACCAAGAAAAGTATCCTTTTCCAGCAGTTGTCCCCCAACTGCTTGAAAAGTGAAAAAGGCAACCACTGAAGCCCTGTTAACAATCCTGCCTACATAAGAGTACTGTCTGTGGTGGAAACGCTAACCAGATCTAGGGTTTAGGTACATTAATTATGGGTAATGAATGGTTTCCAAGGGTACTATATCAAAAACACTTGCAGCTATAATACTAGCTTATCCCTACTGTCTGTCCGGCTGTCACAATATCAGATTTTCACTACACAATTATCACGGCCAGAAGAATTCCCAATAGCGATATTATGTATCTTCACAAAATTTGAAAGAAAAATTTCACCTGTTTTCTTTTGTTTTCTTTTTTGACAAAAAGATTACACTCGAAATACAAGTGTATGGACGTGGAGAGAGAGAGTATGTAACCACAAATGTACAAAAGCATAAACAATTGCAATTAATGAAGAGAGAAAATGTGACAAGATGAACTGATAAATAAAAGATCTACAAGGCCTAACACCTATGCTGGATTATACACACAATATTATCAAATGTGTATTATTAACACAATATCAATACTTAATTTCTTAATATCACGGTTATCATCAATATTGGTATATTGTGACACCCCTAATATGCATAACTCTAGGGGTTATTTCTTATACCGTGAAAGGTAAAGGATCCAAATATAACAAAATAGCAAAGTTGTTGTGACATTACACACACGCACAATTTAACTGGACACACTTAAACTCCTTTGTACCTCTGTGTGAGTCTGTCTGTTCGTGTTTTTACAATACTCTAACCTCTGATTTCAGACACACACAACTTTTTCTTTTTTAATTTCTGGAGTTTCTTATAGGCTATATATTTTTTTGTATGTATATATATATGGGTACAAGTATATACATATATAATTTGTGTATGTGTCTGTATATGTATATATATGTATATGAGTATGTGTGTCTGCATGTGTGTGTGTGTGTGTGTGTGTGTGTGTGTGTGTGTGTGTGTGTGTGTGTGTGTGTGTGTGTGTGTATGTATGTATACCAATATGGTTGTGTTTGTCTTTCACATTGCTTGCATACATATGCCTATTTTTTATTAATTACCTCAATCATCCCTAATGTTGTGTATGACTCAACTGATCTTGGAAAGCACTTTGTGCCTAGTGCTTCATAAGAGCTCTATAAATAAAATTATTATTATTATAACAAAAAAAACAGTACAAGTTCCAATTGCTGCTAATCTGAATGACTCAATCTTATACCGTGCTGTCTTTTTGACTGTTTTTGTGTGATCTCTGCCTCATGGAGATATTGTATGCTGTCTCCATCTTATTTCCGCACAGAGACTGCACAATGCAAGTCTTTCCTTGCAGTTCAGCTTCAGAGCAACATCATCTTTCAAAGCTACTCTCTGGGAGATAAATACAAGTAGTAAAGAAGCCAATTCAGTGAATGCACTTAAAGAAATGTCTTGATTATAGCAATAATTCAAGAGCTAGGGTATTGATGAACCCTCTCATAGTACGTACAGTGGACATCTTTAAAGCAGAGACAAACAGAACTGTACATTGATGCTGGATGGTCATTGAGGCAGTTACGGGGGAGGATAGAGATGGAGATGAGAGGACTGCGAAGACGTACAGGGGGAGGAGGGTGGCATCCGCGTACAAACAAATACCTCTTTAGAATTCTACACAGCACTCCGCTGCAGCGTGTTTGGTTTCCAGGCAGCACTGCATTATTAATGCACCCATCTACCCCGTACTCCCACCCCCAGAGCACAGAAATTAGGGTGGGGACAGAGAGAGTAGGAGAGAGAACAAGTTGGGGTGGGGTTAAAAAAAAAAAGAGAGCAAAGTTACTGTATATGTAAAGGTCGCTCATCAGAACACGGAACAGAATTTCAGTACTGTGTGACATGAAAATGTACAGAAGTAGAGGCTTTTCACATTTTCAGATATATTAGTATGTAGTATGTGATTATGTGTATTGCACAGTCCCCAATATAATGACAATAACATTTAATGACTGAGGATGAGGCTTCTGTAAACAAATCCTGAAGATATTACTCTTTAAAAATGGGTCAAAATTTTAGTTTCAAATTTAAGAAGAGAGAGAAGAGACTGTTGTACATTAATACATATAAATACATATTTTATGTGCTAGTCTATAGGAGCAGAACCAGCCAAAACCCCTTGTCTTGTGTTTCTATAGTTATTCTCAAACAGGACTGGATAATATTTTACACTGTTTTTTGTTCCTTTTTTCTTCTGAGGGGGGATTTAGGAGAAAAAGCTCAGAAAACACTTTCTTTTTTTTCTTTTTTTAACCTTTATTTATACAGGTGATCTCATTGAGACACTGGGTCTCATTTTCAAGGGAGACCTGATCAGGGCAACAACAATACAACACAGAGTTACAGACAGACATGACAATCAATAATCACTTACTGTATCTCCTAACAAGTAGATGATTTATTTCTGATGAGACACAGAAACACAAACTTTTCCTCTGGGCATGTACAGTACATAAACAAAAACAAAGTGCCCATGTTAATTCAAATAAAAAAAGATATGTAACAAATGCAACACTGTTTAATTTATGTGTTTTAAAGTAAAAGTTTGACATATTGGGAAATATGCTCATCCACTTTCTTGCCATGAGTTAGATAAGAAGATCCATATAAACCTCATGCCTCTGTGTTAAGTATGCAACTGGAGCCAGGAGTCCATTAGCTTAGCTTAGACCGCCTCCTCAATAATGTGTTTTATATACATACTGACTTGTATCTGTTCAAAGTTTGTCATTTTTTTTGTCATTCCTCTAATGAACGGGGAGATATCTGTGCACTTCCTCAAAATATGAGATTAAAACATAGAATGGGCGAGCTAGATTTGGTACATCACCAGCCAATCGCTGTCTAATTTGCAAATACTACAACTGCCAACGAGCCAGTTCCCAGGCAAACTTGGATGGCTAACAAGATGTGAACACAGTATAACATCGATATTATTGTACATTTCAAAATCATTTATGCTGTGTCAGCCACTGCCTTTTACAAGCTAACAAGCTAACAAACAACATAAACAAAAGATGCTAATTACACTTACCATTCTGATACGTCTGCTAGTTGTCCGATTTTGGTGCACAACAGACTCCTCATCTGAGTCCGGGTCTGTCTGAGGCTCAAACATGTAACGTTATGGCTGAATCTCTCCCATGTTTCCTCTAACACTAGAACCTACCTTTCTCCGAAATTAACAAACCAGCCTTCCATCAACTCACTTCCTAACATGTTGTATCTTGTTTGTGTATGTTAAAAACATAAAATAAACAAAATAAATAACATGGCAACTTACCAGCAGTGACTTCCTAGATACTTGTTGCCACCTTAACGTTGTTAGACAGTGTTTCATCAAGAAATATTTACAACACCCAGACCCACAAACTGTCTATTTATATTTCTGTTTGTGTGCAAAAAGGGGCCCAATCAAACAATGTGCTACAGTAGTAGGCATAATTTTATAACTTCCCTTTCCTGTATTTCTGTTTCCCAAGGCTTCCAATCTTTATGCTAAGCTAAGCTAAGCTAATTGCTAAAAAATTTAAAATATTCCTTTCATAATTTTTCAATAAACAAACAGAAGTCTATCTTGCAGAATAATAAGCCATATCAGGCCTGCCCAACCTACCAACCCAATTAGACTCAACATCTTACACATTGCACCTTTACCAGGATGAAGTTAATTTTGGTTAAAAAGAATTTATTTGAACTGTTTAAGAGATGGCTAGGTCAAAGTTCAGAAAAAACTGACAGCAATATCATTTCTTATACACTGGGTAATTAATTAGAAGTAATCATAATATTAATAGAAATCTCATGTCAGTCAAAAACTTAAGTTTTAAC
The DNA here is from genome assembly GCA_037974645.1 of Hollardia meadi. Classification (NCBI taxonomy): domain Eukaryota; kingdom Metazoa; phylum Chordata; class Actinopteri; order Tetraodontiformes; family Triacanthodidae; genus Hollardia; species Hollardia meadi. The sequence continues at coordinate 6,352,020 of JBBPCS010000917.1, read as the reverse complement.
AAGGACAATGGAAATTGCTGAATGTATTATTTTTTTTATTTTTTTTTACAGCCTAACAATATTATTCTGGCAAGACTAGATCCCTAAAATCACATAATCTGATGATATCTTACTTCGTAAAAACAGATAACTTTAAACTTCTGGCCAGACGGCCAAAGATGAATTCCTTACCATGTTAAACAGTCTCTCTCTGTCTTTCTCTCTGTGTCTAATTAACAGACTGACATGTTTGTGCCTGGCAGGCATTCAGAGAGAGAGAGACAGAGACAGAGAGAGAGAGAGAGAGGAGGGGTGGGGTGGGGTGATGAAGATTCCAATTTTCCCTGTCACTCACATCATAAGGTACACATTGTGCCTCCTCACAGACTTGATGCTGCAGCCGCCTCTTGGAAAATGTTAAGATTTAACCTTTGACAGACAAAATGATGTTATGTTTTTCGAAGCTAGCACTTTGCCTTAGCTCTTTTAATTCTGCCTTTTCCGGGGACATCATTTCCTATTCAAGGTAATGGGGTTGGAGTAATGAATTCTTGTAGAGGCCAAACTATGTCCCCCTTGTGACCTCCTGTCTCTAAATGAAATAGTCAGCAGAGCACTGGGCAGGAGGTTATTCTGGTATACAGCCCCGACACACTACTCTGCAGGGAACATTCAGGGAGATTCTCCTTTCCATAACCATTTTTTATCTCTAACTGGTTTTTAGAATCTAGCTCAATTTGTTTTTATTTTTCTTGGCAATGTAATTCCAAGGTAATCCACAAAGGATGTCAATACCCATTACCTTTTGTCTTTATTCTGTTCAAGCACACAAAAGAAAACAAGGTACAGGAGCTGAGACTGACTGTTGTCTTGTGTGCCTGATGTGCTCCAAGACTGTTAAGACGGCACTATTTCCCTCCAGTGGAATTGAAAGCTGCGAGCAGAGATGAGTAGTGGCGGTGAGTGGTTGTGTGACATCACCTTGTCAAAGATATATTTGCCTTAGGGGACATTACATTGGTGATACCTCAGTAACACTGACTTCCAATGCGGTAGTTTTGCAATTCAAGTAATCAGTTATTTAGCTATGTTTTCAAACAGGCAATCCATTACTTTTATATTATCACCACATCACCACTGTGCCTTTAATTGCCATTGATTGAATGTTTGTTCATATGTAATGTACTGTAGGCTAAGAACCTGCATTTTATTGTTTTAATAGAGCCTGGCTTACTGTGTCTTTAGGCCTCTTCTCAGATCGCAGTCAGATTGTTAGCAGCAGGGAATTAAACAGCATGTGGAACCAGCATATTGTCACATCTAATTCGGTGAATTAACGTTTTATTTTGATCAAGTTTCTCAGTTGGCGATTGTTGGAAAAGTGGAAAGTCAAACCAAGTTCTTGTTTGGATATTTTACGATGTGTTAACAAGGTAATTTAGCTCATCTTAGTTTGGTGAAAGACAGGAACTTGAATTCAGAAGGTGTAAGGTTGTATTTTTCTGTTCAATAAGGAAAATAGGTATAACATTGTTTCCTTCCTTGACATCTGCTAGCTCAGCTACAACACAGGTATGGCACAGAAACTTTTACAAAGGGCCATGAATGTGCTTCTGACTGTCAAACCTCCAGAAGACTGTGTGTTTCCAGCTGTGGTGGTTGCCCTTAGCCAGTCAGGTTTTGTGTAGTGGGCCGAAGTTTGTCGTGGAAGGGCAATCATTTGTCGTGCTCCAACCATTGTACCCATAGAGTTCAGAAGAGAGCGGAGCCTGTATTAGATAGAACCATTGACTATATATAGAACAGAAGGTTTTCCAGTGGTACCACTGGGACTGTTACACATGCGACGCCTGCAAAAATTATTTGTCAGCCCTTGCTTGGATGCAAGGAAGCATAAGTGGCTCTTGGTTACAGTAACCCCATCAATGCAGGACAACGTCTGCCATTGGGAGTCCCCACAACATCTGTTGGTAGGGATGCCACAGGGATGTGTGACCTTGTGCATCATGATGTTCATGAATGCAACCCTGTAGTGTTAATTTCGTCAATGAAAACTAGACGAAATATATTCGTCAACGACCTTTTTTTCCATGACTAAGTCGAGACGAGACGAGCTAAAAATAGATCATAGATAATAACAACTATGACGACATGTATGTTTGGTTTTCGTTGACGAGA
>JBBPCS010000917.1:6301492-6343132 GCA_037974645.1 Hollardia meadi | reverse complement strand
TTAAGTATTCTCTCCATGCATAGGAAATATCCCAATGCACTGTCAAGCTCCATTTGTTTTTTATTTCTTTCATATAGGCCTATGTATTTGAGTAGAAATAGTGAAAGTTTCATAAATATCAACAGCACACTTGAAAAAGTTTCAGAATTCATTTTCCAACGGGGTGTAGTTTCCATCGCATACCTTCAAATAACCTTCAGTCTGACACACATTGTGTCTTTTCAACGGCCTTCATATTTTTTCAGTCGTTCGCAGTCATTCTAAACATTTTTAATATATACGTATTACTTTATACTTATACTACTTTAACTCTGTAACCTACAGAGAGAGATACAATCTGTTCAGATGATGTGACAAAAAACCCACCCCAAACCCAAATGAATCATATTTTTCATTGATCATTGAGCGTGTCCTCTCACAGGGAGGTCAGAGCTGAGACTCAGGTACCAACTGGCAAGGATTCTACGTCTTTGCTCACAGATGCTTCAGTAAAATGGATGCTTGCCAATGGAAGGGCTTGAACTTTTATCTACTGTTTGAATAATTGTCTATTCACAATTCCACCCCCCTGTTCCCACAAAACTCCTCAGCAGGCAGCTGATGAGTGAAAGAAAAAGAAATTAATCAAAAAAAAGGATTTAGTTCTAATATATTTGCACTATAATTCAACCTCCTGTTTGTAAAATACTAAGTACAGAATATCAATAGAATCAATGTGAAACAAATATCACTTGATAATTATTATTTTTCTAAGAATTAACACAATATTGAGTTCAGTATGCAGTCACACTCATGGGATCCAGAGAATTTATACGCAGCAAGCCTGTGGGAAAATTGCTCATTGTTATCTTTAGTAATCCATAAGGCCTTTGAGCTACAACATAGCACAGTCTGAGGCTTGGTTGCTAATCGGAAATTCACAGAACTCTACTTAGAGAAAGGCAAATATCAACAAGTCCTGCGCTGGCTTCTCTATTTTCTCATTAGGCAGATAGATGGAAGATAGCTAGCACTGGGAGAGGTGGAGGCAAGAACAGATTAGTCTCCCTTCACAAACAACTACATATCCTTGACTTTTAATTAAAAATGCCATCGCAATTAGACACGGTAGTTTAAAGGACCGCCGAAATAAAAAAGAGTCCAGGCACTGTTATAAAAGCAATCCGGCGCAGTTCCAGCAGAATAAAGCTTTTCACTTTTCTCATTGTGAATGGGTTTTTTTTGTTTGTTTTTTTTTTAAACGGAAACTTAAATCAGCTTATAGGGTTTTCGCAAAAAGCACTGAAGAAGCAAAAGAGAACCCAGAGAGGAGAAAATAGAACTCAAAGTCATCACAGCGGTTACAAAGGACATTGAAGATTGAGGTCAGGAGAGGAGGAAAACTATTCTGTCGCACATTAAATGAGAACAATTAATCAAAAGTTAATGCGAATCACACCATTTATCCATCTAAACAATCCGTTTTCATCGAGTCACATTACTGAAGTAATTAATCTGTGCGAATCTGACATTTGAAATATTTTGGAGAAGGACAACAGCCTATAGCATCCGACATAGAGGCGTGTGTTAAACATGAGCAACCACAGTGACACTACTGTACTTTCCTGCATCTGAGTCAATCGTGCACACATAAGCCCTGATCCTTGAAATAGCATTAGCATACTGTGTTGTGAAAACAGAAACTAGGTCTACTAGCATGGCCTACTTAAAGATAGTTTCCAGTTGCACTGCCTTATGAATAAAACACCTCAACACTGATTGACCAAAATGTGAGTTACGTATTTTGAAAAAAGCTTTTTTTTCAAGAAGTAAAAGGTTTTGTTGCTCCACTACCAACCACCTGATGTGCAAGTCCAATTGAGATTTTATCAGCTTTTCCTGCAAGCTTAATTGTGTATAGTCCTGTTTTTAAAATCATCCTATTCATAATTCATAAGCTATTTCTTGTGTTATTCTATGTTAATGTGTTTTACCTTCTTTTGAAAACATACCTACTCTGATCCAGGTTTTTCCACTTTTTGCAATAGAATAAGAATTCGGTCTTGGTGAGTATTCCCCTGGGGAATTGTTTTACTGGGGTGGTGACCATGTGGAGATGAAAAACAACCAGCAAAGCTCTTAACAGATGCTGTAATTACCTGGCTCGCACAAGCACACCAGAGTATGATGCACCCTCTGTGATCTACCACTCAAAGAGAGGGAAGGCCAGAATCTTCTTGAACACTCGAGGGCTTCATCCTGACAAACAATGTACTGCACCATGAATGAACCATGCTGTGGAGCCATAGGGGACACACGGAGTGGATTTCATCATGTACTAAAGCCTATATTTAATACAACCAAAATTACATAAATAGAAACCACTGTGAATATGCGCAATAGGGCCTAGATTGTATAAAATATTGTTATTAATTAGATGTGATTCGGCCTGTTGGTCAATCATTCCACTGTTCCAGACTGAAATATCACAATGACTATTGGGTAGATCGATTGCCATGAGAAACACACAGCCGTATCTTTCTCAGGATGAATATCACAGTTCTTTTCTGGATCTATAAATTGCCTTACACCCCACTGACCACCGTTGCTTGCATTGGGTTGACTGATGAGAGATCAGTGTGAAACATCAGAGAGATTCAGCAATAAAGTTACATGTTTGAACCCAGTCAGACCCGATCTAGGGGGGCGACTAGCAGACGTATCAGGATGGTATGTTAATAAGTACATTTTTTGAGTTTATGTGTTGAATTTTATTCCATTAAACCTAAGTATATAGGAGTGTGTCTTACAATTATTAATAATAATTAATAAATAGCATTTTTTACTGAAAATTTATAAAGTGGGCCAAAATGAAGTTCTGATTTGTGTACACGTTCAGCTAATTACAGTCAGCTAGTGTGTGATGTTATGATGTACTAATCTGAGTACAAAGGTGTAACCTCTCAACAACAGCAATCTGTTATAATGACCTAAATTAGTGCTAATAATAGACAGATTTAAACACACTCTATCCTTTGTTTTTAAACTGCTGAGGAATATGTTTTCTCGCTGCTCAGCTTGATCTGCCTGTGGGGATTCATCACTTTGTACAGCAATGTAGATGATTAAAGGTTAAATTGCTTAAAAGGTCTTGAAGAAAAGGATGGGAGAACATTAGAGGTTGATGTTAATGTTTGAAGGATGTGAGGTTAATGTGGTGCCATGCTGAGGAAACTTGTTCAGCCGACTCTGCACCTGAATTCCTGAGCTTTAAATGACCTCTGCTTCCAAGCACACACACATTATTACGGCTACCTGATGGCAGCAATAACTAGTCTGCTCCACCAGCATGAAAACCATGATGTGAGCCAACTTGAGAAAAATACGCATCAATAGATATAACTGCAAGCAATAACTGTAATTGAAAAAGGGAAGCCAGGTTTGGGTATATACAGAATATGTATATTTTATTATGGGTAGATGGTATTTATTTCAAGTCTTTTTTATCATTGAGATCCATGTTCCTTCTTCGGTAATAATGAGTAATCAGTAAAAGAGGACACTAGGAATTTTTCTATGAAAATTCTCATGACTGCATTTTGCCACTAATGAGGCATTCCAAAAAAATAAATTAATGAGAGAGTTAGACTTCCTGTACCTAAATAGCTTGGATGTTGTTAGCATCCCCTGCTCAACTATCTGAGTCACCTTGCATGGTAGCTCGCTGCCATTGGCGTGTGAGTCAGTGAATGGGAGAATGAGCGTCAAAAACCTTGTAAAGTGCTATGATAAGGGCGCTCTATAAATGTAGCCATTTACCACACTAAAGGCTTAGCATAACATATTGAAAAATCAAGAGACGTTTCAGTGGCAGTGAATTTTACTGAAAAAAGTTATTGCCCTGTTATTTGTTTTGACTCTACTTAAACTGTGGGATTCTGGGGGGTAAAAAAAAAAATCTCTGTCATGTATGAGGGTTCAAATTCACATTAGCACAGATGTGTACTGGGGACTCCTGTATCTACTGAGCCATTTTGATCATGATCAAGTAAAGCAATACTGGGAAACATCACAGCGTTTGGCACAAAGAGACCAATTTGGCTCCAAATTTGGCAGCAATAGTCTTGATTCCAGGAGAGATGGAACAAAGCTTTTCTCTAATAACACAGCTCACAGCTTCATCCAAGAGGAAATTTCAAATTGACGTCGGAGAGTCAGCCTCTCTTTAATGTTAATGTTAAGGTCCTGTCTTAATGACACTCTATACCTGCTCTCCCCAAATATCTGATAACTAGCATCAGTAGAACAACTGTTGTTGCTTCAGATAATCTTATACAATTATTGTTTCCTTCATAAAAACACAGAACAGGTTTACCCCATACTTCTGCAAAGAAACTCAGATTATTGTTGCAGATTGTGATAAATGTTAAATCTGTAAATGTTTCTCAGTTATCATAATTGGTCAACTACTGGTTATGCAGTTCATGTTTCCAGTGTAGCTAAACAGCAGACAATATGCATTTTGCTGCATCTAAAATTGTCCCCCTCTCTATTTGATGATATTCACAGATCACCTTAATATTTAAAACATTAAATTTATGCCTCTTGCAAGACCTCATACTGCAAACTCTCCTGCTGCCATACATGATTTTAACTGGAATACAGTAAAATTGCACTTCTACAGTGTTTCAGAAATATAGACATACATTTTTTTAATTAAAATAGAATGCGATGCTCCTTTAACAACATAAATATGGTCATATAATCACCTCTGCACTTGACTCTGCAAATATTCAGTGTATTCATTGTTGCTTCCAACACCCTGAAGCCACTAGCTGCTGTTTACCAGCGTGCTTTGTGAGTCATTGCTCACACACACAAACACGCCACTGTGGGTATACAGTTAACTGCACATACTGTAGTGGAGCGCGAACAAATATCAGCTAGACCTCTCCTCGTTCAGTCGTGAGAAACTGTCAGAAGTTGAGGTGCTGGTGTAGCACATCCTTTAATCACAGGCACATCATGGTGACAGAGCCTTGTGTAGGTTATTAAAGGCCCAGGAACAAAGACATTCTCCTCTAAACTATCTTCCTCACATACGCCGTCTGTGAGCAGGGCTTAGGAGAACTGGTTATTACCATCTCATTGAAGAGGGACCCCTCAACAGCTTGTAGTTGCTTGGCATCATGTCCCTACTTCACTGTATGCTGACAGCCCAACCTTCAAAACTAGACACTTTTCTTTGGAGGCTGTTTCAGTTATTTACTATTCCCTTAGAATGTCGCTGCTGTCTTTCTGCTGACACCACTTGTGCCTATCTTTTTTGTTTCTTCGTTGTTCTTCTTCGTCTCATCTCTCCTGCTGCCTGAGATGGGCAGGTACCACAGCCAGTCAGAGAAAGAGAGGAAAATGGAGGATGAAAGAGCGACACATAAGGGTAAAAAAAAACATCTTATCACAGCTCAGAGTCCAAATGAGAGTCGTAACCCAAGGGAATAATTATCTTTTTCAAATTAAGGCTAATCTAAAGCTATCAAATAAAAACAAACTTCCCTCTGAGTATAAGGAAATGCAATTATTCATACAGGATAGAAATGCAAATGTGTGGTCTTATGTGTAGGAGCTGCATCCTCGAGAATCAGACTCCCTACTGACTTGTAATTTTCTGTAATGGATGCCAACATCCTTGTGGACACATGCCAATTTTTAAGACCAGTAGAAATGTGGGAAGTCAGCTAGCTCCTAATCAAGGATTAATGTCTCTAATTGAATTATAAATGCCACCATGGGGTAAAAATACAATACATACAAATACAAAATTATTATTATTATTATTATTATTTACATCTAGAGCCGATTAATGATATATGTATCGATTTAGGAATATATTATTATATACTTTTTACATATTTATGAAAAATATAAGACTCTAACATGGCTTTATTAATGTCTCAGGAAGTGCTGTGGCATATAAAAATATTTTGTTGACCATACCAATTATTGCCACTTTCATATACTGAAAAATATTTACAAAATCTTTTTTGTAGCCTGCACTATAACATATTAAAATATACTATAACTGAAAAAATATTGTAGTGTGTTCATAAAACGAAATTATACTGATTGGCTGTGCAAAACAACATTCAAATATATAGAGTTTTTATGCCAAAACTGTTATTTTTTTAACATTAAACCTGCAGTGTGGAACTTTTATCTCCATTGCTATGGTTTTACCGGTTGACGTAAAACTTGTCATTATTGGTCGCCTCAGACTTTAAAAATTGCAGCATTTATATGGCACTAATAGGCTTAATCAGCATAATCAGCAAGAAAAGTACTAGGGGAAACATACTAGTGTGACAACATAGTTAAGAGTCTACAGCTGTCATAGTAGCTCTATGAGGCTGTAATTGGACACAGCAGTGCTAAGCTTTAAGCTAAAGGCTAACATCAGAATGCTAACATGCTGATTTTCACCCGGTGTATCATGGTCACCATCTTAGTTTGCCTTGTAAGCATGTTTATAATTTCTAATTAGTTCTAAATACAACTAAGTTGGATGGGAATGCCAGTATTTCTGCATGTATTTGGACATAAACCAAAGTATTGGATAAACTAAAAGTTGAACTTCATGATGAGGCTTAGTGAGGGTTAAGATATCACCAAATTACTGCAATACATCCTGAGGTGAACAGGAATGTCTAAATTTTGTAGTTTTTAATCAGTTTTCAATCAAAGCCACAGATATGAACCTCCTGATGGCTCTGGGAGAAAAGTGAGGGGGTCACCAAAGTCATCAGTATACATCATCTGTACATTTTCCAAAGAGAACAGTATTCAGTCCCACTCTGTCTTTTCAGTTTGCCAGTATTCTCCTTCATGCTGTCATATAAAACACACACTACAGGCTTACATAAAGACCAAAGGGAGGAGTTTCAGAAGACTGCGGAAAGTATGCCAGTGATTATTCTGCCAACAACCGAGTCAAACAATAGAATTAAAAACATGGCACCAGGGTTGATCATTATTAGTTTTAAAATATTAGATGAATGGGAGAAATAAGAGAAAGAGCTCATGGATTAAGCTAACAACACAGAGCAGGTGGTTCAATAGACACAGGGTTTTTTGTAATTTTAAAACATTGTGTACACTCCAGAAAGAAGAAAAAAAACCAACACAAATATTTCACATATTTATTCCAAAAAACTTTAGAGTGTTTAAACCTGCAGTCCCGAACTTTTGTCTCCCCCTTCTGGCAACAAGAGTAATTACACCCTTTTTTTTGACATGCTTATGACGCCATAGGCTCTGACACATTTGCTTTAGCCTACTTCATCACTATGGTTGCTTCCCCCTTCAGCTCTGGCAAACCAGACTTTGCTGGTTGAAGTAAAACACATCATTAGCAGAGCGTCAGCACGTGAAAGTCACCACAGAATCCAGATTTTAATACTCTATCTGGCGGTTATAATCAGCATTGTGTGAATGTGTTCGGCAGGTCTTGAATAAAACAGACTTTAATTTGTGTAAAAGTCCCACACTGCCGGTTTAAGCCATGTCTGAGCAAATCTATCAAGACTTTTATGTCATTAAAGCTGTTAACCTTAAAAAACTAAAAGGGTCTATATCTTTTGCTGCAGGGAGATATCTGTTAGAAGCTGTACACCTGGTGAAGTGCTGCATCTGCACTTTCTTCAGTTTATTACTATTGGTTGCAAGGTTGATCTAATCGAGTTACAGAGATCCTTGATTGGCTTCCAGTGCCACAGCAGGACCCCTTTAGATTAGTGTGGTTCAACAGCAGCAGCTGAATGACAGGAGGCAGAAGACGAGTTCGGGAACGGAGCACACACACTCAACATGCTCTGTCAGCATGGTACCACATTAACCTCACGTTTGAAAAACTCTCTGAGGCTTTCCCCCTTTTTTTCTCCTATGATCTCTTCCTCTTCTTTCCTGAGCCACACTGCTTCTCCTGTTTGACATTCACCACAAGCATCAACATAAATACTCAATACACACATTTCCTTTAAAGATGAAAAAAGAGTGGAAATGCAAAGAAGTTTATCTTTAGATATAGTTTCTTGGCTCTCTTCAGTACATAAATAATTGATCACAGAAAGGCTCCAGTGGGAGTCGTGTTCACAGATATGTTGATTTCACACCAATTTCCTCACACTAAACCAATCTGTGTGTTTACCATGCATAAAATTAACACATCCTGGACAGTATCTCCAGAGCTCAGATGAATACGGGAGCTGATAGACAAGAATGACAAATAGGGCCTTCAACAAGTAACAAGTGCAAAATGTGAGGCGTAAAATGGCCTGAAGAATGAGGCCGAGGAGGCTATCACATGCTGACAATCCACATCTCACAAAGGAATCACCAAGCAGCATCATAAAGAAGAGCGTGAGTCGGCAATGAGATCAAAACCAATGTTAAACGTCCCAAGACTCAATTGGACAAGTGAGAAAATTCTATATAATGTGCAACAAAACAATCAGTGTAATATGCTGTAGATTCGATGACTGTGCAAGCGACACAAATCGAGAGCAGGGTATGCTGTTGGCAAAATAAAACAAATCATTGATTAGGCTGTGTTCTATACGGACGGGGAAAAAAGTTTAGAATTTTTCAGCTTAGCAATACTGACAACACCTCAAAGATTTTACTGCACAATGACATCAATTAATATCAAGTTTTCTCTAAATACATTTCTTAAAGGAGTTGCAGAAATGTTTTTGGGAAGTTTTCTTAAAATAAACACGGGATTATTTCAGGCAAAAAAAAAAGATGATGGAAATGTAATGATTATAAATTTGTTTGATCTCATCAACAAAAAACAGCTAACAGCGGTGAAGCTGTGAGGGGGGGTTGATTACGCTTGACGCACCATGATGTGAAAGAGTGCTGATAAAACCAGAGTCACTAAGATACAGGAAAGTACAGCTCCAATGTGCTGCACTGCCCTCGCTGCACATTACTATTTGAATGTTAGCAACTGAAAAAGTCCTATCAAACCTCCACCCGTGAAATTCTTTTCTTTTTCAGCTGTAAGTAAAGGGTGCCTGGCTGCAATTTGTTTCTGTCAGGATGATTAATGGCTCTCAATAATATTACAGCTTATATGGATATGGGAAGGTGCATCTCTACAGCAGCCAATCGATAAATCTGTGATACTCCAACCACCCATTTATAAAAATATTCCTTAAATATGCTCTAACTTTGTCTAATAATACCTTCATTCCCCAGGCTGACAGCCAGTGAAAGGTTTCTCTTGTGTGGACCTTGTATATATCACATATTCAATGAAGTAAATTTGTAGTTAAAATACAATATAATATTAGATTTGTTTAGAAACTTAAAAGTCAACAGTTTCTCTGTCTTTGTGTGCGGCTGACAACTTTTGCCATGCTGAAGCCATGAAGACACACAGCGGCACAGCATTTGCAATCTCTGTCGTCAGAAATCCTGAAGATAAACAATGAGTAAACATGGCCATCACGAAAAGGATTCTGTGAGTGTGGCAGATTATAGTAAAAACAAATAAAAGTCAACTCTAAAGCCTTGGATGTGACTCCCAGTGGCACACAATGCAAAAACTATGGCACACTATGGCCTCTGCTCTTGCCTAAATGAAAAAAACATCATGGTCCTCGGAACATGGATAATCATTTGTAAATGATAAAAATAAAATAAGCTCAGCCACAACAAGAAATTAATTCACAATTAATAGCAATGCAACTGCTGCTCATACAGTAGGTGAGAACCCAAGAACATCTGTGGAAGAGCAGCTCCATCAGTGTTCAGTCGCAGAACAGCAACAGTTTCTAGCCATGGCATTCATTCACCGGCAAGGTAGCCGAAGCAGCATACTTACCTTGTTGAAGTGGCATATCCAGCAGAAAACAAAGACGTAAAAGTAGCCATGTACCCATGTTGATGACACTGACAGGAAAGCAGTTGTTTCAGCCTGAAGTGCACCTCCGACCAACAAGTCACTCAAACGCTATTATTCCTCCACAAACCCATCGTGAGGGGATATTTTCAGACTGTAAAAGCAGCAAAACACCCTAAATGGAGAGCTGTCTGGCAAAGGTTCGATTTTTGCACAAAAATATAGAAATATGCTTTGTCTTAAATGAAACTTCCCAACAGTATATAAGCCTACAAGTGAAGCTGAAACAATGAGTCAATGAGTCAATAAGCCAAATAACAGAAAATGGATTTGAATGAATGATTGAATGATGAATTTCTTTTCTTTTTTTTCACACATTTGAGGATGCTTTTCCTTTTAATTATTTTGACAATTTTAATATATTGTTAATAATTTTGAGTTGTGTTCTATTGTTTGGACAAAACAAGCATTAGGTGTCACTTTAGGCTCACATTCATTTGAACAAACTCAACAATCAATGGATCAATAGAGAAAATAATCAGCTGATAAATCCATAATGGTAATTTGGTAATAATCATTTGCACAAGTCTTATACAAAATAGGTAAGAATTAACTCTACTTTGACTACAACAGTAAAATCTTTTCCTTTAAAATAATGCATCAGTAATAATAATCTAATAATATATATTACTAGTATATTGTTAATAGTCACAGGGGACATTTTTCTGCAATGACAACTTTTACGTTTTATCGAGTCCGGGTCAAGACCAAAACTTTGGGATTTTGTTGTAGTCGAGACCGAGTCGAGGACGAGACCTAAAAAACAAGTCAATTTTCATGACCATGGCTTTAATTAGACTTATTTACCATCACCCCTGTTAATACACAAAAGGTGCTCAGCGGGGGTCAACCTGAACATTGTATGAGGTCAAAAGTTTTATATATATATATATATATATATATATATATATATATATACCAAAACAGAATATTTTGTCAGAATATAAGTCTTTGAAAAAGACACTGAGCTCCTTTCACAACTCACATTAGAGTGTGTTAATAATTGCAACGTACTAGGATTTCATATTCACAAATTGAAATTTACGTTTTATTTTCAACGAGTAATGATGTTTACAAATAAATCAGACAATGCACAGTTGTGGTCTTGATTGGTCTTGAAATAAAATTCTGAGTCCTCTATGTCTGAGACCGAGACAAGACCGAGTAAAAAAGTGGTCGATTCCGAGATGAGACTGAGACCCTCAAAAAGACCGGTTCGAGTACTACAACACTACCTCCAAAAGTATAAACAGCAGCATATCACTGCCAACTGCTGTCACTATACTGTCTGCTGTAGTTATCTTGGGCTGTGTAATTATCTTTGGTTGTAGCCATAGCAACTGTTAGCTTAGTTAGCAGTGGAGCTAGTCGCTCTACAGCTAAATGAAGTCTGCCTAGATTGTGTCCTCGGATCACAGGGGGAGTCACCGCGGCTCAGCTCAACTCGTCTGCGCAGCCTGAATACGGTTGGAAACCAAAATGGGACCGAACACAGCCTCTGAGACCAGTGGAGGCCAATTTGGTGACAAGAGATACAGTACAAAGGAGATGTACAGCGGCACCAACGAGGACTATGACTTCACGGATGACAGGGAACAACAGGACACAGCAAGCAGGGACAGTAGTGAGGTGAAGTGGCAGAACAGCGAGATGATCATCAGCAGCGGTCAAAAATGGTGTGTAGAGATGGAATATTTTCATATCTTACTTGGTGAATTGAGGATTTATGTCAAGCAAACCAGAGGTGGTTATGGAAAGACTATTAAACTATACACCACTGCAAAATACTGAGGGTGATTAAGCCCAATATGTTCAATGTAATAACCTACAATAATAATGTGCTGAGGTTAAACTAAATCTTCATGTAGTAAAAATTATTTTTCCATGAGTATATCCATGTCATAATTTATATACCCACATTATACCCATAATTATTAAAAAATCATTGCTTGTCCTTGAAATATTGAGACATTTTATTTCTTAATGAAAATATCATATTTATATATGTCTTTAATAAAATAATACCTTTGTTTTAAATATGTTTTAGCTTTTTCTCAAAATATTAAAACCTTTTTTTGAAATTTTATGCTGTGTTCAGACCAAACGCGAGCTTTCACGTCCCGTCGTGTTACTCGCGTCAGTTTGATCAGGGGATCATTTATTTTTACGAGTAATGCAAGTAAACTCAACCTCACGAATTTAGCCCTTGTTTTCCGGAAAAGAAGAGAAGAGGAGTTTCTTTCCACCGTCTCTGTCCGTTGTTAACCATGGCTGAATTAACTGCCATTGCTGCGCTGTACCTGCTGTGGAAGATGCGCCGGAGGAGCAAGCGCCGTCATATGTGGGTCCACAGCATCATCCGGAGGCACACTCAGCTGGGGGAGTTTCACCGCCTTATCCAGGAGCTGCCTCCTTTTCCTCCATTTCTGATTCAACTTGATTCTGATTCCATTTCTGATTCAACTCAGGATGTCAGACGCGGACGTCAGTGATGTCTAGAGAATCTCAATGCTGATAAGCATAGAATTACTTGCTTGAGTTGAAATATCTCAACTTGAGGGAATGACGCGAATGAAGCGAATGATACGAATGAAGCGAATGACGCGAATGAAGCGTACCGGAGCGCTCAGACGAGGTAAGTGCATGCAATGGTGTAGGCCTATACTGTAATGGTGAATTGCAGTAAAACTAGTAACCCTTCATTAAAGACATGAACTGTCTCTCTTTCTGTCTCTATCTTAAACAATGTGTGTGTTTGAGAGAGAGACAGTGACAGGGAGGAAAGGAGAAGGTGAAAGGAGTTAGTTATTAATAACTTACTCAAAACGCTGCTTTGTCCCCTAATGACATGCCAACCCAAACCTGTGATATTTTCTTGTAAGCTGACCCAAAATCGCCCAACCTATAAACCACGGCACCTGTGACTCACTGATGGAAAGCACGGCATACGATCTACAATTGGTCTATAAGCTTCATATAGTAAATCAATCTTAAGTTTATAGGCTAAGGCTAGGAAGACCTAGTTAAGCTAGCTTTAGGCATTGTAGGTGCAAACACACCTCAACCAAATTTAACAGGGTGACATTGTAATATTGTTTCATTTGTTTTTGGGGGGGGTGGTTTTTTGGCTCTCTTGCATGCATGACAAACACTTTAGTGCTGATTGAATCTTCAAACACTTAAAAACAAAAATTAATTTCAACTGGATTATGCATACTGCAAATATTCTCTTTCCACACTTGGAGAAATAAAGTGGTGGAGCGTCGTTTCGGTGCACCTATGGTCTGGAGTGTTTTCATGTTAAACTGTGCAGTCTGCTTTATATGTGGTAGCCTCAAGAGGATTAAATGACTTGAGGTTTGGTGAGATGAATTCAGTGTGAAATGGGATGTGATGCTGCACAGAGGTTTTCCAGTCCCACAGGCTGTGTTGCTGGACTTCACTGACTCCTGCCTGCCTCCCAACCACCTCCTTTCGGCTTTCTCTCTCTCCTTCGCTTGCTCCCTTTCTTTGCCCCCACCCGGAGAGAACCTCCGTGTTCACTTAATAACATCCATTTTCCGTTGGCTATCTTTCCTGTGAATAAAACCATGCTGAGAATTTGCTGTTCTTAATTATACCATAGTAATAAATGAAGTCTGAGCTCCAACTCTCCAGAGTAGCTCATGCTGATCTCCACCAGAGAGGCGAGTGCCTTACCAGAGGCACTGCTTCTCACCCACATCAGTCTCATCAAGCGCTGTGGTTTCGCTTCACTTACAGCTTCATATATATATATAGAGAGAGAGCTTAATAGAGACTGATTCATTGATATTCTAGCCAAACTGCCCAGGGATTTGGCAGAACAGGCACCAGCAGAGAAAGGAGACAGAGAAAACAAAGTGATAGAAAATGAGTGGGAGGGGACAAGGGGGGGACTGAAGTTACACGACATTTGCAGTCACACGCTGAGATGCCAGGGAAGATAAAACCATCTCTCTCAGACAGGCCACTGTAATAGACTTGATTCGGTCCACTCACCCACCCAACCCCTACCTACCTTTATTCTCATGGTGTTCTGCCACATTCTCTGACTGAAACATGATGACCAGGAGCAGGGGAGAGATGAACAGCTGGCCTGGTCTCAGCAGGGCGAGGGAACACATTTGACAAAATCAAATCAGATTGGTCAAAGGTGAAGTCTGTCAGTCTCACCGCGGAGCAGCGACTGGTATCAACACTGCACATGACCAGAGTTCACTGTAGCCATCCATCCATGCATCCATTATCTATCACCGCTTATGCTATGCAGGGTCACAGGGGGGCTGCAGCCTATCCCAGCTGACATTGGGCGAGAGGCGGGGTACACCCTGGACAGGTCAATACACTGTAGTTCCAGATGAAAATGTTGCAAGTTCATGTTCTTTCATGCTCATGTCATAACGTGTGCATTTCAAAAGGCCACTCTAATGGATCAGTTAAGACTTGATTAGATCCTCTAACTGCCTTTACTCTTTAAATTAAATTAGGGATGTAATTACAATGTTACATGTCCATCAAAACAGATTTTCATAGAAGCTCATCATTTTTTTAGGCAGATGAAAGACATGATTGTATGGCTCCCCATCTTCATTGTCTGCAGTGAGAAGATGACACGTACACGATTTCAATTTTCACAGCTTCGCTTCCTTGTGGTGGAAAGTCAGCTGTCAGTCTATTTCAGCGGCTAACACTTTCATATGCAACACCTCATATAGACCAAAGCTGCAATTGAAGCCATTATACAGTGTTCAGCTCTCTAATAGATTTATTAGAGGGCTGGGGCAGACTTGTTACAAAGTCTCGGAAAAAGAGCACAGGGAGGGATCTTTGCATCTGCATGCTAAGCCAGCCTTGAAAAAAGGGACCTGAATTAGTATGTCTGGTGAGAAAATGAAAGAGATATCTATCGACAGCCCTCTGTTCTCAAACCCCGGTGACGGCTGAGGTGGCATCCTACTCCTTCAATATGCATAGTCATAGAATCAGGCTCACATTTCTCTTATCAGGACCCATCACCATGCCTCATCCTTAATCATGAGCAGCAGAGAAAGGTCATTACCCAAGCAAATTACCTCTTTAGCATTTGATCATTCTTTTTTTTTTTTTTCCTTTTCTCTTTTTTGCTATTTGGCAGGAAGCATCAGGCAACCTGAAATTCACAGCCTATCCTCTTGCATGTCCACCAACAGTATGGAAACCATGTAACCGCTTTTACTTCAAACCAGTATCTAACATGTGCTTACTAGTAGTACGCTGCAGTGCAAAGCTGATATGCACAATATAATCTTTGTCAACATAAATATTGTCTTTGAAAAGTGCTTTGTTCTTTGAGAGGAATCCATCTCACCAACTTCCCCCCAGACGCATCTGTCCCTAATGAAGTTCCCTCAAAGGATGACATGGAGTGAAAATGGTGAAGTTTCAGGCTGCATATTTGCATTTATGGAAAATACTGAATGATAAAGCTCTCTGACAGTCGAGTGCACTTACGCAGCAGACGCCGTAAAACATCTGTTGAAAGCTGGGCATAATTCATTCCCCAAACACTTGTGCACGCAGGGTAATAAAACTCACACAGTCTCTCTTCATTTATCTGAGTATAGATGTGTGTGTTAGTTGGTCTGTTTCTTTCTCACACACGGGCAACCAAAATCTGCCCATGAACTTACATTATATGACATCTGCAAAGAGGATAGTCCAGTCAGAAATATTATAGAAAGTTAAACTTGATGGTAAGGGGAAAACGTACGGTCATCTTTGACATTCAGTTGCCTTCAGGGGTTATAAATATTATCAGTTCTGTGGTGTAAAATTAAGGGTTAGACCTTAAAATCCTGGATTTTAAGCTCTCAAAAATAAATTATACAAACTAGCAAGCAGAGTTTTCATGGTCTATGTCAAATTGTTAGTTTATTGCACAGGCATCGGACCATTCCCTAAACCCCTCCTCCAAACAGTGATTGTCCAATCACAGCTTAGCAACTGTAACTAAGTCTAACTATTTATTTAATTTAGGCAAAATACGCAGTAAAACTTGATAGAGAGAATGTGCTTTTTGTATCACATTTCCAAAGCCAAAAATACAAGAGCAAAAGTGTAACGAATGCATTTAACATTGTGTTTGTCCACTCTAACGTTAGCATGCCTGGCTAATGTGTTACCCATAACACTGTACCCCAACTGAGCATTTCTTCCCAGGCCAGGAATCAGCATATCAGTCACTATATATATACTATACTATATACTATATACTATTTTTACATGGGGAAATTACAGATGATGTTCAGGACCGACACATCCTCTGCATTGGGGCCAGTGTAACACTGAACCCAGATGGTACGAATCATCGCATCAGAGTTTAGGTTAATGTGAGCAGTTTTCTAATCCTAACATTATTTTTGTAAATATCAACCATTAGAAAACAGTTACAATTAAGTATATGCTAACTCTAACCTTTGTAACGTTTGTCTAGGGTAACTTATTATGGTTATCTTTTTATGTATTTTCTGTATTAAAAATCTGATTGGTAATATGTTAGAAAGAAATAGGTCTTTTCCCTATCATACTGTACCATAATACTAGGACTATCTAGTTACCCTGCAATACAAAAACAATGCTGCTTCACTATTTTTTCTTTAAATGTTCACATCAACTTCTGAGGATGCTGAATTTTTTGCCTGGGACCTTTGATTTTCAGCTTCTGTCTTTTTTGCATCATTATGGAACTACAATAGCATTGTATAACACTAACACGTAACTATGAAATCCGTATTTAAGATCGTTTTGCAGGTTTCTCATTTTAGTCAAACATTAAAAAGTCAGGCTAGGATGGAGTTACAGTTAATGAAATACACCAGTTTACGTTTTTACTTCAGACGGCTATTTCAGTCGTGTGGCTGACTAAAACTGAGACGCCTGCTTATTGTGTCTTCTCCTGTCTGAAATTGAAGACCAGTTATTTGTAAAAAAAAAAAAAAAGAATACCACAAATTACAAGTGGTAAATATGCACTAATAATATCAACAACAACAAAGACAAACACAGACAAGACAAACACATGCTGCACTTGCCACCATGATCAGCTTCGTCCATATGGTGCAGGTCAGGTTTGAAGCACAAAGACTTTGTTTTCTGCATCTGTTGAATCACTGCTGTACACAGGAAAGCTTACATCGGTGTTCACAGCACATATTGTTAGGTACAGCATAGCCTTGATATTCGCCCCCTCCTCTCTGTCTCCCGAAGATTACTAGATACTCATTTACAGGTCTGAGCATTTGTCATCCATTGTTTTTCTCATCTGCCTCACTGGACATGCAAGGCCAAACAGTAGTAACCCAAAAGCTAGTGGTGTATGTGCACAATTTCCATCTCTCTCTCATTCTCTGAATCTCCCCCAACCCTTTTGAAATGGTAGCTATGAATCTTCATTGCATCCGGTGGTGTGGAAAGCAGCCCTCTCCTAAATGACTATTGATGATAATGCCACACTGTAAGGAATGTGAACACAGTATGGAAATGGTACAGCAAGCCTGGAGGACTTGAGAGAGGAGGTGTGCAGTGGAGTACTGTGGTAAGGATAGGCTGGGAGGGGATGCAATCATCCTGTAGTGTACATTTTCTCCAGGGGGCTATAACGTGTTACTTATAAATAAATAGGTCCATGACATACAGGTAAAATTATAGGCTATAAAGTTATTAAAGAGACCTAAAAAAAGGAGATAACTTCAGGGATTTGGTGTCCTTGGTTTGTCCAGTAATGAATAGTGGGATAAAACATTTAATTTATTCAGTGGAAGAAAAAATAAAAGGCAAATATTATGCTTAGTTCATACAGCAGTATAAAGTAATAGACATTAAATGAAATCATGCTCCCACATTTCATACACATTTGGCTAATTTTGTGAGTAATATATGATGTACCACAAATTGTAGTCCTTAAAAACTGAGCTGTTGAGTGGAGATAGCTGCACTTATCATCAAAGACAGTGAATAAATTGTATCCACGGTCTTCTGAAGATCGTGATCCTTTTTTTTCTTTCGATGCCGAAAGAAACAACTTTTGCAGCTAGCTTCTGGGTCTTATGTGCACTGGTGATATGCACTCCCCCGAGGCCTATACAACTTGTCCTTGGTTGTGAGGAACTATGAAAAGTTACCCAGACAGCGCAGTAATCATCTGTTTACAAGCCTTGGGAAAGACAAGGGATGCTGCCTAACAATACAGATGTCATCCATCTGAAGGATTTAATACCGCCATCTAGTGTAGGAGCTCAGCCCAATACTACACCAGGCGAGTTCACAGATGATTTCTGTCTTTTTGATTCAACTTTGTCCAATCTAAATCATTACCGTGTACCTTTCCAAAGTGTGATGGCGATGATTGAGATACAATCTAATTGCTGTTGATGGTTTGCAGGTGCGTGTGTACTACATTAATAAATAACTGACACGACAGGTGCTATAAATAACCACAGCCATGCGTAATCGCCATGCATAAGGATCGCTGCTCTGGCGCCAACCTCACGAATGCAATTCAGTGACAATGTCGGTTTTCTTTGATGTTTTGTGTTTTTATCATTATTATCGAGAGTCTGTTGGAGCAGAGAGAGGTAGGGCCCTATTCATATACAAACAGCTGAAGTCTACATCTATTTATGGCTCGCACTGAGAGTGAAAATCAGGCTTTTGCACAATGTTACAATGACTGAGATTAATAAAACAGGACCATGTATACCATATAAGAACAAAGTAGAATTTCTACAGTAGGTTTTCAAGAGTTGTTATGAAGAAAAATCAACATCTGGCAGAATGATTTTGACTTAATAGTTAAATCTGGAGCCCTTACCAGATACATCAACCTCTACTTAGAGCAAATTCATATATTGGCTCCTGTGGATATTACCTTTAAACATGGATTCACTACCCAGCACATTTGGGCCGAGGCGTTGGATAAAACCTCAACGCCAAAGCAGGCTCTACCGCCAAAAAAGAAAAGACAGGCCAAGAGCTGCGACTGAGACTTGAGTACTCAGAGAACACAGTCTGATACTACTCTTTGATGATAAGCAGAAGTCTTTTCAGTGCCTAAAAAAGGCGTGACGTACAGCTGGAATATACAAACCATGGGCGGAGAAGGACTCTACAAATGTTCCTTTTATATTTTAAGTTCTATTAGTTATTTAAGATGACCTAATGTGCGATCAAACTTTCTGCCCTTCACTGTGTAGCGCCTTGTATGCCATGTTGTGGATTGAATTAACAAGTAAATATACAAGCTGTCATGAACATTTTTATGCTCATCTGGCAGAGATCATAAAATACAGCGATAGGCTATAACAAATCAATGTACAGATGATGAAGCTGTGCCACTCATCATATTTCATTGCTGTCGTTTTAAAATGAAGGCTCCGAAGCAAGGATGTCTCATTTTGTTAAATGCCTGTTGCCTCGACTGCTCTCTTCTCATGTCTCTTCCTCGTCTCCTCCATTTGCATCTCATGAGGGAGGGTGTCACACGTGAGGAGAGGAGGCGATGAAAGGAATCGAGGATGTACAAACTGAGAAATGAGCAGAGGGGACAGTGCTGGGATCAGGGAAAATAACTGTTTTATCAGTGGTAACATGATCTACAATGACGTTTTAGCATATATGTCCACAGAAAACAGGGGGTTGTTAAACTGTAACTTTTGATCTTGGCTCGTAATTATCAGATTCAGATTGCCAAAAAAGCTCTTCCGATTCTTGTCAACAGAATTCTCAGTTTGTTCATAGACACTTGCATGCACAACTTACTTTTTTGTAAAATGGAATGATGTTCCTCTGATATAAATGTGAATACAGATATTTTTGTGTAATAAGAAACACAGATACAAACAAAGATAGTAGTGTTACATTATTACATTCCCATCCCCATATGTACAGGTCCTTTATATCTTGTATATTGTACTAGAGAATTGTTTTTATAGTATTGTAAGAGCATATCATCACGCAAAAACACTAATGAAAAATAACACAAATGGGAAAGTCGGCCTACAGACTGCTCTTTCTCACTTTTTACTGTCTACTACAAGCAAGAAGGTCTGTGCAGCTCAGCCCCAGCCTCCACACCAGTGACACCAATCTTTACCAGCAGCTTACAGTATCGCAATTCTCCCGCCAAGGCCACAAAGCCAACCACCAGAAGACATTACAGACTCTGACAGGGAATGCAAGATCCTAATCAAGACCTTAATGGAGTTCAGAACGCACAAATCTTCTCATGAAACATGAAACCTAGCAGCAAGCGCCTCTGCTTTATCTTTCTCCCGCTCCTCTCTCTTCCCTTGGACTGGTGATGTGGAATAGCATGAGAAGGAAGGCAGTTGCATCACAGAAGATTTTCTGGAGGCCTTGACAGAACGGATGGGTCTCCATTACTGTAATGAGGCTACAGGAATGGCCGCCACGCTTCCCTCATTTATGCCATCTCAGCCCGCGCCTCCTCCAGGGAATACACTCTTTACTCTATAATAGCCTACTCAGTCTTCTTTTACTCCCTCTCTTTCTTGTTCTTTGCTCTTATTCCCTTTTTACTACCCCAGAAATTTACAAGAGGTGTGTACATTTGTGCACATGCACTAGGGAGAAATGCATCACATGAGAATCTTAAAAAGGAATCCTGGTATGTCTCCAGCTATTAGACATTCATAGTATGAAAACAGGGAGTTCATAAAAACTCTGCTTTAGTTGCTTAAATAATACGATATAGTGTTTAATTCAAGTATTCTGGGTGGCATGTACAAAACAGATTTTACGTTTAATCACCCACTTGGCCGAGTTCAAAAAGGTGCAAAGTTGAAGAGAGGTTGGTTAAAAAAAATAAAGAAAGACAGAAATAAGAATCTGTTTTAAAGTTTTATTTTTTTGGTGATTAATTAATTTGCAGGATGTAAGGATGAATTTCCTATTCTGTTTCTCTCTCTGGTGTCTCGTATGGAAGATTGAAAATGCTTACATTAAACAAATTAAACAAAGGAATGAGGTGAAATACAACACAAATTATCTGTTGGCTATTTCTTTTTTGTGTATGCATTTACTGTCATAATTCAATAAAAATGTATGTAAAAAATCACTTCGTTTTTTTGGTCAAAATAAAGTGCATTTCAGAGAGTATCATAGACCCGTGCCAATGCTACATACAACACACTGTCTTTTCAGGTTTCATGAGGATGTGCATTGAGGCTTTTTCTTTTAGAAAATGGATTTATTGTTAATTCCAAAATGAAAAGTAATCAATGGTCCAGTTACAGCTTGCAAACACTGACAGGTTTAATGCAGAGGTATGAGCTAATTCTAAAAGACGTTCTCAAGGTAAATAGCTGTAATTATGACACTACTGGGTGGGTCAATGCCACCTTTTTGCTAACTGAATAAATAACATTGCTGTCTGTCATGGCTGCCATCATAGTGATCATGAGCTCTGTCCATGTTTTCTGTCCAATCATTTTCTGCATTGTGATTTGAATTTAAATTGGCATGGAAAAATTCATATTAGATACAAAAAGCTAAATTATTGCTAAATGATTCCTTTGATCATACGTTTTCATTAAATTATGATGCAGTAAATGCATACATAAAATGGTAATAACATGTATTTCATTCTAATCATTTCTTTGTTTTTGTTTTGCCATTTAAATTATGCCATTATGTTTGGGGTGCACAAACACCAACCATATTTTGAGAAGATTATTCGAACTCTGAAATAATTACTCATTTAATTCAGCTTCTTTGAGCATATATATGCACCAAATAACTGTGCCAAAACCACCTAAAAGTGTCGTTTTTCATGTTATTGCAGTAATATTTGTAGAATAAGAAAAAATGCATGCCAGCTAAAAGGAAAATGTTCTCATGCCTAACTCGTCAGATATCGACATTTTGTCACAGCCCCCGTGTCACATCCAGATGCACAAGGTAACCTTTGGTGTCAGGCAAAAACGCACAAGGGTTTAATTTACCTGCAATGTAAACCCATCCGCGTCAGTATTACATGACTTGAACAGATGACGTAGCACGACATACTTTCCAAAGCGAGACAGTCCCAAGAGGGGTGGAGGTCGGGGTTGAGTGAAGGGTCACACACACGACTTTCGCGTCCCGTTTGAAACCAAGAGTCACCAGTCACTTCCCGAACTAAACCAAGTAGGTTTTCCACCTAAACGTCAATGATGTTTTGTGCATAAACTTAAGCAAAGTAGCGTAGACCTTGTGCTTCAGGATTAGAGGTGTGAGGCCTTAGCACGTCTGCCACGGACGCCACAGGGCCCTTTGTGCGTCAGGAAAGGCTTTGCACGTTGGCCAAGAAAAGTGTTAATCATCCAATAATTTGATTCTTATTTATATCGTTGTGAAAAGACTTTTTTTCCCATTTTGCTCTGAACACTAACATCATCAGGTTTGTTCATCATCAGTCAATTTATCAGTCAGCTTTAACAAATAACAAAAGAAGGCTTATTTCAGTTTGTAATTTTTGTTCCAAAGGTCAAGATTACTTTGGTAATTGCATCAATAGTGGTTGCTTTAAGAGTGTTTGTTTGATTTTTGGTTCTGTTCCCTGAATAATTTTGTTAATAAAGCTCACTGTCCCTTCCAAAGGTTTTCAAGGACAAAACACTTCTTCTCTTTAGAGACGTTATGACAGTGGTCTTACAGTTGAAAATAATGAGCTCCATTAAAGAGCAAGTCTGTGCGTAGTCCTCCTCCTTCAATCTGTTAAGAGGTTAAATTTGATGGGGTTAAATAAATTTGATGGGGTTGAGGTGTTTCTTCATTTGAATGCCAACATTGTTTAAATGTATGCTTTGTACATGTGGTTATGGCTATATGGGAGAATGTGCTCCGAAGAATGGCAGAATCAGTCATTTCAGAAGGTGCCCTAAAACGGAATAGGTTTATGTTCATGTGACAAAACCACTACTGGTCACTGGAATTACGACAGGAGCAAGGGAGGGGACATTATATAGAGTTACATCCAGGCCAGGCTCTGGTCCACTAGCTTGGACAAAATGAAGCATCCACTACAGCAGCTGCTATAACTGAAACCTTTGTGATTTTAATACAGTTAAACTACAGTTACTTTGTTAGCACGGAAAAAACTACAGCTCCCATAAAAAATATATTACTCTTGCAGGTATGTACGTTATGGTACCTTGGTTTCACCATTCAGTCTATCTGCTGTTATTACAGTGATGTCTGGGGAGACCACGACCCTTCTGTGGACCCGTGGCATTTGGCATGCAAATGTCTAGGGCTTATGCAAAATGGTGTTCAATAGAGGCTGCCAAAAACAGAAATATTGAATAAACAACAATATTGAATCGTTTTTCAAAAAACTGCAGTCCTTATTGAAACATATGATACGAGCCAGGCGACACACTGTTTACAAAGGAAAAGTAATTTGCCATTTTGCCACAAACAGTTTGCCTTTCTTGACAGAGAACTGTTGAAGTGATGCCCACAATGAGCAGACACCTCAGGTCTTTGAAGCTGGAAATGGCGACAAAACTATTTCTAAAGACAATTATTAGTTAACAGTCTAGCAGACAAATGAAACAAATTGAGGAAATTCAGCAGCATTGCTACTTGCCCTTGAAACGCTGCAGAGATCACTGTAGTAGCAGCACACAGAGACTTCAAGCAGGTTCTTGGAAATCAAACCTGTCTACAGATTTGTTTTCAACCTTTTATCTGCTATTTGGTAGAAATTGGGCACATAATGCATGATGCACACCACCAGCTGCACTTTTGTACAGTGTTGACGAAAAACTGTAGAGCATTAGGTCAAAACGCTTCCTGTCTCAGTGCCCTTTTATATGCTGTTATGGGTCCACAGATCATCCGCCAAGAAAAGACTGAATTCCCTCTTCATCGCTATAAGGTGTTGTCATGGTGATTGGTATTTGGTTGTATTGTTTTTTGTTTTCTGATGTTGGCTATGTTTTTTTCTTTCCTGTGGTGAGCAAACGTGTTTATAACGTGAAGGTAGGAATGTGTGTTGCGATTCCAGGTCTTTTAGAAAATACCCTTGTGAAAAATACTGGCCGAACACCCGCCATTAATACAGAATTTAATAAAAGAGAATATAGATGCATGACATTTCACTCCAAGATCCCACCAATCCCACCAGTCATGGTTTAAATGCTATTGATCTCATTTCAGAGCACACAGAGGTGGAGAATTGCCTAGCTTGACTTACTAAAGTCCTACAAAAGCACAGCTCTCAGGTACCTTTTCAATAGCAGATGAAATCCTTCCCAGCCTTTTCCATTGTTTGCACACACTATATACTATATACAGATGAATGAGGCATTACACAAAGCAACAGTAAACACATAGAAGCTTAGGGTCTGTTTGCTTATTCCTTCTAAAAAATGATTAGCATTCGTTGTATGTTAGACTATTAGTTTTTGAAAGCGCATCCATTGCTTTGTGTTTTTATAAAATATGTATTTAATCTCAATCATAATGTAAATTAATGGCACATGGTAATTCCACCTTGGGGTAGAGGGTCTCCTGAGTAAGATCAACTAATTAACTCATTGCCAGAAGAAGTCCTTTTATCAAATTTCTCCCTGTAATTGGGAGACAGGATCTTAATTTTCAGTCTCTGCATAACAAGCCAAGCAAATACAGTGTTAGCAGTGATTGCAGTGTGGCATCTTGACTAAACAATGAGTGAACATTGTCAAGAATAAAGAACAAGCACATGTAAAACATGTTTGTCTGTGACAAGTTCGTTCATGGTCCATAATGATGTGAAAATCTGTAATGAGGACAAAAAGATTATACATTCAGAAAGTAATAATACATTTGTATTGGTAAAAATCCTAAAATATTTTTAATGCAATTAAAATCTGTCATATGTTTAGAAAAGTTAAAATGTAGTCATTTATTTTACAATGTTTATTTTATTCTTTATTGTTTAAGGTGTAATTATTCTGTTATCTGGAAAGTGGTCTGATGAGTTTGATGAGTGTTTTTGTGTGCATGAGTTTACTGAACACAAACTACTTTCTGCTAGTTGTGTATATTAATGTAACTTAAATAACACATGTATTCTGTACTAGATTTCTAAACTGTTATATTTTTCATTTTGAGTAAAAACTTTCAGTTTTGGGGCTAACATATCCATAACCTGACAAGCATGCCATGTATAATAGAGCCAAAGCTCTGACAAAGAGCTTGACCATTATGCTACATTTACCATGTTTAAATGCATGCATTAGTGACGTTATTAGCTTGCAATACATACAAGCTGTGTGCAACTGCACATCGCTGAGAGCCCATACAATGAATGGTTTTGGTATTGGGTAATGGCTGACATCTGATAACTGCAGACTCACACAGCAAAGGTCCATTAGCTCGAGTATATACCAGCTATCGGCCTTGATATAATCTACTGGATCATTGACTGTATATAAAGATGGACGACGTGAGATCTCCACAAAAGTGAGGCCAAAACATTTAGATCACCCGCTGGTGGTGGGCTGCAGTATAGGGCATAAATCCTAAATGGGCCAAACTAAATACTCAAAGTGCGCGTCAAATAAAGATGGTATCTGTCATTTTAGGCAGTTCTTATCTCATGTTCAAGTGTTCATTTTTGTTTGGTTTGGTTTGGTTTTAATTAGTTATTTGATGACTACAAATATGGGGTGAAACATCTTGACTGACAGCTGAGCCCGGCTCGCAATTGAGTCAGGTGGGTGTATGGGAGGGAACTTGATACCACGGCTCCACCGCCCAATCGCTACTGTGCAGACTCTGGCTCCATATGACATCACCAGCGCGAGATGGCAGCGCTCATATCTGGGATATTTTGGCTTCATTTTTGTACAGTGGGAGGAAGTGGAGACACACCGTCTATCCTTATTCGTTAAGTGACAATGTACATTGTACTGGACATACAGCACCTGGCTGAATCATTTCCATACCCAATACCTGTCTCAGCAGTAAGCCAGTGGCATGAAAGACCATCTCATTTACAAAGCCAACTCAGCAGTTAAGAAACTGCTTTGTTTTAATGGTCACAGATTATTGGGACAGCTGAGTCCTTCAGGGAATTGCTGAGCAATTCAGAATAGACATTCTACATACACACCAAAGAGCGAGAGGGCATTTCTTTTAGAGATGTTTTTTTTTTTGTAATGAATGGTTTGTTTGTGTGTAATAAAGTGATGTAACTGCGAGGTCTAGACTCTCATCTCTAAAATTGATCATTTTAGGATAAAGCAGCCAAGATGAAGCAGGAGACAGTGGTCTAGCACAAAGTGCGGTTTGTGGTTTTCTGATAAATTTCTGAGAATCAAAGAGGCATTTAGTGCAAAAATCATCTACAGTAGACAGTGAGTGAAGTTCACAGTCCATGAGTCCAGTGTCTGACATGACCATAGTAAATGTGGTATACATTATTAGATTGAAGGACTAACAAGCTTTATTTTGAAGGGTATTATGTATTATAAGTGGCAGAGAAGTGTCAAGGAAAAAGCTTTTTTTATTAATGACCTTTGTCCCCCACAGCAAAGCAGGACAATATGAATTTTCCAATTGGGTCACAATAGCCATTACTGAGAAATACAATTTGCCACATAATGCCTTTTCTTCTTTTTTACTCTTTCTCTTCCTACTACCTTTTAGTCTACCTACATGGAGGAACATTTGATTAATTATTTTTCACGAGTTCATGTTTTTGCTGAAGGGAATTTAGCTTTGGTGTTTTCCTGCTCCGTGAACACCTGTTCCTGTCTGAGTGAGCGTATGGGAGTATTTATGGTATGGTAGTTTACTTGCTTATCTTAATTTAAGGTTGTGGCTGTTAACTCTTCTCTGCTTGCCTCAGTTGAAAGACAATGTCTGTGGTGGACAATTAACTTGTATTCTTATTGTTTCTGTATAATCTTAAAGATGACAGTTGTTCTGTTTATTTTTATTATATGTCTGCACATGTTCAGTTCTCACTGCCATGTCTGACCATTGCAGTATAGTTATATAATTTTAAGTGGCTCCCGAGGCTTCTCACATTTTCATTCTACTACTGTCCTTCATGTGAGGTTGGGGGCAGTTCCCCCATTTCATTTTCTATAATATGTATTTTGTGGAGTGCTTGCTAAGGAGCTGACAAAGGGATTTTCACACAGACATACAGTACTTACACAAACATGATCAAGCTTTAAGGTGTACTTTGAAACGAAGCCATCATCAACAAAGAGGCTGTGATGTTTGCTGTGATCACATCATTAATTCAGACGCTCCTGAACCATGAGCTGCGTTGCACTCAAATGTATCTTCCCACATTAACAAATGTTAGATATTAATCCTTAAAAGAGATACAGGCAGGCCACAGTTCAAAGCAAAAGCATATAAGTCAAAAGACAGGTTGCCAACTTGGCCTATTTCATCATGAAACAGCATTCATTTTCGCACTGTTTCATCTACCAATCAACTTAACACAAATGCTTGAGATGAATGGAATCCATTATCTTTCCTCCACTTTGAAGGTCAGCCAACTAACTTTTAAAGTTATTGTCCAAAAAAGGACACAGCAGTGGTGGGAAAACATTTCCACTTTCAAGAGTTACCTCACTGGATGTCAGAAATTTCTCATTTGGAGTTGACAAGGTGCTGCTGGGAGCAGAGCAGCATCACTCAGGGACAGATCTCTGGCTGTGGCTCCTATCTCTCATTTTCTCTCTGCAAATACACCCCCATACCTGCTCACATAACCCACAGACAGCCAGGCTGCGCACCAGTGTGGGCTCCCCACTCTCAACAACACAGCATGCTGGCAGGCTCGCAACAGAGAGGTAGTATAGCTGTGCTTCACCACAGTATCATTGTGCCAAGTGATGTAAAGTTGTTGCTGCAAAGCTGACTGCAAGGCCTGATGTTGGTGTTTGTAGTGTAGCCTTGATTGGTAAAGAACGCGGTCTAAGCTTTATCGACACCGAAACCACCATTAGAATGAGTAGGAAGCAAACACGTAAACAGGATGAGTGATGCAGCGCAATAAGTTTGAAGGATGTAGTTTGGTAAAGATTTGGTAAATTTGTGCCACAACCCTTTTCACATTTCCATGAGCCATGGCCCATGACAATGCCCTTTGGTCCTCAGACATCCATGAAGTAATTAATAGTTGACTTAGAGGGATTATACTACATGAACATGCCTTTGTTTTGGTGACCTTGGAGAGGTTGACTAATCTCTCTAATTGAGTACTTGTGAACACTATTGTTCCCACTCTGTTCCAATGTCAATTTGTTCATGTTTGTTGATGAGGTCCTCACACAGTATCTTCGAGTGTTCGCAACGCGAGTGGCGGTATTATGACAATCTATTTATCTGGAAGCTATTTGGCAGCACGAGACACTGCTTCCAGTGAAATGCTTCAGATCAGGGAATGGTGCTTATAATTAATGTATTCAAAACAAGGGAAGGAAAATAACATTGCGTGGAAGTCACATGTAATATTAAAATCATGTTTTCAGTGTTCTCTTTTCTGTATCACTCTGCACAGTATCAGTGGAAACGATACTAAATATTCATACTTTAATAGTATTTCTGCATTTTACAATGGGATGATGGATTTCCCTGTCTATGCCCTCCTTGAAAACCCAGTTTCATACATATTTAATAAGGTCCTCTAAACAATTTTACATGTTGTCATCTTCAATGATGCATGCCATCAAACTCATAGGAAAAGTGTTTCTTTCCACCCCCATTGTCTGCAGCACAACTATCACCACCACACCCACTCTGTTAGACTGCCAACAGTCACAGGTCAGTATTTATTATCAAATCTTTCAACCCTGGCTCAGATGGATGGCTGCAATCTCAAAGCACCTGTAATGAAGCATGTTCATATGATATAGGCCTATTAGTAAACAAAGACATGAATTTGAATTATATGATTGTACCTTTTAAAAAAACATGTCTAGAGAGTGTAGATGCGCCTAAGCTAAGTGGAATACATCAATCACAACATCCCCGAGGCTGCTTCAGTACATGCCGAAGCAAATGTTCCCAGTTCATTGACAAGAAAGTAGTAAATTAATGTAGATAAGACACATGTTATGGAAATAAATCACAGAAATGAACAAAATGTTTGGACAACTCCCAGCACATTCAGTGAAATCTAGTTGAGCTACACCAGTGCCTTGTAATGTATGTCATTAACTGTACTATAAAGCTGGATGAAGTTAGACTTCACGAAAACATCACGATCGCCCCCTAGTGGCAGGCTTCCAGATAGAAATGGGCCAAACTAAAAACTCCCAGTACGCGTCAAATCAATTTTTCCTAAAGATGGTTTCTGTCATTTTAAGTAGTTTTTAAGTTTTTTTACACTTATTTATGTTCAAGTGTTTGTTTTCTCACATAACTTTGGCTTTAGTTAGTTATTTGATGCTATAAAAAAGGGGGTGAAATGTCATGATTGACAGCTGAGCCCTGCTTGCCATTGAGTCAGGTGGGTGTATGGGCGGGAACTCCACCATCCAATTACTACTGCGCAGACTCTGGCTCCAAATGATGTCACCAGAGCAAGATGGCAGTGCTCGTGTCCTTGATGATGGCTTCTCTTTTGTACAGTGGGAGGAAGTGGAGATGCGTCGTCCATCTTTATTTAGATCAATGATGTAAAGGCATGTACTGTAAAATATTTTGTATTATGTAACTATGCAACCCACCTATTTTTGCACCCTCATGAGTGTGTGCATCCATATGATGGCCCAAGATATCGTTGTGGAACTAACCTGTGTGCTAACAGCTTGTGACAGTCCATTTCATCCTGACAGAGACAGTATAACTCTGCTGGGAGGGAAACAACTGAGAGAGAACATGGAAATTGACGATACAATGACAGCCACCATTCACACCATATCACCTCTCTCTCTCTGTCTCTCTCTCTCAGACACACACACACACACACAGTTTTGTGTCAAGCACTCAGTTGTACTTCTCCAGAAAACTTGCAATTAATTCTTGTAAAAGGATTTGCTTCCCTTTTTCTCCCACAATTTATCTTGGTGCATTGGTCACAGGAAAAGAGATAACCTTTGTGTAAATGAACACTTACAAATCGTACAAACATGCGATTGAGATAATATTAAATAGTCAAGAGTATCATTTGGTCCCTTTCTTCATCTGCAGCCACGGGCTTTCAGAGAATTCATAAAAGCAAAACCTCATTAATTTGGATAAGAGAATGAAACAAGTGTCTAAACATTTTCAGTGGATTTCCTGAATGTTAAGTTTAGTAAGTAATTAAATTATTAGTTAGAAGCAGGACTAAACCTACACACTTATCTTTACTTAGACATTTGGAATCCACCAGACAGAACACAGAAACCAGCATCAACTATCCTGCCCAGAAAGCATGATGCATGATGAACCCAGCGAGCACAGACCCTGCGAAGGAGCTTGACATGTCCAAGAGGTAGGACCGTATGAACGGACAGGGCGTAGACCACAAGGTGAATGACATGAAAGCTTCAGCAATAAGCCTAATGAGACCTCTCAAATTCGAAGTCTTTCCTCAATTAACTAACTTTTAACCTCACTCTAACTTTAAACTTCAAAAACAGAAAAAGGTCATTATTGCTTTTCCTTCCACCCATGTGGCTGATTTAATTTATCTCTAACCTCCCCCTCAACTTATTAAAGTCCTTACTTTTAAACTACCAACAGGTACAGAAAGCCGTCCTGAATAGTTCTTACAATGTGTCCTCTGCAACAAATTGACAGTAATATAGTTTAAAGGATTAGTCATTGTCAGATATTTATTAGGTATGTCAGATAATGCAACTCAAGCTTATACAGATGGTACTCGCCGCTGCCAATGCCTTATTGACAACTATTGTAAATAGACCAGGATTCAGAGGACAAGGACTGTACTGAATGTGTGCTTCTGCCATCCTATAATCAAGTTCCGGTTCCATTAACAGAGCCCTGTCTTCAGCAAAATGTCTCCCCCATTAAAAGATTTGCAAACTGCTCCTCTTTCCCGCATCCACTCCCACGCGAAAACATGCTGTTGCCTAATTCATTTACCCATGTTTCCTTTGCACACCAACAGTATAATTGCAGTGGTAATTGACGTGCAAAAGCAGCAAATTGGAATTGGAATGACATTAGCAACCCAGCAATGCTCGCTGCTTCTTCTGACCTAACCACAATCTCACAGTACATGCATGCATAGACCCCTACATCATGAACACAAATTTATAGCAAACACTATGAGAAACTGATGCATCTGCGCAGCTCAGCTTCCTGGTACATTCGGGTTGCTCTTTGCCAGTGTGCATCTGGCACTTTCAAGGCTTACAGGGGGGTCCACAGGGATCTCTCTGCCCTCTGTAGTCAGCTATGCAAAGCTACAGCTGAAGGTCACACGGCTTAGGTCATGTGATTTAAAAAAATAAATAAATAAATAAAAAATAAGCCCATTACATGTTTATCAACAACAGAAAGAAAATAGGGGGAGCTTTCCAAAAGCAATTATCCATGATATTCCAAAGTTGCATAATGGTATTCGTTTTCCATGGAGGGGTTAGAGGGTGATATTAGAGCCAAAAAAGGGAGCAGTTTTGATCAGAGGCTGAAATGGATAAATGGGAGTGAGTATGAAGGCTATGAATAAACAGTCCATGAAGTAAATACATTTCAAAGAGACGAGTGAATCAT
The DNA here is from genome assembly GCA_037974645.1 of Hollardia meadi. Lineage (NCBI taxonomy): Eukaryota > Metazoa > Chordata > Actinopteri > Tetraodontiformes > Triacanthodidae > Hollardia > Hollardia meadi. Next base: position 6,311,448 of record JBBPCS010000917.1, on the reverse strand, counting down.
ATCCCAAGATTGGTGTCAGGAAGTGAAGATCAGCACATAGTGTGCTTCGGCTATGAGAGTTTCAATTTTAAAAGGTGCAGCAGCTCTGTGAGGCCGTCAGCATGCTAACATGCTCACAAGGACAATGTTAACATACTGATGATTAGTAGGAATAATAATGTTCATTATGTTCACCTTAGTTTATAGCTTTTGTTTATATCATCAACAATAAACACTAGTACAGCTCTTGCTAATGGGATTGCCATTAGTTTTTTATATGTCATGAAGCAAAGAATTAGGCGATTTATAATTTTTGACCTAATGATGTCAACAAACATTATCAGCTCAAACCTGATTGTCTAATTTCATAGCAATCTATCAAATAGATGTGGAAAAATTTGGCATTAAACCTGAAACCTGATGCTCATCGTGGTGCTACTGAGTCATCAAAGTCTTATACAGTAGCTGCATTTTCACCGCAGGAACTTTCCTCAGGGACAAGGAACCTTTGTAGGAACTCCAATTTTCTCAGCAGGGACGAGGGTCTAACTTAAGTTCTGGAGACATTATTTACCTCCTAAAATGTCCCTGCTCAAGAGGAAGCATTTTCTAAAAGATCAACAAAAATTAAAGAGACCAAAACCCAAACTTTGGTTTTTGTGGCGCTTGTAGCGCTGAAATTTCTGATTGAGAACTTTTTACATTTTATTTTGACCATTTTTAAAAAGCTGCAAACCGCAAGTTGCATTTTTTGTATTTTGTTTATTGTACTTTGACACATCAACATGGAGTTACATAAAACAATATACAACAGATGGACCGACAACAGTTCTGCAAAAATCACATGTAAAAACAGCTCACACTTTTTGCCTAATCTAAGTCAGTCTTTAAACAGCAGTGGAAATGCAAACAACAGGCTAAAGGAATGTTTTAGTTCTTTCAAAAGTAGTTCTGGGACTAAAAGTTCAGGGCGCTTTGGTGGAAGCGCAGCTGATGATACACGGTGTGGGAACCATGAATGCCTGTAGACAAATTGGTGCCAATTCACCCAAACAATAACCCAGAGATATATGTACCAAATTTTATAGCAGTTTTCAACAGGCCTGCCCACAGAAATGGCTGGGCCCCTGAAAATCCCAGTGAATGGGCCCTCCCCAAATCTGCTTTATTCATATCAACACATGAGAGTGCTCTCTGTCCTACATAAACACATGCAGAATGTCTTCGCTATTATTTTTTTCATTATGAAATAGGCTACTTTTTATGCAACAATAAATAAAATGTATATTGTTTTTTCAATAGATAATGGTGAGTATTTTTGTTCAAAATAAAATTGTTACTTATATTAGGATGAACATGATTATTCCTGACCTTCATGGGCCCCCCCTATAGTGGCTGGGCCCCAGAAAGCTTTGCCCTTTTTCCCCCCTTATGGGCAGCCCTGGTTTTCAAGACAATACAGGAAAAGTCAGGGATCACAGAAGTCAATAGGATCCGTCCTGTGTACCCAGGCCAGTCTCATTACCAGGTCAACACATACCGATGCATTGTTACGGCCCCACGTGTCTCATCCCGATGCACAAGATACAATTTAGCGTCTGGATGAGATGCACCAGGCTTTAATGTACCTCCAAGGAAAACACATCTGATACAATATCAGACATTCTGAACACAATGCGACTTAGTTTACAAAGCAAGAAAATTCCCAAGAGAGGAGGAGGTCGTGGTCACACACAACTTTCACCCAGGAGACCAGAGTTTGGGTCGCCTGTGAAAACAAAGGTCACAGATCTTTTTTTCTAAACCTAATAATTTCTAAACCTAATAATTTCTAAACCTAGTAATTTTCTGTGCCTAAACCTAACCAAACATCACTGATCTTTTGATAAATATAACCGCTTGGTTTTTGTGCCTAAAATTAACCAAAGTAACCTAGACCTTGATGAGACAGACACCAGCCGCTAAAGGGAAGACTTTGCACATTGAGGCCAGACATAAGGGTACCTTGTTGTCTGGATGAGACTCAAGGGGTGGGAGGCTTTATGTGTTGCTCACAGACGCTAAAGGGAAGACTTTGTGTGTCGGCTGCAGATGCTAAACGGTATCTTGTGCATATGGATGAGACACGAGGGACGGTGACAAAGCGTTGGCTTCCAACAACCTGGGATTAGAACAGGTTGGTGTATCATTCTTATGAAAACGCTCACCGCAGGAGCCACCAATACCCAAGACAGAAAGTTAAGACAGCAATTATAAAGCACAGTTACTGCACAACCACTACACAGTACAAGTTAAGACAAATGATTATGCAGATCTATAGATAAAGAACTTCAATGCATAGCCGTTGTGCACAGAAAATGACAAAAAACCCAGTGGCTTTTGATCAAATATGCCCCAAATTTTATGTCATCTTTGCTTCCAGGTATAGCTTTCTGTTCATCTAACCCCATTAATGTTATCCACTTTGCATGTAATGAGGCAACAGCTCCAACTTCATGTTGGCTGGCATGTGCCTCTTCCTCAGAGGAGGATGCAAGGGCAGGGATTAAATTGCATTAGCCGTGTAATTATTTCCCTTGAAATGGATCATGACAAAAATGAGTGTCTTGGGCCGTGTGCAGTAATGAACTACAGTTCATTCCTGAGCTCTACATACCCTCATACTTTCCATGTCGATTTCTTGCTTTGTTCTAGTTTGTTTCCTTGGATACAATATATATTTTTGTCTTTTTATGTTGGTCAGTCTTCCTGCCTGTGTGTCTTAATCTGTCGTTTTCAGCATGTGTTCACGTTTATTCCCATACACATACTGTAACATACTATGAAAATAAAAGCTATTTCATGCATGCATGCTCTCTGCAGCCCATTCAATATAATGCAATACAGGAAGACACTGTGAACTATGATTAATGGCTATTTGCCTCCTGCATCCTGGACAGTGCATTTACTGGAAAAGACCTGGAGACGTTGTCTATCCAAAATGATTTTGTTTTACTGAGTTTTTTGGGATTTGGGGTGTCTGGCAGTGGCATTGAATTCTTACTCACCCAACCTTGAAAAAAATGGCACAGTGCAGCATGGTTACGCCTCTCACATTTTCACAAACTGTCACAAAAACAACAAGCAGAGGACACATATTGCTTCAGGGAAAAGTATGCATACTAAGATATTGTTTCCTTTGAAAATACATGGAAGACCTTCAGCTTTGGTATCTCGCCTTCTGAGTGTTGTTTTTGCGATGCTGAGCACAGCAACATATCTTGGACTAGGTTACAGAGACACTGTCAGTACTGACGGAAGACAATTAGTCAGCTATCGCTCACAAGTGACAAAACCAATTAGGATCACCCGGAGAAATTTGGTTTAGGCTTGCAATTACATATGCTTGATAAGCATTATCACCCAGGCAAGGTGTTGTGTGGCTTTGTGTGTGTGCAGAATCATCTTTAAGGACCTCAAACATGATTCCCATGGCGAGGTTGAAAAGCTGAATATAAATGTTCTATCTGTAATTCCTTTTCACACAGGTGTGTCACACCATAGCTGAATGTAATCACCTCCTGACTGTGAAAACATTTCTCTCTGAACCTAAATCAAACACCAGCTCAAACTTATGTGCTATGTCTTTGCCATAGAAAATGTCTTTTATATACCACATATACAATAATTGTACAGTGTCAGCTATTTAAGTTGCTCGGAATTAGAAGAATGTGTGTTCTGGCATATTTTTGTTTTCTTTCTCCCTATTTCTGTGCATGCCTCCTTCTGCTTTCTCTTTACACACAATAACAGATACACGTACACATAAACCCAGCATGAAGCATTCAAGTAAAACTGTTTCTGAAAGATGCGATCCAGGTCAGAATTGGACTTCCTTCAGGTACACTTAAACTCAGGATGTTAACATCACTTCTCTCAAGGACAGTAGGGAGCCATACTGAAACTACAGGACTGCATATTAACTAAGATGACTAGTAACACCTAGTTACCACTCTTGGATACTTCTAACCATCTGGCAAAGCGTGTAATAGTAGGAGTAGAGAGTGATTTAAGGTTACCCTGCATGCAGTGTTTCTTTGGCTCAGTTGTTGTCCAGTCTGAGGAGGGACTAAAACAGTGTGGCTGCTTATTGTTCATGCTTAATTACATTTTTTCATCCACCACCTCAGTAATTAAGCTCTAGCGTATTTTCTTTTAACTGTGGATCATCTCTTGAGTGCAGACGTCCCATTAGGATCAGCAGGATTTCCAATGGAAGGGTGTGTTGCTTTCTATAGAGTTTTTCATCATCTTTTAACTCATCGTATGGCCCGCAACTTTACCGTTTAGGTTCAATCACTGCACTCTGATTTGTTTCTAGACACAGCAGGCAGCTGTTTGCAAAGGAAAAGCTCTGGAAACACATTGTACACTACCTGTCCAGCATCAGACTGGAGGCAGACAAAGTTATCGACAAGCTGGTGAACACAGAGCCAGATATTTCCCTCAGGAGTTGGTGGAGTTTAAAACAGTGCTCCAAGGAGAGTAAATATCAGAGTTAGACTTAACTCCAAATGAATGCTAATGTGACTCCATGTCTGCTGAATGTGTAAATAAGCACTGCTAGCATGATGGCTAACAAATTTGTGATAAGATGTCAGTGTTGTGTGTACAGCCTGTTTCTACTGCCTCCAAAAAATCTGTTATTGTTGATTTAACCATAAAAACTAGGGCTTGAGAACATAAACATACACTACAAGATAAAGAAGATATAAAGGCATGTGTGTAGTAGGAAGAGTCAATCCTAAAGTAGCAAAGTTATGAACATTTAGGCTTTTGTTGCCTTTTTGACATTCTGCAAAACACATAATTCAACTACTAAATCCAAATTTAAGAAGCCCATGGTTTATCATTTTCACAAATTCGGGATCACTATGAATTACGTGTATTACAGTGATATGAACTTGCAGCCATTCTGCTTGCTGTGTATTTCGCAAGGGAATATGCAGTTAATCCCAACTGGAGTTCCACGCTGAGTCTTATTAATATATAAAATTGGTTGTCTACTGGCTGGGTCTGTAGGCAGCTTAGTTTGTTTGCCCAGAATAAGGTGGGCATCCATGACAAGCAGGTGTATCTGCCAGTCTCCAGCTTGCTACGGCATTAACAAGATCCTCACTTGGGAGCCAACACAGAACATCAGACTTCAGGGAGCGAGGGCTGCTGATTGAAGCCGATATGCACCCACATAATTCCGACCATGTCATTTCTAAGACAAATGAAGCATGACATGTTTAGAAACATATGTTTGAAAAGCTTTACTCCTGATTTTACAAAGGTCAAACTGCATTAGAAAAAAAAGGGCGGGTGGCGCTTGTGTGTGTGTGTGTGTGCTGAAGGCAGCAGACATTTGAAGCTGACTCATATTGTCACAACAGAAAGGGGAGGTTGGAGCAGATGTGCATAGAAGAGACAGTTGTATGGAAGCATCCCACTAGTGGCCAGGTGAGTGCCCTTTTTCCCCGTGTCGACTTCTGTTCTATGTGCTTAACAGTGTTTTAACAGCTGCATGTTAAATTCACCATCAATTTCAACTCCCTTGTAGACTGGATACAACACAGCTGAAAAAGGTAGCACTCAATGAATGTAGTATATGAAGAGATTTAAACTGCCCACACATGATCTCTCACAGTCTGCAGCTTAATGTATTTCAGCCGCTTCATAGCCCTGTATCAGCACTTGGTATTACCTTCAGAGTGTCACTGAAAAGCCTTCTTCCTGGCACAATCAAAGGAGGGCTAGGACTTCAGAATCCTGCCTGTCAAAATTCAAATGGACCCTTTAGGTGCAGTGTCATTCATCTCTGCTCAGTCAATAGCTGGCTGCTCTGTCCCTCGATTGATTATCAACTGCAAGGGAGGCAAAGAGGGACGACAGGCAGGCCTTTTGTTCCCTCTCCTGAAGAAGGACTGCCAGCTAAATAACTCGCCACAATTAAAATCTCAATACATCAGCTGGAGTTTTCTTTATGGTGGATCCCAGCTGTTATCTAAAGCACTGAATGAAAGGAGACAGAAGAGGTCCAAATGCACAGAGATGCTTATGGTGCCAAATATAGCTACCTTCTTCTGATTAGATTTGTATACATGTGTTTACAAAGTATGACTCACTTTCAAATATAGAAGAAAAGATCATTTACTATCTGACAAATTGGATTTATCATACGGAGGGTTGAGTTCACGGTTATAGGTTAAAGACAGCTCAGTGGCAAAGGCCAATGAAAAAGGTCAGTGCTCCTGTTGCACTTTAACCCCGCAGATGATTGCTCATCATGATGAATTAAGTCTCCTTGACAAAGCAGGGAGCCAAGTGGACAAGGGTAGAGCCTGGAGACATGAACTTCAGCTTGCTCTGTCAGCTTCCATAGCCTCCTGCAGAATGAATAAGTTAACAAGATGTCATAACATTAGCAAGTGAATATCTGGAGATTTGGACTCCGAATGCATCTCACCACTTTTCCGGTGTTATGCTGACTGTTACATACAAAAATGCACCGTCCAGTCTGCCAGTCTTTCTTTTCCACAGGAACTTTTGCTGCTATAATATTTCAGTCACATGGAAACAAACGTTGATACCTCCACAGCAATGAGCCACAGTAAAATGGAACTGGGAATGAGGTCAGATTTCACCCTGCATTCATACAGCAAGGCATCCTACCTGTGTTTAATGTGATCAGTATACAGAAAGAGGAACTTTAACGGATAGATGCAGCAAGTAATTCAGGCACTGCATGGAACCTAATGAGGGATAGAATTCAGAGAAACCAATCTTTTTTCCCCCCATTTGTGGCACCAGGTCGTTTCATAGAGCTACACTGCCCTCTAAAAAGTCTGAGAGGTACTGCAGCACAGGTTCTGATTCATCCAGGCTCTGATAATGTCCCTTTTTATGTATACTAAAATCTTAGCTACAGTATCAGCCTCCTTGTGTTAGAACCAGTGACCAGTAGATTTCACTGTCTGCATTATGCTTAAATAGTAAACTTGAAGGTTTGCCACACAGCACGGCCCTGAAATATGCATGACGGGAAGCCAAGGAATGCACAAATGTGAATTGATCTCTCCAATCAACATGATGAATGAGGAGTGCCAGCCGTTCTTTCTGCAATGCCAGGTCTTGCTCTGCAGTATTGTTCATTCCATTGTGTTTTGGGAGAGGATCAGGGTTTCGTAGTCGATATGCCTTTCGCAATTAAGTGAGGCTATGCTGTTATTACATAGGTCAAGACCGTATTTACATGGAGCTATTTGCAGATTCTGTGCTCACGTCTCTCTGGATTCATCTGTTGAAAACAGAATGGGGAATGCAATCCTGTTTAACTAAAACACTTTCATCGCAGATAAGTGAATATCTTGCATCTCAGTGTTTCTTTTCAAAAAAAATGTTTATGGAGTATAAATGCAATGAGAGAAAGAGGCAGGCGTGTGCATTGTGACTGCAGTTCCTTTATTCAAAATCTTTTCAAACATTTCAAAATGCGTCAAGATATGAAAAGGAATGTTTCATAACCTGCAGATAACATATAATTCAATACAGTTCCAACTTTATTTCAGACACACAAGAAGGTCCTTAGCAATGAGAAAGAGACATACAAGATAAGACCACAACAATTCAACATTCAATTTAAAAACAGTTGATATATAGGCTATCTCTCCAGTGTTTTACAAGCCTGGATGAGTACCGAGAGCAGCTCTTCCTCGGGCTGGTTGAAGCTTCTATGATGCTGCTCTCAGACTCATCCAAGCGACACATAAAATTGTACATCAGATGTCTATCCAGTTTATCACATACTGTACATAATTGCTTTATATCACCAAATTGTTCTTGACACGTGCGCTGAGAAATTCACTGTTCATATCAAAACATCTTTGTTTGCTAGCAACGTGCCTACATGTAAGACTTGAGGCACCATTTTTCCTCTCCAGTCCTTCTCGCACTCTCCAGACAGGGTGAAACGCAGCAGATGGCAACATCTGTAAAATTCGCCTCAGCTTGCACACCACTGGAGGATCTCATTATATGTGGGCTTCATGCATTGTTTTTAATATTCCACATAAACACGGCAATTATCTCTTTGTCATTGTTGCAGCTTCACCGGGCTGCAGGTTGTGTCTCTGCACTTAATGAGCAAATCCTTTGTTTTTATTACGACCTGGGTGTTTTTATATATATATATATACTGTATATTTTTGATCATCAATCCTATGATAAAACTTTACTCGCCATCTTTCCTGTAGAGACTTTAGGCAACAACATCACAGCAGTTAAACTCTGAGAGGGAAAGTGAACACCCTCAAACTGTCTGTTATAAACATCAGTGGGTATTTACAGTGTGACAACGTTCCCTACAAATATCAGTTCAGTAGGCAGATTTCTTGAATAGGTGACGAACTGAGCTGAACAGTGAACGCTGACGGACAGGTGCAGAATGTCAAGAAGTTAGATAAACTAGAGCAGAGGTGTAACCTTACTGTACACATTATAATTTGTTTGTGGTTATTTTTAATATTCAAGTTTAATATACTACTTGTGTTGTCTAAGTAAATATAAGAATTACGAATAGTATGCAGAGCCGATGTATAATTAACAGCAGTCTTATTAAATTACAATTCATCATATTTACTGTATTTATATATTTATTTTGAAACAAAAGCCTTTTAAAATTTATCTTACCACTATAATCATTTCCCTAACTCTTTATGACAAACCTGCGAAACAACCCTCTGCGCTGTAGGTAAACATTAACATCTGAAGTCTTGTGAAAATACAATCTCATTAAATTAAACCAAAGGGAGTCAAGTGTGTTGTGAAGTGGCAGTGGATGATCCTGCTTAGTCTGTATACTTGATAGAAAGGTTTATGTGCATATGAGCTATTGATTTTGTGATTCCAACAGAGCAAAAGCAATCGAAGAGCGTCCTTTTACTTTGTCAGATGTCACGTAAACAGAGAGTCTTCTTTCATACCGTTTGTCTTTCCTTCTCAAGAGGTAATGTCACGGGGAATGATCCTTTAACGTTGATCAATTGTGCCACCTGACACCATCATGAGAACAATTAACTCCTGTTCCAGCCCTGGAAGGAGACCTGAGGGGAAAGCTCCTTCTGTGGACAGATTTGTTCTGAATGCTGGTTTGTGTGCCAAAATATCCAGTCTCAGTGCTATTCTGCAGCCCTATGTGCAATGTGTCTGGCACTGTTATCAATTGTGCTCCAGATTTCTATCCACCCACCACAGTGGCTTTCAAACTTCGCTGGGAGCTCTTTTGTTTTGTGACCCACAATAATTTAATGGACTATTGTGCAGGTTTATTGAGCAAAATTTATCCCCTTTTCAGGCTAACCTATTCTAGTTTTATTTAGCTCACCACACATCGCAGAGACCAGAGAGGGCTCTAGCAACATAACATGGCCATAATTTTTGAAATAAGCTTAAACAGAATTATTTCCTGACCCAGTTTAATCTCCCAATGAGTCATCTTTGGGTTCCTACCCAAATGCTCTCTCGCATGTTAAATTTGCATGCAGATTCTGATCGCAGCCAATTGTCTGTGGTACATTAATTATTATTTCATATTGCAAATAGGCGATGGCACTAGACAGCATCAACAATACAACATCCAGATGTCCCTCAGGGGTGTGTTACTAGGAAGGAAAACAAAGTAAAAACTTCCAAATAACGGACAGGGAGAATTTCATCCTCTTTTATAATATGATGAAGTACCACATCTCCACAAGTGTATCCAATCATCCACACACCATTATTTCCTTCCTAATGCTTTTTTTTTTCTGTGTGAGTTTGTATGTACACATTTCTCCTCTGCGTGGCCTCTTCCCATAATCATCTTATGCTCTCCGACTCTCTCTCTCTCTCTCTCTCTCTCTCTCTCTCTCTCTCTCTCTCTCTCTCTCTCAAGCACGTGGCAATGTGGGGTCTGG
>JBBPCS010000917.1:6251193-6277220 GCA_037974645.1 Hollardia meadi | reverse complement strand
ATGAGTACTTTTGATATTTTTTGTACATGTTGCTTACATTAATTTGCCAAATTTCCAAGATCAAATTTTGAGTGCATGACTTTTACTTGTAATGGAGTATTCATTACTATATTGCTATTTTTGCATTATGTCAGCATCATGAGTGCACCATGGCACTGTTACTGTTTGCTTGTGTCATTCATTACAGAGATCAACAAGGAAAGCAAAGTGCTTTTTGGAAAAATATTCCAGCACTTTCAGCCCGTCATGGAAATAGTGCTAGTTATGTCCAAACCCTGCTATATTATTATTTAATTATTTTTCATGTGCATATCCACTTTTATGGTTTATGTATGTGTCTGAAATACTTGATGTTTGTGTGAGTTTGGGTCAATTTTATCGGATCCAGACAGACAAATATACATTAATGAAATACTGAGTGAATCAGCTTCAGTAAAGGTACAAATAGTGCTAAACTGTGAACAGCTGTGCCAGATGGAGGCCCCATGTCTTTCTTCTGTTTGATTTGCTCTCTCTCAGCCTTATCACCTGGGTGTTACTGTTGGTGTCCCACTAACAGTGCACCTGCACACAGCAGTGGGGGCAGACAGTGGAGGGGTTGCCCTTTTATCTCAATACTCATCTCTTCTGTTGGGGTAGCACCAGCTGAAAGGCTGTGGTCACAGCCCTTACTTCTCTACCACTACAGGCAGCAGCACCACCTGGGGGGAGAATGAGCCCATGCTTTAGTGCTGCAGGACTCCTGCAGCACTCTTTATCCATGTAGAGTCACTTTCTCTCCCACACAAACAAAACCAAGCAACATTGGGCTTAATCAAATCTGAATATCATGTAAATTATGAAATCATGTTGCATCTCTCTCAATGAATATGTGCTGGTTTGGATCAAAACAAAAACAGTATGAAAGTTTAACATAACCCTGATAAGGTCTTGTACTTTTGGTCTTGCTCCACTGTGCCATCCACCAATTAAATGTGAGGTGACAGGAACAGACATTAAACATGCATGGCTTCAGACTGAGTATGCAAATGTGAACACATTCTTGTTAATGTTTTAAAGTCAAGTAAACCAAAATGCGTGCTGGAAAACGTGTTCAGATTCTCTGTAGTGTGAACTTAAGCCAAATCCTCTCACACACACTTAATTTCTCTGTATAGCACAAACATTTCATTTATTTTCCCCTCTTCCCAGCTCAGCAACACAAATACATATAGTGTACTGGCAGACACACTCCCTGGTACATACAGTACAAGAACAGCATCCGAGAGTGGAACATAAAACTGATAACGCAGCCTAGCCAGTTAAGGGAACACTCTAGGATTCTAAATAATAGCAGTGTCATGTCATTAGGGAGGCACAAACACACACATCCAACCTACATTAAATTGGCCAGCACATACTATTTGCCATCACCTCCCAGGTTTCCAGCCTTTGTAAGCCATTTGTTTCTGCAGAAAAGTACAGAGACACAGACTGTAGCAACATGAAATTAATTACAGTGCTGCGTGTTCACTCAGTGGGCTACAAACACTGAAAAGCTGACAAGTGAACCCAGCTAGCACACACACACACACACACACACACACACACACACACACACACACACACACACACACACACAATCCTTTTGCTTCCTTTTGCTCTTTAGACCAACATAGGTCGACCAACAAAAATGAATAAATTTATAATATCCACAAAATTTAGCAAGAAAAGGCTGTTTACAAAATGTCTACAAAGTGTCTCTCGTGATGGGTATAGTGCCACGTTTTCTTCAAAACATCCACCCATCTGTGTCTTGCACCTGAAGGAATTATTGAGGGACAATCTGAACAGGATCTTTACTTTTTTCTTGTTTTTTGAATTCTCAATTTCAGTTTCTCAGCAACGTAGATAACTTTGACATACTTTTTTAGGAGCAACGGCCTGGTCACACCAGGAAGCGGCATGGTGAAATTAATCCACACGTCTTCATGAAATATGTGGTTATAGTTTCATGGGAAGAGGAAAAAGGCTGTCCAAGCTAACGATGGCACAGTTTTTTCTAAGGACATATTTTTACCTGTCACCTAAACAGCTACATCCCATTTCGTCTGTAGAGCAGTTTATACTCCAGCAGGGGAGGATTAACTTTACAACAAACACAAAAATATAAAACAGCAATGTATGAATAAACCAGGACTGCACAAGGAATATAGGAAGAATAAAACATAAAACAATGGATGACTGAAACCATAAATAAAACCTAAGACAGATTGTGGGTACAAGCCCAACTCCCGTGAACATTAGGTCAATTGGTTGAAATTATTTTCAACAGGAATGCATGGGCAAAGAGTTTCTCCAAAACTGTAGTAACATCAATGGGTACATCAAACTGAGTTAAACTGAGCTTCTGTTTAATGAAGAGACTAACAGCGTCCTTGACTTTTCGTTTGTGGTTTGTTTGTTTGTTTTGTGGTGGATGCATGTGCTCATACATTTTTGCCAGAACTCCTCAGCAATATAATATAGATATCCAAATTAGTTAAAGCGGTTAAAATAGAAAGATGTGTTTTACAGCTACTTATCATGTCATAATGTCATCATAAGCTTTTGTTTGCTCCAGTGGCTGCCAGGTTTCATTATTACTGTCACTTGTGCTTGTGACATTTCACCTCTGTCCTCGGAGCTGCTGGCAGTGAGGGTCAGTTGCTCCTGCGTTAGGTGACAGACGCAGGTGAGTCGGTCCAGCATCATCCTCACCTTCCTGGTAGGACGCCACCAACTATATCATAACTGAATGACAAACAAAGGATGAGTCATCCTGTTTTCTCTTCTTACTTGACAGACCAGATGAAAGCATTATGGGTACATAATTTGTGAACAGAAATGCAAATGCTTTCATTGACATAGTAATGAATGCTACCACCGAAGGACGCTTAATTGCATTCAGACAGGCACATGGTGAGATGTGGAAAGACAAAACCATTTAGTCCTTTTCCAGCTTTCCCCATCCTCGTGTTGGATGCTCCACTGACTCTGCCTGATTTGGAATGACAGCTTCTCTTACCTGCATGGCAAATCTGTTGTATTGCTTAAGATTAAAAAAAAAAAGTAAAGCATTACACTGCAAATGATTATCTCATTGGCTTTGTTTTGTCTGATCATCAAACGCAATTCCGGAGTGTGACAATCAAATTAGTGGAAATGAGAGCTGACTCGCTGTTCAATTAAAATTAGGCTCCAGTTGTTTCTGAAAGGGTTGCTTGTCTAAGTAATTGAATTGTATCACCAGGAAATCATGCATGGAACCAATAATAATCACAAAGTAATTATTTTACCGTCTCAAATTCTCAACCGGTGGACGTTGCAAGCTTTAGGAGGGGAAAGTGGCGGCGAGTGCTTGCAGGGCCCTGCCAAACACTACGCTTTTGTTTGACTCATCTGTCTCTGAGCTCCACCCACAGCCTGAGCAAACAGCTCTGTCTCACTAAGAGAAAACACAGGCTTCAGGCAGTATGGCTGCACTGAGAGAGACTTTGAGTTCCATCAAAATGAAAGGCCTTATTAGTTGTGTCAAATACTGATATTCACCGTGGCAAAGTGCACAGAATACAGATAGCATTACAGGAGCGTGCAGCAGGCCATATCAACAGCTCAGGGAAAAGGGCCCCAGACAATAACTTGAATAATGGGGTGATGGCTGGCATATGAGAAGCGTCACAGATGACGTCTAATCTGGATTAAAGACCTGGGCTGGTTGTAGCCACCTCTCTGTCACCGTGCTAATGGAATCCAAAAGCTGATAACAGACACAAGAGAGCAAAAACGACACAACACACAAAAAAGAGCAAAGCAGACACAGAAAACACTCCTGATAACAGCAGGCAGACAAAAACATCACAGCAAGGCCAAGACAGAGCAGGTTGAGAGTGGAGAGCATAAGGCAACTGTCAAAGACAGGCGAGCATATACAATTATGTACTCCCCTGTGTTCATAAAAGGGAATTTCAATCAATTTGAAGGAGCTAACACTATTAAATATTGACTCTCCTCCTCCTGTTTGCCTGCTAACCCTTCCTCTTCCTTGCTTTGGCAATCTCTGACATGATGTTGATCATAATTATACAGCCAGCCCCTCTTTCTCTTTTGACTCACTTGTGCCATTAATTAGGCTGCTGAGATTTTCCTACCCACAAATGCTCAGTGCTGCTGCTAAGAGACGTCACCAGTGGCTTACAAGCATAACGCTACAACATTACATGACTGTAACATTAGCAGTAGCAAACGTTGAGTCAAAAGCTTAATTAAAACCCTGTAAGTGATGCCTTGATTAAAAACTCTTGTTGTTTCAATCTACAAACAGGACGCCTAAATGGCAAAAATGGCCCCACGTCTCATAGTGCAAGAACATTTCCTTTCTATTGGCAGTCAGAGGTGATGGCAGCCATTTTAAGAGGCACCTGAGCTGCATTGGCACAATCTCACCATAATCAGAAAAAAGGGTAAATAACAACTACAAAGTAGAAAGTAGAAAACACAGCACATTATAGACTATAGACATTAGGGTAAACGTCACCTTGGTCAGTAATTGTATTCAGTAACAGACATGTGGGCAGGACTTTTGGGATAAATACTTTACTTTTACTTAAATAGTTTACTGTTTATTTTGCTCTTGAAAGAAATTTTAAAGGATAATACTTTGCCAGCTTTGGCCTTTTCTCTGTGAGTTTTCTGGGGTTTTTTAAAGGGATCAAAAGAGTGACTGCCAGTTGGGTTTCAGCAGCTGCAGTAATGCACCACCAAAGATTGGAGAGAGAATTAAAAACCACAAAGCACAGTGCTGCCTCAGCATTTTTCACGTGTGAATGACATGCAAGAAGCTGAAATATGACTTGCTTTGCAAGGTGGTCTGCCTTGGTGAACATGACAGGCCGAGGAACCCACAGAGGAGTTGGACCAGGAGCTGCTTACTGGGAGCAGACCCAGGAACCACAGCAGTACATCTGCTAGAACACCTGGAGATCGTCAGGAAGTGCGGAAGGGAATGAGCAGGGGGGGGGGAGGACATCTTGGCTGCTGTGCTCAGATTGATAGGTGGATAGATTCATGTGTATATATTGTGTTATATAGAGTATATGCACCCTTTCACCTTGAAGTATTAAGTGTATTGTTAGTCTTCCGTGTCACTCCTCTTTATGAGCTGTCTGCCTTAAAAATGGCTTCCAGGCTGCTACATCCACAGAGCCACCACAGACAGAAGCAGCGATGACGCACAGACACAAACAATAAACTAACGACTGCTCATGTTTATTTAGTTTTGCTGTTCTTTAAAACCATACGGCTTTCTCATTTTTCGCAACTTATCCTGTAATAACTACAACCAATCTCAGTACACATCACAACCCATTCATGCTATATGTGAGCTCCCACTAGACCATGCTGTAATTTTTATCATTTAAGATTTTCATGAGCCAGACGAGACGATTAGCTCTTGACATGTCCACTGGTAGCTGCACACTACATGTTCGACACCGACAGATTGGATGGTGAAAAATTGACAGGTGGAGGAATTGCTAAGAATTAACAGTGTCAGGTAGGAGGGAGAGGTGTCATACTGTGCAAACTCTCTGTGTCTGAGTATCATGGGGCGTCCCTCACTCAGCACTGGTCATCGTCCATCATGTCACACTAAATGGAATATCATTGTTCTTGAAGCTTGTTTTTATTCTCAACACATCACCCATGTGACCACATATCCACGTCTGTCAGCACGGGACATTTTTGGCTGACCGTGTGTAGATAAATCCTCAGTCATTCATATACGAAATTGTAATTTGACAAAATATTATATTGTCAATTTAGTTGCTGTCATTTGTTGTTGTTTCAATGTCAAAAGTTGTCATGTGTTGGGTTTAAAAATGTGCAGTGCTCGAAGAATTGCTCAAGTGTAATAACTTACGACATAAAACCTAACACCTAAAACTTTGCCCGAAATCTCTTCAAATAATACAGGCAGGCTGATTCATCCAGATGCCAAATGCTGAGCAGTCATTGATTGTGTGCTCGAGGCAATTACAGGCCACTCAGTGGTAAAGAGACACAGCTACTTTCCAGAACGTCTCCTTTCACTCTGATTTTACGCTTACAGCAGCATATTTATAATTACACATGCTAATCAAGGTGGGAGTTCACGGCAAGCCATTTTATTATGTCAGCATCTCTGAGTGGCAACAGAGACTCAACAGCCAAATTACTTATGTACCATTTGGCAGAAATTACGGAGACGACCCCCACCACTCCACAACCCATGCCCACCACTCCACTGTGTCAAGCAGTCAACATCAAATCACTGACAGTCTGTTGATTGAGCAGGTCGACATTACGCAGAACATGTATGAGCTCAGAACACACCAACAATGAATGAATGTGGCCAGGGCTTCAAGGCGGTAATCAAAGTGAGAGTTGTGGTCTGGAAGGTAGAGCTGTACCTTCAATATATAATATTAATATTATCAGGACTGCTACATGATCTGCATGTTGATTATGCATGCAAATGGTAATGCGGAATATTTCAAAGGAAATGACTTCCTTAATCATGCACATTATAAAGTTTTAATGTAATCTATATCCTACTAAATTAAAGGTTGTCACATAAATGCCTCTCTTAGTACTAAGGAACTTTTGCGTATACTTTCATGGATTTAGAAATATTTGACTTTTATTAAGTTTTCCATTCTTTTTGTCCAGATTTTTAAAACTAAGTGAATGTAATTTACTGACAGAGCCTTAATTAAAAGAACCATTCTCCGTGAAATAGCATTGTGGCCGTCTTAAAGCCTCATATCAATACAGCATGGCAAAATTCAGTTTCTAATTCCAGCATAATTTGAAAAAAATTAGGATAAATTGATATTAATGAAGATCTAGACGCACAATTATACAAACTTATTTTCAAATAAAAAGGATGTCATTACTATGCTCTTCTCACAGAACAACTCCCTTAATATGTATCTGAATTCTAGACAGAGAAAAGGTGGGCTTGCTCTTATATGCAGGTTAAAAACTTGCTTCAATAACTGTTGGTGCCTGAAGTCAAACTCTTTCACTGATAAAACTGTAGGCCTACTAAGACAAAGGGCCCCATTTAAATGATCTAAAGCGCACTGTCTAAAGTCTATGGTGCAAGTGCATTTAGGGCGGTGCATAATCTGGTAGCAAAGTAAGGTAAGGTGCAAAGAGGTTGTATTTAGTCTCTTAATTATTCATAGGTGTGTTTGAGGCCTAACATAAATTAAACCAATCAAACCATAAATTAAACCAATCAATCCTCTCCCATTCCCTTTAAAACCCAGGTGCGTCTGCTCAGGGTGCAAGCGGCACTCGTCTCATTGAGGGACAGGTATGTGGTCTTTGGTTCCACCCCGACACACCAACAGGACTGGTCAGGATCTAATGTTAATTACGGTTCTGTGTTTTTCTACACATCCAAAAGATCTCACGCACATTCCAGGTTTAGTAAGTTTGATTGTGTTTCCTCTGGAGTGTTTCCTCTGTCCTGCCAAGTTTATAACTTAGTTTTGCTGCAGTGACATTACTGCAGCGTGCAAGAAAATTTAAACAAGTTGTTATAAATGTTAAACTAACTGAGAGCAGCCTCTCTAAGCCTCTGAATTGGTGCATCATTGTGTAACAAGCAGAATGTACGCGCGTTGTGAAGCCGCCTATGTGGGCACATCTTACTATCTGAATAATGCGCCCTTTAAATAGCAGAAAAAACACTGCGCCATTGACTTTGCAGCCAGTCAAACCCCCTGCAAGCGGAAAGTTAAAGTCTAAACATATTTGAATTAGTTTTAGTGTTGTTACAATTTTTCAAATGAGGGCCATGAATATCTGGACGTCAAGCCTTGCCTCCAGAGCTGTAGCATTAATTCCCACAGCTGTTACCTGTCAAACCAGCCAATCATCAATCATTACAATAATAATAATAATAATAATAAACTTTATTTGTATGGCACCTTTCATACAAGAAATGCAGCTCAATAAGATGAGGCCCTCGTTGAAAAAGAGCAAAAGCTGTATGAGTGAATATCTTTCATCATACTCTTATTGTACAGTGTACACTGTCTGGCAGTCCATAAAATTTAATCATGATGATCAAGTGGTGTTATTGACTGTAGGTGTTACATTCCGTGTCCGATGTGTTTGGACAGTCCAGAGCCTCTCATGCTGAACCGTTTTTTATGCTAAAGGATCTTGTGCTCACACAACTGCCTTTTAATCTTAAAAAATAATCAACAGCCTGATTAATTGGAGGCCAGATATGGGATCCTATCTGGGACCATCAGTTTCACTGTGCAGTTCACTGATGTATGGTATCGATTGCAACAGGGAGCCCTCTAATCAGAATCATGGTAAAATCAATACCTGGCATTGCCTGCGGTCCTGTTCATGCTTCACTGTACACATCTGAAGTAAACTCCCCTGTGCTGAAACAGTCCAGCCATTTGCTTAAAGAAAATTGAGACTTGCTGCAATAGGGAGGACTGCAGAGATAAACTGGACAGACAGATAAAGGAGGAAAGCAATGAGACAGGTGAAGGAGAGGAGGGGTTACTCAACGAGCGGATTCAGTGTGATTGAAAAGGTGTTTTTTCAAAGCTTCTTTCTTCCAGGGTGCAGCCAAAGCTCAACAAGCCACTGACCCCAACCTGATCCACAAGCGAGATCCAGCCACCAAACTGTCCTGCTGTTGTCACATCTCGTTCCCTCTGTGCCCTGACTGCTCTGTTCTTCCTCTCTTGATCCCTCCATCTCCCTTAGGAACCAGTTAGGTTGCAGGGTAGCAGTCATGTGTCTACTCACACTATTCCCTGTTGTGAGAAGGAAGAGGCAGGGTGAGAGCAAATGTAAGCTTATCAGCTTAAAGCATGGCTTCGGGTTGCATGTTCAGCATAAAACAGTCACAGCCCATGAACTGTGGCATTGTCCTGAAGACCATTGTCCTGTTAAATTAAGCAAACCTACAAGAGCTCAGAGGAGCCACAGAAACACTTTAGGGTTTCCACCAGCATCTGGTCTGGTGCCAGGGTATCTGAGGCAGCCTGCACTCCTGGCATGCTGCCGAGTACCAAGGCAACCAAACCCTTGCTGCTCACCTACACAGAGAGAGGAGAAACACTTTTAGTGGAGCTGGGAATCAAGAACAATGGAAACAAGATGAAAGAAGAAGAGGGATTTGGAACAGAAGAAAATTGAGTGTGGCAGGAACACTGTGGATTCAACAACCCTTTTTTTTTTTTTTTTTTTACAAAATTCCCTTATATCCCAGTGCCTTGCTTTGCCAAATATGTTTTTGAGGAAACTAATTCTACCTGGATTTAGTTATGATGAGTATGCTTTTTTTCCAATCCAGAAAGTAAAATAGGAGTAATAGGATGAAAGTTGTTCATGGGCTATAAGATATAAGATAGAGAGTATAAGATATTGGACAAAGAGATCAGGATTTGTGTAGCCTGTTGCAACACATTATCTTCAGGCTACTGAGACACTTAATGTTAGGCTTAAATATTAAAAAAGTTAATGCGTCTCGTCTCATGGTTCAAGCCAGCTTAAACATTTTTTTTTTTACTTTAAAGGTATTAATTGATGTTTTGGATTTGGCAGCAGCACAGCAACCTATACGTACAATATTAAAACATTATCATCTTTTAACTATGATATTGAAAACATGTAAGCAAGTTGTCTATTATCACATCCACATATCACACCTTGTCTGTCTGTTGTTTGGTGCTGGGCTGGTTGTGCACATTTGGTTTATCAGAGCTTTTTTCTGTGAAAACACCTGCTTGCCGAGCAAATATTATAATATTTGGGATACAGGGTTGGGATTTAGACAGTCTTGCGTTCCAGTGTGAAAACAATGATTCTGAACGTAAAAACTGAGCTGTGGTATTACAGATCACCTATCAACAGATGACAACAATATTAACCAGTGTGATGTGGAAGTGCCCCATTGGCATTCGGTTCCAATCACCACAAGGAGAGCAATTACCCTAACATTAAATAGTGCTAAACACCACTGCACAGTGATCATCAGAACATCAGAGCTGTCACTGCATTGTCTGCCAACACCACCCTTCAGGGTAGCAACAGTCAGGTAGTAATACATTACAAAGGACAGAAACAGGTGTTACCATAGATTCTAATTACTTTGTTCTATCAATTACGTACAAATCCTTGTATGGCCTGGGGTCTGCTACACACTGCTGTGCCTCCCACTCACTCTCTGCACCATCCCAGCTACGTATAGCAGGCAATACTTTTCAGCGGTGCTCTGTGCAGATGCCTTGAGGTGACTTAAAAGGTTTATTTTTCCTGGCTGAATTCATACAGATGGAAGAATTTTCTAAAAAGTAAAGAGACGAAAAACCCATTCTGCATATCCCACTGACATCTGAATTCATGCCTTATATCCTCTGTAGTAACAAGAGAAAGTTCTTCTCTCTTCCACTCAGCCCCTGAAAGCATCAGTTTAGACACACAGGTGCTCTGCTGTTTTGTCTTTTCAAGCTGTAACGGTCTTCCAGGCACTTGTGGTTTCTGTCTTTCTTTTGCACACCCCTCAAGTTTTCTGTCAGCCGCACAGTGCACAAGTACATTATGCTAATGAGTTGGTAGACATCTGCTTCCAGCTCAGTTTGTCTCTCGGTGTTTGGGCATTTGTGTGCCACTCATATATCTGCTTTTACCTACAGTAGGTCAAATCTTTAAAACAGAGACATAAGGAATATTAGACTTAACCAGCTGCTAGACTGTATTCAGCAGTGTTTAAGAATGATGTTATGTTTCACCTTTTTTTACCCTCGCCTCATGAAACAACATCATAATGCATGAGGTTCCGTGTATTTCCCTGAATTAATTCAGCACTGAAGGAGAGTGTTTATCAATAAGGCTTGCTGTTAAAATGTGTATACGATTTTTTTCAGTAAGCTGACATTGTGTTAAAGGTCAGATCATTTCTGATGCCAAAAATAAATACAATGGGGGAAAATAAGAAGGAATTGTCGTAAAGTGAAGGCAAACCACAAGGAAAAAAAGGCAAACATCAGATACATAAACAAAGACATTTTGAAATCATACAGATGGATCCATAGGAGCCTGGGCCAGTGAGGGGAATGAGTCAGCAAATAAACTATTCAGGCGTTTTCCGGAAGATAAATGCATGTCAGTCAAAGGCCTTTGAGCTAGAGGACCTGTTGAAACATCACTGGCTCTACACCTCCAAGTACTTGTACAAGTTTATGGAAGCTCACAAAGACCCTGCCAAAGCGCTGCAAGCCAGCAGCAAATTCTAGTTATTGCTACAAAACAGACATACTTATGGAGATACGTTGAAAAAGAGACACTTTGTCACATGGAGTGTAGTGTTTGAACAAATATTTCTGTTTTCACATTTGAAGTGGTTGCTTGCCTTCAACTTGTTTTTCTGAATACCAATAGAAGATCAATATATTCTGCCTCTTCTGAGTAATTTTTCCAGAAATAACTATGAGAAAACTAACAAACTATATGAATTATATTTGTCTGATAAACTTGTATGTTGCATAGAGAGCATACAAACATTGGCTTTCTATGTATTTGCACTATCTACTTCCAACATCTCGACAAGAAATTCACATCAGAGGTGTGTCTTGTTACGAAAATAAAAAGACTGAATAGAAATATGTTGGGCTAATTCAAAATAATTTCTCATCATGTATTTCCTCCACAATGTTTCCCACCACGGTTGTTATCTAGACTGTCATGAATTTCAATTATTTACTTCTAGTGGACCACTTCATTGGCGCCTGTTTTGAAAGTGTATAACACAAAAATACAGTCTTTTAAAAGAAAGCAAAGCAGTGTGACTCTTTTTCTTTTCAATCTGATGTTTAAACTCTTTCAACTACTGGAGAAAATAAAAACATACACTGCATCTGCGTTTTGAATTTCCTAAGGTATTATAGAGGGTTAGGATTGTTCAGCAAAGAGTCATCCAATTGTATTTTCTTTGGTATAACTGATAACCAGTGATATCAATGAGGCGACTCACTAAATGCATTCAGGCAGCACACCTGCCAGTGAGCAACAGTCACAGACTGTTAACCTCAAGATATGGAAGTGTTTGTGAGTCAACGAAGCTTCACAAACTGTCGCCGCCTGCCTTTGTCAAAGTTCGGTTACATAAAGAGCGATTTAGGTTCATCTTCATTCTTGTAAGATTCACACTAAAGTGAGCTCAAGCACTGCGTCTTCACTCTGGCCGTAAGGTAAGCAAACTTAAAAATTATGAGAAAGAAAAGTTATGATTCTAAATAAAAGGGAAAATGAATCGTTGTCAGGCTTTCTAAATCTATATTGTGTTACTGCTACTCTAAGCTGACTTGTAGAGTCTAGATACAACATAACATCTACATAAACTGTAGTCAAACATTGTCTATAGTGAAGTGACTCATTCCGTCCACAGCAGTATTAATATTTCTGTGAGCTAATGAAATGGCTTTATATTGTTATACCAGTCAGTTGGAATATTGATGGCACAACTGATGCCCCATGCAGTCTAAGTCTCAACTAATTAGCTCCAGAAGAGATCTCATTCATTCAATTGGAAAATTACTTCAGTATTTTGTTTTGATGCATCTTCCCTCTAAAGGTAGAATCCACATTACCAATACCTAAAGCACAATGTCCACACTGTGCCATAGTCTGATCAATTCATAATGGTACTGACACTGTTGCAACAGAAAATATGAGACGTTTTCCAGGAAAATCATTCTGAGTAAACATTCCCAGAAAGTTATTGACTCAGTGAAGCAGTGTTTAGCACACCTTTCAAGGTTCAAAATGAGAAAGTTTAAAAATATGGTTTTGTTTGTGGTTGAAATTTAATAAAGTGACCCCATAAAGAGGTCGTATCATTTCTTAATTGTGTGTGTAATTATATATTGTTGATGATGTTTGATGTGATATGATCTAAAAACACACTGCTACTGTGTGTTTTTAGATCATATCAAGCAATAGCAACATTATACATTACATACATATGTTACAGCATTGTTAGTCTTTGGTAGATGTGTCAGGGGTGTGTGCTCTCCATCAAATACATCCCAAAATGTAACATCTTGTCAAACTGAGTCTTAGAAAAGTGCAGTTTACATTCTACAATTTTAATTAGAAACTAGTAAATTGTTTTCATATGTGCAAAATAATAATAATAATAATAATAATAATAATAATAATAATAATAATGTATTAAGTTATTGCTGTTATTATCTTTATTTTTTTATTTTTTGTTTTATATATCTATACTGTCTAAATATTAGTAGCCATTATGCCACTTTTCATACATTTAAAAAGAGATAGATAATTCCCTTATTTAAACATTTTTGGGGACCATAGTGGATTTTGGTCCTCCAGGTGTTACTGTAATAAACAGGAAGTAAAAATTTTAAACCCCTGAGTGAAAACAATCAACAGCTGACTGAGTTATTGTGTCTTTGTGTGCTGTTTTGACACAGGCACCTGCCGGAAAATGACCCTGCAACCATTAACTCCGGTGAACTGTGCAAGCCTTTTACAACCCGGCTGCTCTCTGCTGCAGCTGGACGGTGAAGTTCTCCTGTTTGGCCAGAAAGGTTGGCCCAAGCGCTCATGTCCAACTGGTGTATTTGGGGTTCGGTTTAAACACAGTGAGATGAAGTTGAGGGCCATCTCCTTCTCCAACGACTCATGCTACCTTCCTCCATTACGTTGTCCGGCTGTTTGCCGGCTCGACCCCTATGATGGTCTTGCAGAGAGTTATCTCATCCATGGAGGTCGCACCCCAAATAATGAGATCTCACCGAGCCTGTATCTGCTTACCACGGATAGCCGTGGCTGCAATCGTAAACTGACCTTGTGCTGCAAAGAGAAAGAGCTGGTGGGAGAAGTGCCAGGGGCCAGATACGGCCACACAATAAGCATGGTCCAAAGCCACGGGAAGACAGCTTGTGTATTGTTTGGGGGTAGATCCTGCATGCCTGCAGGAGAGCGGACCACGGAAACCTGGAACAGGGTCATCGACTGTCCTCCCCAGGTCTTCCTGTTTGACTTGGAGTTTGGCTGCTCCTCTGCTCACACTTTACCTGAGCTCAGCGATGGACAGTCTTTCCATTTGGCCCTCGCCAGAGAAGACTGTGTCTACTTCATCGGAGGTCACTCACTTACCACTGACTCCCGCCCCCCTCGACTCTTCCGCCTGCGCGTTGAGCTTCTGCAGGGCAACCCCTTGCTTTCTTGTGAGACTCTAGACACTGGCATCTCCATTTCTAGTGCCATAATCACCCGTACAGGTCCTACACACAGATACATCATCTTGGGTGGGTATCAGTCAGACTCTCAGAAGAGGATGGAGTGCAGCACTGTGATTCTGAATGAGAAAGGGATCCACTTTGAACACTTGGAACCACCTAAGTGGATCCCAGATATCATCCACAGTCGTACTTGGTTTGGCGGCAGTGCTGGGGAGGGAAGTGTCCTACTTGGTGTACCTACTGAGGGAAGGCCATCCCAGCCAGATATGCATTACTTCTACCGTGTGAGCTTCCAGACAGAGGGAGATGGCAACGAGGAAGAAGGGACCCAGGGCTGCAGCCAGGAGTCAGCAGAGTACGAGGACTCAACTCCTCTTGAAGACTCTGAGGAGCTCTACTTTGGTCGTGAGCCACATGAGCTGGAGGACAGCAGTGATGGAGAAGGGGATACTTACAATGAGGAGGATGAGGAGGACGTATCACAATCAGGCTACTGGATCAAATGCTGCCTGGGCTGTCAAGTGGACCCCAACACGTGGGAGCCATACTACTCCACTGAGCTCCACCGGCCAGCCATGATCTTCTGCTCCAGAGGGGAGGAGGGACACTGGGTCCATGCTCAGTGCATGGAGCTATCTGAGACCCTGCTGCTCAAACTCTCTCAGGGCAGCAAAAGGTACTTCTGCCTGGACCACGGAGGCCTGCCCTACCAGGAGATGACCCCACCTCGACAGGTCATGCCTCTGAAGCGTATCGCCATGAAAGTTAAGGAAAGGAAAACTCCTCCGACAATCAAGATGTCTCCTGCCAAAAAAAGCTTTTTCAGAAGGCTATTTGACTGAATACAGTTATGTATTATGTAGATGGATAGATTGTGGAAATGTCTTGTTTATATTCATTGAATAAACGATTGATGAGAAATACTGAATATGTTGATCTGTCATCAATGTAAAACAATTTGAGGAATAAAAGCAGCCTGATATTTTCTATGTGACTATATATTTTCATTGTATACAGTGTATATTAAGGGTGTTATGATATAACAGTATTGACGATAACCGTGACATTAAAAAAACAAAACATTGATATTGTATTAATAATACACATATAATAATATCATGTAAATAATCCATCACAGATGTTTGGCCTTGTGGATCGTTTATTTATGAGTTAATCTAGTTTCCTTTTCACTATTTATTAAATGGAAATTTTCTACGCTTTTGTACAGTTATGGTTACAGACTCTCTGTACACTCATATTTTGAGTCGAATTTATTTGTCAAAAAGAGACAAAACACACAATAAAGAAAGTTAAAGATAAATTTGTAATAATATTATCATGAATTTGTTTACGATAATCGTGAAAATCTGATATGATAGCCCTGATATACAGTATATTGTTTGACAAAGCATATGTTACATTTTAGCAAATCCGTCAACACTGTTTCTGTTTTTTCTCAGCTTTAGGGCAGTTAATTGTAACTGGTCTTTAACTTCCTAATACCTTCTTTCATAGTCAAATGGAGCTCAATTCTTTATGCAACTAATTCTACAATTACAATGATGATTACTGAATGAAAAACAGTCACTGAAATGCTATGTATATTAATGAGGTGTCTTGCTTATGTTCACTTAATATGCAGAAATAAAAGATAAACAACCTGCCTCAAATGTTGTGTCTTGCCTGTTTACTTCTAATGTGTTTTCACAAACTTTTTATGTGAGAGAATATCTCTTTCTGTTTTAGCTTGTCTGATTCTAGTTTGCAGTTGTTTTGTTCATCAAGGACCACAGTGAAAATTAAGGGTTTATTAACACTTCCCTGCATTAGCTCCTGAGGCCAAAAGTTCATAAATAGTTTTTTGAATTAAATAAATCAGAATTGATAAATAATGGTTAATATACTATAGATAATACTTGTAATATAATATAAATAAATGTAGTTAATTTACCAGAATGCACAACCTAAGCCTAAATGTCTTTAGGTTTAGTCTTTATATTCTTTAAAGTTGTATCTTTTTAAAGGATTTTCACTAATGTGATAAAAAAAATCTTAATGTTGTTAATATGTCTGTGCAGTGTTGATAGTTTTTTATTTAATTAGCTGTATAACATTGTTTTGTAGTCACTACAATAAAATATGCAGTTACGAGCACTGTCTTCCAGGACCAAATGTACCTGAATTCTGTGCTCATAATGCAATATTAAAACACAAAATCTAATAAATAAATACATTTCTTAAAAAGAAACCAGAAGATCAGGTCAGATTGTGACTTTATTTATTCTTTGGAGGAAAAAAGGACAAACAAGAGCAAACTTCCTTCTACATAATTCATCAAAACGATGGTACAGTATGTTGTCTGTTTCAGTGAAAATACAGCATATGTCTGAATACTGTTTAGCATTCACAAACCAATAAAAATGTATGAATAAAAAGTAGTGGATCTTCAGTGTAATAGTAAACAAAAATACTGAAAGTCTTCTGTAACCCCAATAAACAGTTCACTTGATATTTAGTGTAACATGGAAACAAAAAATGAATGCGTTGTACATGGTGAAAAGTGACCAAGTAGAATTCAGTGAATCATCCATCACTCATTATTTTGGAAATGCAATTAATTATGGCAAAACACAAATATGAGACAAGTTGCAGTATAATGCACATGGAAACATGATGTCATTGTAGAACGGTGACAACTATCAAATGAAATGTGAATATTTTACAGCTGTCATATGGTTAAACTTATGACGGTAAAATAAAATCAAACATCCAATCAAATAAGAAAACAAAATTGCCTGTCACGATTCAAAATTGTGAGGGCAGAAAAAGAAAATAGAATCAATCAATCAAACAAATAAATAAAGTTGCCAACAAATCAGTTTACAGGTTGTTCGAGCTCCGGCTCATCCCTCTCCTCTGTCAAACCTGGCAAAGGAGAAATACCAGCAGAGAAAAAGAGCCAGGTTATATACAGAATTTAAGAAAAATCCCTGCCTGCTGCTAGAGGGTCCATGGGGTATTAGGCTTCGTAATGGACCATACTGTATTTTTATGATATCAACAGCTTTATTTTATGTGACGAATTCCAATAAGTATCATCTATTCTCCACTGTGCAAAAACTAAGAGATAAAAATTGGTTCAAAGTGACCTGGCATCTATTCTGCCCCTCGGGGATCCCAAGATAAAGCACTAAAGTAATCTTTTTCAGAGGGCACTCATGAAACAAAGAACATTTGGGTCTCTGTGATTGCATTTTGCTCCAGCTCAAATGATATATTAATACAGTGGCCAAAAACTTGGTCTTTTTAACACAATTTCCCCCCATGACTTACAGCACTTTCATCTGTTGCCATAAATATCCTCGCTATATATTCATAAATATGTCATATCCTTGCAATACAATAAACTGCTCCATATTTCACTGATGGTAAAGATTTTTTAAAAAGAAAGAACTTTATTGCTTAGAGCAAGAGAAAAGAAAACTGTGTTACTTCTTCAGCTGTCCTATCTTTGCACTGTAGTAACTAACTAACAAAGCAGGACAAGGCAAATGTGTATGCATAGAACCTTTCAACAACAAGGCAGTACAAGTAAAATACACCTTTAAAAACATGGTGTAACAATAATATTATTTTGTCTAAAATTTGTGAAAATTACAATACTCAAGCACAGGAAAATGGCCATTTAATTAACAAAAGAATTTTATAAAATCCAACAATAAATGATGATGTTTTTAAAATTTGCTAAGTATTTTGCCATTCCCCCTATATTCTAAATATCAATCATTGGGTATTGAACTCAATTAAAAATGTGCTCGTTATTGATTACATTATTATTCACCTATTTTATAAATCATTAAAATGTCACTTTCTCATTAAAAGACAAATCAAAACTCATTATCCTCCAGAGACACGTCCTCATCATCTTGGCTCTCTACAGGGTCAATGCTGGCTTGCAGCGCTTTGGCAGAGTCTTTGTGAGCTTCCATAAACTTCTGCAAGTACTTGGAGGTGTAGAGCCAGTGATGTTTCAACACGTCCTCTAGCTCAAACACCTTGGACTGACGTGCATTCATCTTCCGGAAACGCCTGAATAGTTTATTTGCCGACTCATTCCCCTCGCTGGCCCAGGCTCCTATGGATCCATCTCTCTCTACAATTTCAGGCACATGGGCCAGGGTCTTGTGCAGGTAATTGGTTATCTTTCCATTGTACCTATATTTGAAGGTAGAGGAGAGGAGGTCGGCAAAGCGCTGAGAGTTAAAGCTGTAGCGGCACAGCTGGTCGGGGCACTCCTTGGCTGGGCAGGTGGCTCGCCATACAGGTTTCATCTGGAGGTAGAGCATTATAAGCTCCCTCAGGGCCTCCCTCCTTTCCTCTGAGGGCACCAACTCACACACCACCTCCACAGCCTCTAGGGTCATTAGCCGGCGGGCATAGTTCCCATTCATCCTCATTATCGGTTTGAGCTTCATCTTCTTCCTCAGCTGTTTATCTAGGGCTGCCCTCCAGCTGCGCCGCTCCTCCCGGCTGGGGTTGACCTTTTGGTACACCTCCCCGATCTCATCCTGGAAGATTTTGTAAAACTCTGTGGCATTGCCTATGTCACAGTGTAGTGCATCCAGCGTGGGATGGGTTTCCATGAAGGGCTTGGCAGAGACCCCTTTGACTCTGTCTCGCAGCTCATCTGCAGACTCAGAAAAGGGGTTGGTTCTCCATATTTCATAACGTTCAAGGTTCTCTTCATGACTGCGAGTGATGGAGTGTAGCACCATGTTTTGAGAGGCCTCTGTGCGACTGGAGTCACAAAGAGTGCAGATGTAGGTGGACCCAGAGGCCTCAAGGCCCTCCATCTCACGCACCATCTTCTCATCGTATCCTGTGCCTCTGAAATGAAAGCGGAAGGAGCGAGGGAGTCCACCGATGGATAGGATGAGTCTGCTCTCTTTCATTGCATTACGCTCTGCAATGATGGGCCACAGGATGGCTGTGAGTGTCTCATGATCTGACTCATCCACAAACATCAGGCAAAGGGGCTTACAGGACAGCTCTGAGTTTGGCTTTGGCTCTGTGTAGATGGTAACTTCATCCTCCGCACCGTCTGCCAGGATAGAGACAGACATCACAGTGAAAGAAAAACGTACAGCCTTCTCAGGAACAAGTGGTCCTCCACCATGCTTCTCGCTGATATCGCCCATGCCATCACAAGATTCTTTGATCATGACACTGAAGCCCAAGGTGCAAGCGCTGTCTTCCATCCCATTCTCTCTCAACCCGTTCATAATGTCCTCCTCCAGATCCTTTAACGCTGACACCAGTGCCACATCATAGCGAAACCGCCGAGTGATGGTGTCAGCTGGGGAGTCATCCACTGAGGAAGTCCATCCAGAGAGCCCATTAATAATTCCAACATTACAAGATGTAGACACATTCTTGAGAGCTGGCTGCCATTCAAACTGGTGAAAGCCAGGGAGAAGCTCCTTCTCTACAGCACGCAGGGTGTGCAGGGGCTGAAAAATCTGGCGGCCACTGGTGGCTTTGACAGTCCGGTACATCTTATGATACTGGCTGCAGCTCAGGAAAGTGTTGACCCGAATGGCCAAGCACACAGCAGGATGCAACCCAGAGCCTCTGCCTGCAGAGAGGGAGAGAAAGTAAAAAGAGAGAAGGTTTCAGAGAGTGATAGAAAGATGCAAAATTTAAAAAAAAACAACCTATATATATATATATATAACAAGACAAAAGGATGTAGACATGAAGGGAGTTATATAACACCAAACTGTGGAAGCCCATTTCTAATGCTTTGAAAAGAACTGCAGTGTCTAAAGTTTCGTCATTTGATATCCCACATTTGGAGTCATCTATACTACGAGACAGAGAGAATCACAAATTTAACACCCAAATATGAATGTATCATTGTCAAAAAGCCCACAAGCCCATGATTACGAAATCCAATATTTCCTAATTTCCAAATGTTAAAAGGGGACAGAGGGTGAATCAGTGAAGCTGGCAAAAGTGATGTATTGGCTGCAGATGAAAACAGATACCAGCTGGCTTCTATTCCCCAGAGAGGATGATGGTGCTGTCTGTGTAATTTGCAGATACAAGAGCTGCTGATGTTGTTTTGATTCTAACAGCCCTTTCACAAGAGTTGTTATTGTGCATTAATGGGAGTGTGAGACAGAGGGACTGACAGACTGTCAGAGAGGGGTTGAGCGTGTAACAGCGCTGGTTCAATAAACAGGGATGGACAATAATAGAGTGCTTTTCAATCAAAATCACAGAAAATTTTCCCCTCCTCAGTAGTGAATTTTTCAACTCATTGTTATTTATGAGAAGTCTGTATTCTCAGAGCTAAGCAGAAATATTAATGAGCAAACACTATCATCATTTTCATTTGTTTGTGACTCTCTTTCTTTTCTATGGAGGGTTATGGTGCTTCAACAGAAGCCTTATAATAGCGTCTTACCTTGCATCATGGCCTCTAGCTCATCTGCCTGCCGGTGTTCATTCCCAGATCTCAGTGCAAGCAGAAACAAAGTCATACACACAGATTTCAGGTCACCACCTTCCTCTTTGTCTGCAAACACCTTCACCTGGTTCTTCAGATCCTTCAGCCGATGCTTTTGGGCACGACGGGTTAGGGATAGCAAGTGCTGGCGGGGTCTTCCTCCTTTATTGGTGAGCAGGTAGTTGTCAAGTTCTGATGACTGCTTGTTTGCATCCTGTTCATCCAGCCCATGGTCCAGACAATGAGCTTTAAATGAGTCTAGCCTTACCTGCCTGCCACAGCCACTTCTAGGGCAGAGCAGAGGCAGGGATTGTAGGGCTGACAAGAAGGTTTTGGCGGGCGAGGTGAGATCATTGGGGGCACAATGCAAGTTGCAGGCTGGGCAATAAGGTCCCAGAACATAGCTATATTTTATGATACAGCTGCGGCAGGAGAGGTGTCCACATGGGGGTTGGACTGGATCAGAGAGCAGGTGGTCACACACCACGCAGGTGAAGGAAAAGAGGAAGTCTACAGGGAGCTTCTCCGAGACCAGCTTGGTATTCAGGTGGTCTTTCTGGCAGTGGGTGATGTTCCTCACCCATTGCTCTCTCTGGGTACTGGCTTTCCTCCAACTCCTGACTACAGGACGTCTCAGAGCCCTTCTCTCACCAACAGCAATGCTGCCACTGTGGTCCCACCTGGGCCGTTTTGCCAGGCTCTGGGCTCTGGGAATGGCCTTGCGCCTCTTCCTCCCAATCCGCTGGTACGAAGGTTTCCTGGGAGAGCAAAGTTGGCAGAGGGAAGAGTGGGGATTCCACTCAGGGACTCTTGTTCTAGAGAAGCTGCAGACACCCCCTCCTCGTATGACAGTCATCCAGCAGCGATGGCAAAAGCAAAGAGGGTGGACAGATTCGGTGTCCTCTATCACGTCCACTTTGAAGACTTTGCGGATTACCTCTGGCCAGCTTGTCAACTTGCAGCCCATTTTACGCAGGGCCCCTTTGCTTGCCTTATCCAGATCCCCATGAACATCATGCACTGGTCCTTTGACTTTTTTCAGCATCATTCCACAGAGACGGCACAAGTACCTTTACAGAGGAAAAACAATGTTGTCAAATTCCTTGAAAGAAATACATATAATTGTGTGCTTTATAATATAGCATAGAGACATTTGATCACCTGAGGTGGTTCATGTGGGTGTCCATTTCCTGTAGCTTCATATCTACCCTCCGGCCCGGGCCCTCCACATTTTCCTTGCTTTTTCCCCCTAGGCACAATTTCATAACACTCCCAGGAGCCACACCATTATCTAACTCTATACTTGGAGCTGCAGGGGGTGAGATCCCTAACAAGGCTCCCTTCTCAGGCTGCGTCTCACTGGGCAGAGGTGCCTTCTCCATGGACCGCACCCTAAACAGTTTAAACTTCCACTGAGAGTACTTAGAGTGGGGGTGATGGAGCTCAGCAGGCATGGAGGATCTGGGGCCATCCGTCTCCAAGCACTCCTCCGCCATGGTGTGACTTAGACCTTACACCCTGGAGAGGAGAGGAGAGGAGAGGAGAGCTTAGTTTGATGTATCACAAAAGTATGAAAATAAATTCAGCTGTCCATGAGAGGCATATTAATGGATCCAGAGAAGAGATTTGAAGGTTCAAATGCTCAGATATCCCAAGTTCCCTCTAGGCCATGAGTCTATATGACACAGTCTAACAGCTTTACTTGATTTCTGTTGAATTTATACACCAAGCATCCTGAAATCACACTGAACAGAGAGTAGTGCGCCCCGACCTGGAGGGCTGTTTTATACCATAAGTGGCATTTAGATCTTGTGTAAAATGCATGAGTCAAGCATTGGGGGATCGATACAGCACCACAATCTTCATTTCTCTCATCTCCAATCCCATCACTCAGGGGAGCCATTGTGACTTTTTTTTCCTTTGACACAGCGAGTTTGCTAAATGGGCAACCTTATCCCTGCAAGGCTGTCAATCATTTATATTAGTCATTTTCTTGGCTGGAGAGAGAATTGGAGCCCTGGGAGCCTCCAACTGGCATTTTAAATGCAGGGGGGGGGAAAAATCTGAGAGACTGCAAGCTTATTTCATAATACATTATATTATATTGACCGAACAGGAGAGAAGAGAAAACAAGAAACCATCATATTGAATAAAGATCATAAAGAATTGTTCCAAACACAACACTCTTCAATTTAAGAGTCGTATTTCAACAGCCAAGTGTTCTTATGATATAGCACAGGTAAGATCAATGATAGTGCTGCAGTGATGGACCTTTTATCTCCTCCCATACTATCTAGGTACCAGTTCAAACAATACATTAAACCAATCTTACCATTGCACACCTATAGTGCACACACATCTTCCGGATATCCATCTTTCAGTGTTCTCATTACGTTTTCTCCCTGGGAGGCTTGAATCTGGCAGTCTCCTACATTCCCTGGCTCTCCGTGTTCTTCACATGCTGAACTCTCCTTTGAGACAAACAGCTGAGCCTGTGTGCATGTGTATCAGCTGGGGTCTTACCTTGTTTTTCTGTCTCAGCTGGCGTCAGCTCCCCTGGGGGTCCTCTTCGCATGGGAGCACAAGGGAAGCCCTGGAGCCAGGCCCCAAACACTACATATAGTGTATACGTGTATACGAGTCTGTTTCAGCGAGGAGCATCTGTTGCCAGGAGTTGTGGCTCTTTACTGTGGGATTGCTCCTGTCTGTCTCCTTGTGTCTTGTATTTATACCCTTCCTTTGGTGGGATACCAACAGTCAACTCCTGACACCTGATACAGGCAGCTGATTAAAAAAAAAAACAAGGCCAACCCCAAAGCACAGTTGAAAATGTGTGTATGTGTGTGTGTGCAGAATCCAACAGCATACCCCAAACAAACACATTTCTACCACAACACAATGATCCTCAGCTGGAAACACTTTTATGTCATCTTTATCTCTCCTCTCCCATATGCATCTGCCGGCTCACCTCATCCAGGTGCCCTCTCTCTAACAGAAAGACAGATATTGTTACTATATTACTATATACTATAAAGGCTGCTATAGTGCAGAGACACAACGGATCACAGGATATTCATTTCCCTGTCCCACAGACAACTAACAAATCTGCCAAACATTCTATTACAAATGTTTTTAGAATAGTGATATTACAGATTTAGAATTTGCCTCAGACCAAACTTTTATACACAGACCTGATGACTCCAGAAGCTGATTAACAAGTGGATGATCTTTGTTTAATTGTTTATATGTGTGACCATCAGAAGTGTTAAGATCACTAATGAAGAAATATTTTGGGGATGGTGATAAGCGAATATCCTATTGCTCTAAGTGTCTTTTAGTCTTTTTACATAAAAGGTGACATTATGTTGACATCTTGCCAGACATGATGTCTATGATGCAGACATCAAGACAATACAAATACAGTATATGTGTAAGTTCAAGGAAAGAAAAGGTTATGAATTGATCATTTAGGTTGTTGACAGGAGAACTATAATTATATGTCTTCTTTGTGTTTTTAGCTGTGTGTGTATGGAGGGAGCAGGGATAAAGAGGTTATCTGTGATGTGTAAGTCGTGGTGTGAACAGAGCAATGATATGTGAGAAATACAGACGGAAAACGAAACATGGTTTAAAAAGTTTTTGAGTGATTCAGGTGGTGACTGCCGTGAATCAAACTGGCAAATGTCAGCGACGCAAGTGAGTCAGATTAGGCTGAATACCAATTAGCAGTGTTAGCTGTTAAAATCCCAGTGTTCATCTGAAAATCACCGTTTTTATAAATGAGTTTTCAAAGTAACATAAGGCAACTTAGAGAGGTGCACAGAGACCTGAGCCACTATGTGGGTCAAACAAACCAGACAATATATATTACCCAAATTGTTCTTTTCTTATTCTAAAGCAACCACATTGTGTTGCATGTCTGTCATTGTGGTTTTAATCTTCAGCTCTTCTCTTTACAATGTCAGCACATTTCATTCACTTCTTCAAATGCTGTCTCTCTGTCACCATTCAGAATGGGTTTTAATTAGACAGCATCATTTGATGTCATGTCTCAGTAGGTATGGGGAGTATTTGCCCAAGATCGTTCTTGCTTGTAATTATCCAGGGGATTAATCTGGTGTATTCGCCACAGGAGCCTGTTGCTCTTGCGTTGGATTTGCCAGCCAAGTCATTAGATACACAGTCAGTGGGCACCAAACAACAGTTGGGTCTCTCCCACTCTTGTCAGCTTAACAGGGGAGCAGGATGAATACTGGCAGGCTTTGCAGCTTATGGTCAAGTGTGACCTTAGACAGCAATAGTAGGAGTTTTTGTTGTTGTTGTTGTTGTTGCTTCTTTGTGACAAGCATACTTATTCATATGAAATGCTAAAGAGCAAATTGTGGCATAAAAAGTGTTCTTTTCCAGGCCTATTCAAATCCATCATACACAGCTGAGAGATATGAAGTACACAATGCTTGATACATTACACATCCAAGAACAAGCAAATGATGGATTGCAGCAAGATGTTCCAGGCCTATTTTTAGTTGATATTTAGATTTATGGTAGCCAGCTAGCCACGTTTCCAAGGTAAACGACACACCTAGCTCTATGGCAGACAGGGACAGAACTGCAGATGTCCACCTGACAAACAAGCAGTGACCCCAAGAGACCCTCATCTCTCGGCGCCTGCTAATTGACTTGTTATTGATCAACTCAAAGACAGTCTGATTTATGGGAAAGAGGACTTGTAGAGACAGCCACCTGGCATGGAGTGGAGTGTTATGAATGTGAGGAGCAGATCCTGGGGGACTAGAGGCTGCAGTTTCAGAGGATATACAGGAGTTTGCAATGCACCGGTGAACAGACACCTTGCACTATAGGGGAGGGGGTGTTTTTTTCTAATACGATGAATCCAAACAACATCAGCGAGCAATGCGCACGTATATGAGCGTGTTGCAGGTGTGTGCAGTAGGAGGAATGAGTGACAACATGGCAGGGGCAGTGCATGTGTTTGAGGGAAGAGGAGAGAAGAGGCAGCTGGGGGGTGGTTGTCTGTATGGTGTGTGCTGCTGTTTAGGTGATCGAACAAGACTAAATAAATACATTGTTCTACTAATCCATCCTTGAGAAACTTCTGAATTATTACCCTTGTGTGTGTGTGTGTGTGTGTGTGTGTGTGTGTGTGTGTGTGTGTGTGTGTGTGTGTGTGTGTGTGTGTGTGT
>JBBPCS010000917.1:6235569-6251093 GCA_037974645.1 Hollardia meadi | reverse complement strand
GTGTGTGTGTGTGTGTGTGTGTGTGTGTGTGTGTGTGTGTGTGTGTGTGTGTGTGTGTGTGTGTGTGTGTGAGAGGGAAGGTGCAAGAGGTGAAAGAGAGAGAAGGGGGATATAGTAGTGGTCTTGTGTAAAGGAGTAGCACAGGATAACAGGCTTAGCTCAGAGTGGACAACACAAATGGGCTTAAGGCTGATTGTGGGCTGTGACAAGGAAAGGCGGGGGGGAAGAGATCAAGCCTTCCAGGCAGAACTATGTAAGCCAAAAGGTCCAAAAAAGACTCTCTCTGACAGCTCAAGTCACAGCATCAGAGAAAGTATGTCAATAACAGATACGGGCATTGAATGAATTCCACAGCAATGTCGGTACCTTCCTCACAGGGAATAAAATGTCAGCATCGTCCACATTTGAATAGACCGGCCAAAATTTGCAGCACGATATTTCTAAATGTCATGAAGAATGTACGCATCTTTGTGATTGTATTCAGGGTAAAGAGGGCATTTGGCTCTCATATTTCCACTGAGTATTATGCAATATATTGAGCCTTCGGTATGCTAATATTTAATTGCATTTTCATAGCACGTTCAAAAACTTCTTCAGCCTCGCCCAGCCTATTCTCAGTGAGTCACTGACTGTCCACCTCTTTCATACCTCATCCGCAGACATGATTTGGTAGATTAATACTCAAAGAGGTAGAATTCTGTGCAGAGCTATTCGTCAAAGCTACCTGCCAGAACAAAGCCCTTACCCCACTACTCAAATCCCCCCTCATTTATCTCCCCTATGTCTCTCTCAAAGTCTCGTTTCCCATTGTCTTGCCCCTTTCCTCTCACCCTCAGCTCAGGTTTTGTTAATAATCAGTTATGTGATTATTCCAATCAGGCGAGTAATTACTGGCTCTCCCTCCCTCTGTGCCATGGGTTGGCAGTCTCACAATCAAAATAGTGACAGCCAGGGGTTCGGCCAAGTTGAGTAATGCTTTCTAAAGACCTTGTGTGACCCTGTATGACTCTGCTGCAATTGTTTTCACCTCATCCTGACGGATGAAGCTTTAACAGAGAGCAGAGACACACCACAACATCGCAGCTTCAACAAATAACACCGCCCACTTGCTACTGACAGCCTGACACCACAATATCTTCCATGTCCAGCTATCCAAATATTCATTTTATTGGATAGTCTAGTCTTGGGATAGCATTAATTCGTTCCAAGTCTTGCATTATAACTCTCCCTGAGGCACTGCAGAGTTATTTTGGTTTGGACCAGTTCCATCCATCTCTTGTGTTCTGGTGAGTTAGACAATATGGAGAACAACTTAAGCTACAGCAACTGTGAGTGTCCATTTTAAGAACGCTTCTTTAAAAAACAACAAATCCTATTACAATAGCAAGATAGGCCACGTAGAGGTCAATAACATGCAGAGATTGCAGCGAATACAAAGTTTGATTGTGCTGAAGTTTACAGTACAGCCTTCCGAAAAGCGAGCCCAGCATCTAAGCTGACAATCCAGATGGATGTTGATCCACTCACAGTAAACCCAATGAAATTAAACCCTAAGCTAGATTCAGGAGCTCTAGAGTAGAGTGGGGAATCAAGACCAGTGTCTTTAATCAAAATAACAATGCTCTTTAATTCTGTGTTAATTAAATGCAGATTTCCCTCATTGAGGAGCAGTCGACTACCAGGGGACCTTGGGTCACATAAACATCCGCTCAATGGATTTGTGTTGTGTTTAACCACGTATTAGTCCCTTTTTCCCAAACGGTCTGGTGCTCGTTTACACAGAAGGTCTGTCAGCTGAGGGATAGTGGCTTGCAAACAACTCCTCAAGATTTCAAACATTCAGCATCCTTAAAGGCGCTATTTCTTGCCAAGTTGTTAGGCACCTTAAGAAAAGTGGCTTACATCCATACAGTTCTCAAATAAAATTAAAGAAGTATTAAATTTCACACTATTTGTCTCCTGATTGGTCATTCTCTGTCTTTCCCTCCCTCATTCCCTCCCTCAGTCCCCCTCCATCAATGTAATGAGCAAATCATGGCCACTAGGGAGAGATGTAGAGAGAAAAATTGGTCCCATTATGTGTCAAGGAGTGTGAAAAGAGCGGCGCTGTTGTCTGTCAACTCTAACCCCCAACTGTCTCTGGTCTTAACTTCCCACCAAACACAAAAAGCTTTTTTTCCCCACACATAGATCTGCTTATTATTTCCCTGTCTTTTAACTACAAAATCCATTATAGGAAATGCCAGGACAGTCATGCCCTTTTCTGCATTAGCTCTGCTAGAGCTGAGACAAGGGAACAATGGACACAGCTACATGCAGCAATTCAAGGCTGATTTAGAATGACTGGTCTTAAACCAGACTTATAGAGTGCGGTAATTATGGGAGGTAAAGGGGGCGACTGTGAAGGATGCTCTGGATAGGTGGGGGGATGGGGAGGGAGGGAGGTTGTTGTCATTTGGCAGCCAGTCCAGTTGGAGAGAGAGAAATTACTACTGGAGCCAGAGCCTGGGTGATGGGGCATTTATCAACCAGTCATTGCAATGAGTCACACGAGCCAGCGGGGAGCCCTTTTTCTTTACCACTCCATCAGCACAGGATCATACAGTAATTGTTTGAGAACAGTAGTCAGGAAATTCCCATCTCTTTTCAGAATTCACAGAGCCATATAGTCTGTGCAATGGACTACAGGGGCATATTGCGTCTGTTCACCGCAACAGAACACGGAGATGCACCAGGAAGGGACTGACAAGCGTGTGGTCCCTGTAGTTGGAGGGGAGAGGAACTACCATGAAATACATAAAGACGACAAATAAATACATCCACCTGCTTCGGTGTGTGCTTTGGGACCAGGTAGATCCAAAGGCATTGATACCGTTTTGCATTTGCTGGTCTCCCTCTACAAGCAATTGCAACACTCTCTGCATAAGCAAATTAATTCCTAACTGAAAAGAGAATAATGAAAGAGGCCATGGAGGCCTATGATGACCTTCTCATAATAATTTTTTTTTTTTTTTTTTTTAATGCTATTCTTCTATTCATACTCCCCTCACTCGTCTTTTACAAACGTTCTCTTTGGGCTGCCGTGTGAGGCACATCATTCTAATATAGACGGGTTTTCATCCCTTTCCTTGTTGTGAAAGACCAGCAGGAGCGACAGAGACAGCGAGCGGGAGAGAGATGGGAACTGTTTATTAAGTCAAATGATTGAACGTGTGTGGAATAGTTTTGAGCTGTCAAGGAAACCCAATGGCACAATGATGCTGTGATCAAATTCACTCCCTCAATCACTCATTTACTTTGCTTTATTAGTGAGCAATAAATGGAGGATTTTGGAAACTGAAACTGAAAATCATCGTCACCGACATTAGAAATGCACATTGATTAAGGAAAAACATTGTATTGGGGTATATTTAGTAACAAGTTATGCGAGCGGTTCTGTAAGGTTTGAGCTAAATGCTAACATGCTGATGTTTAGCAGGTATACTATCTACCATGTTTACAATCTTAGTTCCCTGTGTCAGCATGCTAACATTTGCAAGTTAACACTAAACACAAAGTAGAGCCAAGAATTGTAGAATTATCATTAGTTTTGCAGGCAGTCATAAATCAAAGTAGTGGACAATTTAAATTGTTGAACTGATGATGGCTGACCGATGACGGTGCTAGATGAAAAGGCAGGGGATCACCAGTGTTATGGTTCATTTATATGAATGTCGTTACCCTATTTTCAGCAATCTATCCAATAGTAGGACGGAAGATTTGTTCAAAATTTGACACCGATCTAAGAAGTAGATGTTTCACACAGATTAAAAGTCAAAGGCCAACTGACAGACCAACACTGTCATGACTCGAGCCACCCTGTTAGCTAAAAAGTAGTGCATGAATGTATGTATGAATGTATGTATGAAATAGTGTAGTGCTATGAATAAAACATTTTTTGCCCCTTGTCTCCATGTCTCTCTTTTATACTCTTTTTCTTCTTCCTCTGTCTCCTCTCGCTTCATCACCTCGTGCCATTCACTTTCATTGTGAAAGGTGTATTTGGCTCCTCTAGTAGAGCAGAGCCCATTATCGTAAATAGGCCAATAAGTTACTTCACACAACGTGTCTGCAAAGCAAGCGCACTCTATATGCAAAGCAGAGGCACACTGTTAAAGAAACTGGTGCCAAGTGATTATATTTGTAATTTAATTTCCTTGGTCACACAGAGATAAGGGAAGGGAGCGGCTACAGTTGACCAGGGATGAATAGAGTGATGAGAATAGGACTACAGCTTCATTGTCTGGACTGAGATGTCCAAGACGACACCACTTACGAACAAGGGTACTGCCGGGCAGATATGGTATATACACAGGGATTCACAAGTCCAAATTCAAATACAAAAAAAACAATGTCAGTGCCAGAGAAAGCAGAAAGAAAAAAACCCCATCTGTACTCTCAAATCGAATGGATGTAAATGCAGGAAAATCAAAAAACTATTTTTCTCCCCCCGTTGCAAGCTCTGTCTCTCCCCTTCCTGTCCATCTCCTTCACGCTCAGTTCTGCTGAACAAATGTAAACAGCAGGGTGGCCTGGGTGGGATGTCAGTCACAAAGAGCAATGGCTCATTGCAGATTCTACAGGCGAGATTAACTTGGTCCCGGCAAGAAAGACGACTGAAGGACACAAGGTGTACTCTCCCCACATGCTCTCGCAGTCTCCCTCCTTCTGTCTGCTTTTTTCTGAGAATAGTGTCCACTTATACTGATGACAATGCAGTGGGGTGGCACAACACTGCAATGGTCAAACTGTGGTTTTGACTACTTCAGAACATTTCGGGACTATTGAGACCTGATTGTGAGCAAAGGAAAGGAGGAGAATCGTACACCACACATTGCTGTAGAGAATTCAGGGGCCGTGTGAACCTATTTTGTGACATCTCAAATCCTCTCTCTCCCCCTTTGTTCTCTGTTCTCTCCTTCCCTCATCTTCATGTCTGTTTCTCCCCTGCTGTCTTGTCTTTCTGCCATCAGTGTCTTCACTTTGAACCCAACAGCATTAACCTCTCAGGAAACTTACAAATGTTCTGAGTGAATTATGTAAACGACAAAGAAATAAAAACTGCAAAAAAGTTCTCGCTTTATTTCATAATTCATCATGCTCCCACATCGAGCCCAAATAAACTTGATTTATTGAGCAGTCCGGCACATTCTGGCTCAAAATCCTCTAAAATATGCTTGAGAATATTAATCACTCTTTGTCTACACCGAAACTAAAAATCAAACACACACACACATGGACAGAATATTTTTGGGAGTATATTGCATGTTCGAATGGGAGCAGTGTCTCCCACATTTAACCAGGTTTCATTGCAAGAGGCAAAGCAATAAATGTTGCACCAGCACCACCAAAAGGAAAAGCAGAAAACAACACGTTTTTGCTCTTCTTCTGTTTTTCTTCGCCTGCAAAATAAAAACTTACAGCGCTGAAAATCAGATTAAGGATGCTTCGCCTTGTCAGACAGCGAGTTTAATTATTTATCTCAATGAACACAACCGCAAACACACAGGAGAGGAAGAGACACAGACACTGGATACTGGGGGATGGCATGGTGGCAGTGCAGTGTAATAAGTGCGACATGACTGTATAATTGGTCTCTAATTGATATGACGAGCAGTGGTTTAGCCCACGTTGTGTTGTACACATGCCGCCAACCGCAGGCAGGAAGTGCCTGCTCAATCTTGGTGCCATCTTCTGATTGATGTCTCAGTGTGGAATGCCCTTCAACAATCAGCACCCACAATCTCTCCATGTCTATCAGTGTATACCATCTTCTACCATTCATCTGTCGTTTCTTCTTTTGTGCCTAAACGTCTCACTATCTCTTTCTTCCCATCTCCACGTTGATTTGGCCTGTCTCTCCCACCCTTTGGTCTGTGTCTCTCAGGAAGGTGAAAGAGCAGCGTTTGTGGTGTTGGAAGGTGAAGAGTGGAGACATTGGCATCCATAAAAGACAGCATGCTTTCAATGGCCCAGACAGCCTCTGTCGGGGGAAATGAAAGCAACTTCAGATGAAAAGGAAATCAAATAAAAGAACTTTCATTTGCAAGAGACCTGCTCTCTCGATCTAACAAATGAGGTTTGAAGAGGTTTCATTTAAAAATGAGAAGAGTAGTAAAATAAGAGTCACTGCTGGGAGGCACAGCTGGACACAAGAGGCCAACACACAGTGAACTGAAAGCATTTGAAGTTTGCATGGGAAGCTCTTTAGAACAATTCTGTTCATGGACCTAGTGCTGATGCAAGACGACCTTCAAGGACATTACGCTCATTTACACAGCAATTAAGCACTACCCTGTTGGTAAATTGAAAAAGAGACAAAAATCCTCTGTGGATTTAATAACAAACTCATTACCAGGGCCCAACAGGGCGGAACTGCCTTTTAATTAGAGCAACACCTGATTAACGCCCAATTAACAGAGCCAGAGCCACTTAATTCTCCCCTACTTTGGCAGGTTGAGAGCATAAACATAAGCAGTCCAGTATCGGAGTGCTTCCTCTC
Source organism: Hollardia meadi (assembly GCA_037974645.1). Classification (NCBI taxonomy): domain Eukaryota; kingdom Metazoa; phylum Chordata; class Actinopteri; order Tetraodontiformes; family Triacanthodidae; genus Hollardia; species Hollardia meadi. The sequence continues at coordinate 6,244,552 of JBBPCS010000917.1, read as the reverse complement.
CTCCAGGGAATGTGGGAGACAAAAGTAAATAACGACTTTGGAGGCAGTCTGTTGTGTGGTGGTCCAAATGCTATGCAGAGCTGGGAAGAGTACGCTGGAAATGCATGAGGCAAGTGTTTCAGAAAGGAGACAGATGTAGGACTGGCTGGCAAAGACTGTGCTTCGCTACACATGCAACTCCTGGTGGATGATGTGGGACAACTGTCCAAGCAGTAAACCATCCTGCTCAGCAACAAAATATGAGCTCTTTTGTTCCTCCCATTCTCACATGATACTCTTTTGCCTTTAAGACAAACACACACTGGCAAGGATGCAAACTTAAAAGCTTTTATTTAGCTCTGGAAGGGTCATCTTTTTAAAGAAAACAACATAGGAACACAATTTGTATTTGCCATTAGTATTAAACAATGTCTCTATACATCATATAGTAAAAACTGTAGCTCATACTTGAACAAATAAAATAAAAACATTTTTAAAAAAGACATTTTATTTTGTGAGAACTGTCTAAAGTGTCATAAGGTCATCTTTTTTTAACATTCATCAACTCTACTGCAGCATTTCAAAGGTATTCCTCGAATGTCTTGTGACAGTGTTTCATTTACATAAAAAAGAGCAAACCTGAACTAAACTTTCTGAACTTCAAAACTTTGTAAACGCTGTCCTACACACCACTTTGTAAGAGAACAGTTCTCATCTTCCCAACCGGCATTGTTGGTCCTTAGTGTATTCTTATTTCATTTCAGTCGATGCTGAAAAACAAACCGCCACGATCAGCCCTTCAGGAAGCTGGAGCCTTCAGACCCACTGACGTCCAGGATTCAGGATCTCTATTCTTTCAGTTACACCTTACATCCAAACACAGTTACTCAATATTCAGTCTGGTTGTATAGGTCTATAAAGCAGTGAGGATTTTCAGGTTTCTCATTGAGTCTGTGTGTCTTCATTCACATTTATTTTCTCCGCCATGTCCTTATTTGTGCACTCCACTTCAAGGTGTTGGCATATAACTCTGTGGAGACATGTCGCTTCTGCCGAAACCAGCGTGATAATAACTATCGCTAAAAGAGCGTTTAGCCGCCTTGAGTTGAGAAGAGATCCGCCACGACTCTACAGCCTTCTCTAAGTCTGGCAGGATGTCTGGCACAACAGCTTGTTCAGCTATAAAGATTATCATCTCCACCACCAACAGCAGCACCCATCCTAAAGCCCCGAGCCAATAGGAGGAGCCGAGGCTAGAGAAGTCTTGACTGATTTCTTCCCGGTGCTGATAAGTGAAAAGAGACCAGCTGAGGAGGAAGAAGAAACCTGGAGATAGAAGAGAAAAACGAGTTGCATCAAGTGTCATTGTGAGGAAAAGAAAAAAGTCATTAAGGTCAATGATTAACATTCCTGGAGCTGTAGAAAAGGGTTTGTATGATAATGAACCGCAATTTCAAGCAAAGTAGAACGTCTCTTTAAAAACTGCTGCCCTGCAGAGTATGTAAATGAGTAGTGCATAAAAGAATTTCTGGAGGTGTGGGTTTGACAACTGCACAAACCAAAAGGCTACTTGGAGGTCAATTAGAAATTATGCTAGTTTTTCGTTTGCTTACATGGAATTAATTTATTATTTGAAAACTGCCAAAACAATGACATGCTAATTATTAATGAAGTAAAACACAAAAACATGGCGTGTGGCTCAGGCAAACAAGCGTTTGAAGCCACATGGTTCAAGCGGTGCGGTGGTGTTACCTGTAGAGGTCATGGTGAGCAGCAGCAGCGTGGTGGGGTAGAGCGCCTGTCCTGCCATGAGGAGGGCACGAGTGTTGGAGTAGGAGCGCACCGTCCCAGATGTCCAGCAGAGGGCAAACACCAGACACAGAGCGACAGTGCTCACAGCCATCAGACAGGAAAGACCTGCAAACACTCTCTCAGCTTCCACGGCTGGAAGACACGAAACAGCAGACACACAAAACATAATGAGACAGGTAAACAACACTTATTGATATTGACTTAAGTTAAGTTTCCACTGTAAGTAGTCAGCAAGGTGAAGTGAATCATGTTGATGTGACGAGTCTGACGACACACTCCTAAGGACGCCCACACAACATGTACCTGCCTACAACTGAAACCAGATGAGTAAAACCAAGAGTTCATGAGTTAATATCACGCTATATATATGATTTATTCTCTAAGTGTGTTTGTATGAAAAAAATGACACATTGGAATAGAACAAACGCTGGCGGGGGAAATTTCATTTTGTTAACTAGAATTACCGCCTCGCTGTTGTTAATTAAGTTTCTCTGTGTTAACAGCTAACCAAACAGGTTTTTATTCTAGCTGTCTAAGGTAAATGTGATGCTAAAAAAAAACCCCATCCAGCTAGCTAATGGTTTAATTAATTATTGCTTTTAGGCTAACTTTATTGTATGTAACTGTTTTTACTTTTGAGGATTCTATGTGTTTGTTTACAGGATTAATCACATGGCTCTAGTTATTATGAGGATGTAATGTTTATTTTCTTTCACTGGTGATACGTTCTTCCCAGCATGAAAGATAATGTAACTAATTTGACAGCTAGACTATTCTGATATTCTCATTCTGGTTTAGTTTTTTTCTTTTTTCTAATACCTTTGCTGTAACTGCTATTTTTTCCTCATTTATAATGACTATTATTGAATTTGTTGTCAAATATTGTTTTTTTTGTTTTTTTATAGTTTTAAAATAGCTTCCAATAAAAATTTAGAAGGGCAAACCTCTTTTTGAAAATGTATTGGCTCGCTGCATACCAGTGTGCCTACATGCTGAGGACAGAGGACTTCACATTAGATTCATTCTAAAAGTGTGCTTGCATGTAAAAACATCAGTGGCAAACAAACTAACAGGGGACCTCATTTCTTTAAATTAACAATGATGAGAAATGTAGCTGGCAAAGACCAAGATTAAAGCACATTTGTCTTGTCTGCCAAGTGTGAGAGCTTCAGCAGATACAAGGAATGCACTTCTCTGGTACAGGAGCGAGTTTGAACTTGTTTACAAATGCCGAGAAGCTCATCTCTCATCCCACTGTATTCTCAGATGTTCCTCCTCCTCCTCATGTTGATCCCCTCTGGAGATTCAGAGGTGGTCTCTATAGCAGAACCCGAGCCCTTTCAACACAGCCCAGCAAAGACGTGTTTATGTCGCATTTGATATGCTGGCCTGCCTCACAGCCTACATTTTATGTACATTCCATGTTTCAGTACACAAACCTTTAACCTAACCTGAGACAGCCAGTTGTAGACGGATGAATTGTTGACTGCAGAGAAATGTCAAAGAGGTGAACGTAGCTTGTTGCTCACCGTTAAAGGTATCTTTGTGGGTAATCTGGTCACTTTTAGTGTCATTCCACTCCGTCCAGAGTCCCCTCTCCTTCAGCCAGAATGGGGTCCAGACTGCGTAGAGCACACACAGGCATCCTGCCAACCCCACACAGCACTGAGAAAACCTGAAGCGACTGATGGTGTCCCCCAGCTCCAGTAACTTCATATTTGTACACCACTGAGAGAGACAGAGAGAGAGAGGCATGGAGAATAGGTTAAGAAAAGGGGAAAATCTGTCTGAAAACTAACCTTGTTATTTAGTTTATATAAATTAGCCTTAAGAATGCAGAATTGTAATTAAAGTACGTCTTACCTTTGTTGTTGTAGAGAACAGAAAGGTGTCAAAGACAAAGCTGGGAAGTTAGTATGCATACAAACACAACATAGTTTACAGCGGAACAACTTAAGCTTGCTGCCGTGCAACTCCTACTGTACAAACACTTTCAACACCCTGACACATTATTACTTGTACTCCTCATGACCACAAGCCCTCACTCGCAGAGGTAACCCTTCAGTGTTGCTCCGCCTCTGGTGCAATGGAAACTCCCCCAGTCAGTGGCTAAATTTCCCCGTGAATTCTCCACTGTGACCCACCAACTCACACTGTACGGAAAGTGAAAGCACCAACAACGGCCATTCAGTATTTGAGGAAGAAGAAGTTTCAGTGTCTAACAATAAGCAACAAGCAATAAAGAATTACTGATCATTAAAAGGAAGTTAAATACATCTAAAAATCCCTTGATACTCAACTCTAACAGCAATGTACCACTCTGACATTTGTTTAGATCAGAGGCAGAAACTGTGTGTGTGTGGGGGGGGGGGGGGGATGTTAGCAGTTCATTGCGCATAACAAGACATTTAAGGAAATCCCACTCTCAATTTCTCAGTGGGGCAGAATATGATGTGCTTCAACCACAGATTGTCACCTCCCCCTTCTCTTTCCTTTGTTGCAATGGAAGGGCACCCACAGCCCACCCAGAAGCTTTTTTTTTTTTAATGACACTGAAACGTCTTTAGAGTTTCATATGTCATAAATTAACTTAGAAGATATCTCAAAGGAACAGTTCACCCAAAAAAAAAATAAATAAATTAAAAAAAAATCAGTCATCATACTCATCCCCATTATGCCGGATGAGCTGTATGGAGCCATTTTTTTGTTTTTGTTTTCATGTTTTAAAAGTCTCCATCTGCTTCAGTTGTTTAGGAAAATGCTGCAAAGCTGTTTTGCTGTGAAGATTCAGAAATGTTTCTTGGACTAAAAATGCTGTGGAACAAACTCCCCCTCAACATCAGAGCAGTTCAGTCAGTTCCTCAGTTTAAAAAGCTTTTTTTTTTTTTAAATAAAAAAAACAAAAAAAACCCACCTACACTGGCATTTGCATATTTTTATATTTTAATGTTGCTCATTTATATTTTGTTTTATCTCCATTTTTGTTGCTTGTGTATCATATTATATGTGTGATTTTATTTGTATGGTATTTTATTATGTGAAGCACCTTGTAACTGGTTTTGAAAGGCGCTATAGAAATAAAGTTTATTATTATAAAAAACTGACTATCGGTATGGGGGTGAGTAGATGATGACTGAATTTTCCTTTTGGGGTGAAAAATTCCTTTAAAATAAAAACACGAATGTGTAAAATGTACATAAATAGAAAAACAGTTAAGATAGATAGATTAAAGATTATAAACAAACACGGACACAATAATTAATTCCTTTATTCACAGATCATTAACTTTACAGAAGTATAATACATTTCGATAAAATAAAGTGCATATGACCACATCAGAAAATGTTTAGGAATACGATTTACTTGATTTTGGTTTGATTTTGGTACATTTGGCATTCAGTTAGAATTTGAGAAAAAAAAATTTTTTAATCAAGATAATAAAAACGCAAGGCTGCCGCCATCAGCAACTTAAACATAAGGCCTCAAAATGCAGATCAAATACAACAATACTCTGTCCTATTCTTCCATCCTGGCTTCCTCTCTCCTCTTCAGCCTGCTCTCAGCTAATGTTTCCTCTTTACTCAGAAAATAGGCATCAGATTTGACCATGTCTCAAGTGTTTGTGTCCTCACCATGAATGCAGGCTGTAAAAATGACGCTTGAAGTGGCGCCTCTTGAAATTCGCCATCCTAAGCTTACTTTCTGGCTCTCTGCAGCAGGGCCTTGAATACATCAAGAATCTCTGGATCCTCTCCGGCAGACAGCTCTGGAGTGTTTTTCTCCAGCCAATCAGAGGAGCGGATCTGGTGCCTGAGAGTCCCGATCAGAGAGTCCAGGCCCTCTGCGGGCTTCGATGCTTGGCAGTCCAGCAACACAAAGTCTTCAGTGGCCAGCGAGCTTGTGTCAAGAACAGGGCTATCTTTCTCCTTCAACTGGTCAGATGACTTGCTCTCGGCTGATGATGTTGAATTGACAATCGCAGCATTGTCTGAATCTGCACTGTCCTCTTTCACTGATTTTTCGCTCCCGTTACTGGCGTCTTTGATGGAGTGTGAATCAGTGCTGGTGATTTGTTCTTTAAATTCCTTCAAAGCCTCCCTAATTCGCTTCAGACCTGAAAAAGAAAAAAACACAAAACACTAACAGTCAGTGACTATTATCAGATCAATACCTAGTTGAAGACACAAAGCAGGAGATGAGCTGGAATAACACAAACGATTGATTAAATGTAGTACTTCACACGATCTAATCAATGTTTAGTCTACTGCAGTAATGGGTATTGGAGGGAATAACAAAATACAAGTTGAAGTCAAAAGTTGACAAATAGATAAAAACTTTTCAACATATAATTTAAGACTGAGAATATCGGAACAATTGAGTTGGCTTAAAAAGTTCAAAAGTATGTAAAATCATATATTACGCTACAGACTGACCAAGTTGAAGGCGTTGCTGCTGGTCTGCAAAGACTATGCGGAACCAGCCTGGTGTGGAGCAGGAGAAGGCCTGACCACAGCTCAACACCACCTTGTGTCTGAGAAAACACCTCCACAGAGACAACTCCCCCTCAAACGACGACTCTCCGAGGTACTACAAAAAAATTGAGAGACAGAAGTGACACATCTCACCCACGGGAACTGCACGCGCAATGTTTTCAAGAAAGTTATTTGCATTTGAATTAGGTATTCACAAGTAAGACATCTTAGCGGGACTATGATCTTGGTACCTTTCTGAAGTCAGCCCAGATGTACAGTGTGGCAGGCCATTCCAGATATGGGACGCCCATACTCTGCACTTCTCCCGTCAGGTAACTGTGAGCCGCTTTCAGCCGGCATCGGTTCTCAGGCAAAAATTCTTCGTTGATCCACTCTAGAACATGACAGTGTGAAGTGACAATAGATATGTGAAAAAATAAATGTTACCAGTCAGCATGATGTACAGCAGAAACCCCATGCCATGCCCCTGTCATATCAGAGAAAGTCAAAAAAAAAAGGGATGACTTCTCTCGAAAGCAAAGAAACAGCTAGGAAGCACATGTTTGAAGTGTTGAGAAGCTTGCATCACAAATAATGACCAAAATGGAGTTAATGTGAGGATTGTTTTTCCATTACATCATGGTTGCAAAAGACCATGTGACACTTGGATCCATACCTCTATCCTGAAGCAGTTGTGCTACCTGGTGCTGGGTGGTTCCAGAAATACCGTGGAAATGGCCCAGCTGGGCCAAAGCCTCCACGAGGTCTCTGTTCTCAGTATACAGGGTTCCTATTCTGATTCCTGCCATTGCAAAGTCCTACAAAAGACAAAACGTAATCAATGAAAAAGAACCGTGAAAACAAAAACACACTGAAAAAAAAAGACATTTCATTGTATTTTTCAGCCGGTGATATAAAAAGTCTCACAGTCTGGCACTCACACAGAGCTCAGCACAGTACGTACCTTGGACGTTCCCCACATTACATGTGTCCTCTGTGGGTCGGGCAAACTGAAATAAGACCACATCGTTAGCAGTTAAGAGGCTGTCATCAGCCACAGTTGTTTTGATTAAGGGCCCAATAGAGTAATTATGCAGAGGTTAGGTTTCTGGAGTACCTGTCTACACTGAGGACACTGTGAAAGGTGACAGATTCATCAAAGACCGTCAGCATGTACACTTCATCTACGATGGCGTGTAGCTCATTTCTAAAGCAGGAAACGAAGAATGACAAAGATCATATTAATATACAGTATACTGTGCCGCATTGATAAACCTTGGTTTTATATTGCTGATTGTTCATGACAAAACAAGAGCAACATAACTGTGAAATGGTTCCTTGAACGTCCTACATTAGTGTAAAAGCACTGTGGTATATGGTTACAACCGCTCAGTGCCTGAAAGTGTCTGTGGAGGGAAATGCTCTGGCAAGATCTTTTTTTTTTTAAAAAACAAGACACGATGCAGGAGACTCCTTGGCACATGGCTGCTCTTGACAATATGCTGATGGTTAAGAGAGGTAATAAAACTTCATTAAGGGCGCTTGATATTCCACACACGGGACAGAGCTCTTGGCTATAAAATAAAGAGTTCATACTAGGAACTGTTTGCCAGGCTTTGGAAATGTGCTTAAAGGAGTCACAGGACTGCAAACCAGGAGGAATACATGTGTTAGGCCACAGTGTGAGGTAATCGTGGGGCAAACCCCAATACCTTTTGGCAAACTCCAAGAAGGCAATCATCTCCTTCGGGGTGAAGATCTCAGCCAGAGGGTTGTGTGGGTTCATCAGTATAACAGCTCGGATGATAACCCCCTAAAAGAGAAGGCCAGTTTCGTAAGAAACAAAGAGATATACAGTATCTTCACAGTTTTTATAGAGATAAGGCTGAAAAAAAAGTGACAAAAGTGGAGCATCCTAGCAGTTTTTCTAAACTAAGAACTTGGCCCAAGCATTTCTGGGGTGGTTCAGTCTTCCGTTAAATATTCATTAAGGACAAGTGCTTAAGTGAAAAATGCACTCATGAATTACCTCTTGCTTAGCCCTTTTCAGGCCCTCTTCTAGTTTCTCGACAGTGAGGTGGAAGAGTCGACTGTCTTTGCCATTGGCCTATAAATAAAGTATAGCAAGAGGAGAAAATAAATCAACATCCACGCGGGACAACTGAGAGATCACATGATGCGCTTAAAGCTGAATGCAATGTGCATAAAAACATGAGTTATACTGAATATGTGCAATCAGTCAGGCACAGTAAGTACATATTGGACAACTGTTATCAGTATTCCTACCTCACAGTCAAGAGGAACATGAAAGAGTTTGACGTCGCTGTACAAATGTAGATCCTCAGTAATAACACCGTAGAAAGGAGTAGGAATGAGAATGGCATCTACGATGTAAAAAACACAACGACCACATGACATCGAACTACAATCATCTCCATGCAAACTGTCACTGAGTTTCCTCCTTGTGCACAAAACCTACCATAGATCCATTAATGCCAAATCACTAATGGCCCACTTAAGGTACTGTTTGGGTTACTGGTGGACATTTTTACTGAGTAGAATTTGCTAATTTAATTTGCCGGGCATATTTACACAAATGTTGCTAGTAAATACACCGATCAGTCACAGATGTCACACATTAACACACTGACAGATGAAGTGAATGACATTGATCATGGCTACAGTACAATGTTCTAGTGGAAAACCCTGGGTCCTGGTAT
>JBBPCS010000917.1:6222652-6235469 GCA_037974645.1 Hollardia meadi | reverse complement strand
GCCAGGATCCAGGGTTTCCCAGCAGAATATTGCACTGTAGTGAGATGATCAATGTTATTCATTTAAACTGTCAGTGGCTTTAATGTTGTGGCTGATCGGTGTACATAAACATGGGCTGGTTTTCAGGCTAGTTAATGAGTAAAACAAATATACTACATATCATAAAATTAGGCCTTGCTTGCAGAGGCACTATAGAATAAGTGTAAGTGTGTGTGTGTGTGTGTGTGTGTGTGTGTGTGTGTGTGTGTGTGTGTGTGTGTGTGTGTGTGAGAGTTCATTTTGAACCTACCTTTAGGGTCACAAATGACTGCAGCAATACATGAGAAGAGGGAACCACAGCCATTCATCACCACAACCTGAACAAACACACATATCCACTGTGTTATGAAAGGCCCTAATTAGGGCACAGAGGGAGGCCTAATAAATATGCTACAAATTCAGCCACCTACTAAAAGAGCCATTCATTACATCTGCAAACTCAGTTGCTTACACTAAAAAAACCTTTGTTAGTTCAATGGCTGTATTTGGAATCTTTATAATCATTACAAGGTCAAATAAATTAACTAAATCCACAGCATTCATTTTTGAAAATGAGTGGCTATAATCCAGAGTGTCTTCTGCAACAACAGTATGAAACAGTTTGTTAGTTGTTATTTTTTTTAAAGCAAGCTTATATATTAGTAATTACATAATTTGTTGGACATCTGTATCAGTCATGGGAAGGGAACCTTCTTTGCACGATTCACATAAATCAAGGGACAAATGTACATTTGACAAGACAAATGTCTGTATTGTGGTGGAAGATGCGCTCAAATTGTTTCCCAAGTTTCAAGGTCACAATGTAACTTTGTAAGTTTGACTTGTGTAAAAGCAGGTATTTAGAGACATTGTGAAGAATGGGTCCTTTTAGAATTTAAAATGATTCATGAATTCATGTATAGGTAAAAATTATACTGCTGTAGGTGGTTCAAGTGGCACTACAATAGATGTAATAGTATATCGTAGTTTAAACTCATGGAGATTAATTATATCTTTTACCTTTAGTACAGTATGTTGTGTGTAGAAAAAGTGTGTGTATATGTGTTTGTGTGCAAGAACCTCAGAACAACGTATGAGTAATTATGTGTTCTTACATTTTCCACCTCTATATTTATATGATTTACTATAAACTCTGAGATTTGAGGTAGAAATTATTGTCATCCTCTCCATATGCAACATTTGGTGTCGTTTATTATATAGAATATTTTTCGCTGCAGTTATCTTAAACATTGAAAGCAATCATCTTCACTCACGTTGTCAGCTTTCAGTGGGTTTGGAGAACAACAGTAGTGAGTCAGGAACTTTGCGACCTCCTCTCTCAGGCTGAAAGAGAGCAAGGCGGAAAGGTTGTAAGGGGATTAATGCTTACTTTTGTATGGTCTTGTAACTTTACTATGAGCTACTTGACAAATTAGCTTCTCATTGAAAATTAAATAAAGCTGCACTTCAATCTCTTACAACAGGTGTCCCCTCCAGTCTGCGTACTGCAGCAAAGATGGGTCAACATGAAGCATGTCAGGCTTGGTCAACTGGAGCAGGAAAGAAAATTAAATTTGTTTGTGAACGCAGGCAGAATCATTTAAACAATGTTATGTGGAAAACACATATTAAAGTAAATTACACTCTACAGAATTATATCATTAGTACCAGGATGTGATTACATTAATCTTACCCGTTTGTGAAGCAGATCATAGCATAGTTTGTTCTCACTGGTGCCCATGTTGATTATACCCTATGAGTGAGGAAAAAAAGGAGGACTGTGAATAATCATTATAGGGTCTGACAGCTGGGTATTTACATAGCACAGACTCACATCAGGCTTATCTGTATCATGATATTTGTCCATTATATATTGGGCAAAGCCCTCCTGGAGAATGGCTCGCTGCTGTCGGATGCTGTTACCACGGTTGGACAGGTACATGCTACGGCCGGGAGTTTCTGTAACTCTCAATGTTGCTAAAACATTCTGAGACATTTTGCAGGCCTTGACAGATGTAGGCAGGGTTGACTTTATTGTCTCCTGAGTGGAAATGGCCTGCACTGGGGGAGTTCCTGAGGGTGGCTGAGATGAAGACGACGAGACTGTGGTCATTCGTGAAGCTGACACGTGAGTCGGCATTGTCACAGTGGTCGGAGCACCATGTCTGGCGGCAACCAATGCCCCTGTGAGCATGCTGAACAGGCGGAGCTCATGCTGGCGCTCCTGTTCGGCCCTCCTCTCCTCCTGCTGTTCCCTCCGCTCCTCGGCCTGCAACTCTCGCTCCAGCCGTGCCTCCTCCAGGGAGAGCAGACGCTCCTCTGCCGACTGCTGCCAGGTCAGGAAGCTGGCCAGGGCTTTGTCCAGACGCCCCTGACTGCTACATCTAGCACCCCCGTGGTCCCATGATGTCCTGCCACCCCGGCGACGCTTCCTCTGTCTCACAGAGGCTAGGGGACAGCAAACCTTCCTGGGCTGCTCAGGAGTGTCCTGTTGTATAAGACCATCAACATCCTGGGTGGCAGCTGTGGCAGAGCCGGCAATGTTTAGGTCACTAAAATCTGGGGATATAAAAAAGAATATCAACTTAATTGTCTCTGGCCTTTAATGATTATGCAAATAGCAATTAAAAAAAATAGTGATGGTATTTGGATTGGCTACCTGAAGGTGAGATTCTTGCATTTGTTGAGCTTTCTCCACGACCCAGAGTGTCCTCTGGCCCCATTACAGACTGCCCATCGGTTTCCTGGTCATCTCCAGAACCATAGTACATTTCAGGGGGTGCGTCACCTGAGTTCAGTATGCTCTCACCAACATCTTCACACTTAATATCTAATGCATCTCCAGTTTTTGGTGGCTGACCGAACAGAAACCCACCTGAGGACACAGGGCCAAAGGAGCCTGCTGGAACCCCTTGCACGTATGGGTCAGGCCCACCCGGGCTCTGAAACACCTGTTGTGCTATGACTGCTCCGCCGAGGGAGGAGTAGGTAATAGCCGGTCGGTTCGCCAGCACCCTGTCCATCACGTCATAGAACTTCCAGGACCTCATTTTGTGGTTGTCCTTAATGCGGCGGTACTCCAGCTTCATCTTTTTGATCTTCTCCCTGCACTGGTCGCCGGTGCGGTAGATGCCCCTTTCGCGCAAAATGTGGGCTATGCGGTCAAACACCCGCTGGTTCCGCAGTGAACTCTCCAGTTCAATCTGGACCGACTCATCGGACCACAGCTGGAGCAGCTCTACTATCTCCGGGTCGGTCCAGTTGCTGCCTCGCTCATGCCTCCTGCCGCGAAAGTCCATCCTTTAAGTTCCAGGAAGTAGTCTGCAACACAGGATGAGGGGATGATACGAGGAATATTAGCAGGCTACCTCTTTGCCACCCTGACTTCAGGAACACAAAGAAACGACGGGGCTTAAGAGTGCTTACATGTATTGTTACAATGCTCATACTTTATGTAAACAGTATATATGTGAACGATATTTCACCCACTCGTGTCCTCTCACCGTTAATCAAAACTGCAGCTCTTCGGAAACAGACTGTTGTGGAGCCGTCACTCAAATGTACCGTCCACGTAGGTCGACACATGTCACGGCTATTTCACCCGGTTTGGACTGGTTTGGAATGCAAAGCCTTGTCCAGCCGGTGCTAAAATATATAAATCATTTTTAACAACACATTTGTCATAACTTGGTGAGGTGGTGAATAGACGAGTACTAAAATATCTACATCCGGGTTGACGGCACATGCGTGCTTTCCTTATTCCGGGATAACTTTGGTCCGTGTTAACGGGGGGGGGGGCTGCTGAAAGCGGGCTGAATTTCACTTATACCAGGCTGTAATGGGGCAGACACCACCATGCGAGTCAGAGTCGGGTTTTGTGTTATGGCCCCCTCTACCGTTCGACGTGGTTGTATCCATGGGTGTAACTTCAACAGATATCCAGAAGATGGTAGGCACACACAGCGGTACAAATCGAGATACAAATCAGCTATCTGGAAAACAAGGATGCGTGTTTTGTTAAACGGCTTACCCCGGAATACCTTTGTAACGACAAAACCGTGACAACGGTTAAAAAAACGCAAACAACCATCATTGTAACAAAAATAACATTTTGTCTTATCTTTACCATCTTATTCCTCGTGCTAAAGACGGTGAACTGTTAACGTCGAATAACAAGTGGATAAACTTGACTTTACCTACCTTTACTGCTGCTTCGATTTACATAAAGATTGCGACCCGCCCATCCGCCCCTTTCAACGACAACGGTGTTACGAATCGAGCATCAATCCATAATCTGGTCGGCTCTAAACGTGACGTATTTCCTGGAGAAAGGGGTTTGTTGCAGTTTGTTGTCATCTCCATCAAGTAGTAAACCGTTGTATTGTACTGTCACGTAGCCCTTTACTCTCCCCTTTGTCTATCCGTGTATTTACTTTATTTACTGTCAGCATAGCGTTACTCTATCCAGCAAACAAGCCACGTGAAATAACTGAAACCGTTCGAAGAAACCGTTTAAGAAATATGTGGGTGCGACGGTTGAAGTTAACTGGCAAAATATAACCATGATGGTGGCAAGTTGGTGACAAGCAGGACGGGATAGTTGAATTCAGCGCTTTTGGAGGATAATGGGTGTGTGCGGGTAGCATTATTATTCATCCCCTGGACCAAGTAGAGGACGTACAGCGTCAGGTTGGATGAAAGTTTAAAGTGGAGCGGCAGGAGAAAGGGGAGTCTCCGCCCGAACGGAGAAGAGGAGAATGAGGAGGCATGACATCTCGGCTCTTGTTGGCATCTTGTATGTGTAAAAAGCCACGAGTTAGATGTGTTCAAAAGAAGGGAGGGCGGAGTGGGTGGGAACAATGGGGATATTTGCGGAAAGCATGACGACTATTTCAGCATAAAGTCTTGGACAACGCTGCCGACTGCTCTCACCAGTCATCCCAGTAAGGTAAATCCTCCTCCAGTCTGGACAACAGGCTTTCTTCATCCTGTAATAGGTGGACCTTATTTGTTGAAGGAGACATGACTTAGCCCGGTAATTGACCAGCTTTGGTCCGCAGCGCTTCCTCTCTGAAGTTTATTGTTGGTCAGATGACGGTAGGTTTGTTGTTGTGTTTACACTGTTGTTTTCTGCAGCCTGGCTAATTTGACTCCGTTAATTCTGATTCATGTTCTGCTTTCCTCCTTCCCCACTCTCTCTTTCGCTCTTGCACCCAAACTCTTACATTTTCTTTCCCTCTTACTTCACTCCCCCCCCGAAGCCTGAATAGTCTAAACCCTCATCGAGCACTTTTATCTGTGTGGGAATTGCTGTAATACATTTCAGTTAATTCTGCCTCTCAGGCTAGGCAGGGGACCTAGCTAGGCGCTATTCCTCTTCACACTGGCCTCGTGTATGTGTGCCTATTTAAAGAAAAGCAGAGTCTGCTCAGTTTGAACCAACAAACCGAAAAACTTTAAGTGATCTAACTCATCATGGCTTGTCCTCTTGTTGCCATTATTATAATATACCTCTAGTGCAACTCTCACTGGGATCTCAACAAGGGGGGAAGTCAAGGTCAGCAGCTATTAAGGTAACCAGCACAGCTCCAAGCTCTCTCCTCAGCCGGATTAATGGTACTTCACCACATCAAAGACTACCCTAAAAACGAATCTTTTGTGCCTGTCTTTGTAAGACCTAAATCTTGCCCTGGCCAGTGAAAAGATAAAAGCTATTAAAAGGGTTGGTCCTGCTTTATGTTTATGTCTCCAGAGGAAGTTGGACTGAGTGGTTCACATATACACACATTGCCCTAGACACAACCGTTCCAGCTCCGTTGATTCGGCACCAGCACTGGGTTTAACAACAATTCACCAGTTGACAGTTCACACATTTTATAAGAAGCATAAAGAAGGAGTGCAGTGGAGGGAAGAGAATAGGAATATACAAACTTGTCAACAGTATAACTCATCCATAAACTAGGGCAGAGAGTGCTGTGGATGAGAGGAAGTTTGACACAGGGAACAATGCCAAGAGTCAGATGGCTGTAAAAGAATTGAGTTGGATCTCTCTGTGGGACATTACTTACAGAATTGATTCTTTCTCCTGAACACATTGTTGCTGCCATAGACAACATTTTATCAGGCTTCTCCATCTGCGTAGCTCATAGATAGTAAGATGGATTATGCTTTAGTGGTCCTCAGTCACAGCGTTCCCGCTCACTTCACACTGTGCCTCAGATGATCGCCGGTACAGCTCACTTCCAGCTGTGAACTGCTGTCCTGACAGAGCACAACAGGCCTGCGCAATGCCTCTGGTTTTAACTTAGACAAAAGTTCCCAATCAGGACAGGATGCTTGGCTGTCAGTGGTACTTCACAAATGCTGCACTTCTCTCCTGTGCCTTTGTTTTATTTTGAGAGGGCCGCCTAGAGCACATGGTGGGTGTTGATGTGGCTGGTGGGTAGCTTGAAAGAGCCTGGAGTGCTGCATATGGTCTGTCACAGCTTGGTGTGCTTGTCATTCGCAATGGAAATCAGCTGTTCATCCCCATCAAGAGTAGATCTGTTGTTCATGTCAAATAATGAACACTCCGGGGTGATGCTAATGTAGAGAAACTTGACTAAATACAAATGCATTCAGATGCATCACATTTGCACTTTTGGACATGTTCGTGTCCATAACTGGTTGCTGCTGTTCACTAAGAAGTTTCTCTGGTGCAGAGAAACTGGTTTCTAGTAGGGATGCACAATATGTATTTCTTTTAATTGGTTCGATGATCAATCTTTACCTGCTCCACATGGTCGATACAGAGAAAATAACAGATCATTCACATTTCTGTATTATACAAAGAAGCTCATATACTGTAATTTATGCACACCTGAGGGTAAAAAGGCTAATGAGCCCAATGTAGTGAGCGAAGATTGATGATTTATTATTCTATAGTTCTAATAAGATTTGTTCTGTTAGAACTCATAGACTTTCCCGTCTCTTGTGGAAGTGGTGGAACATGTATTACAAAATGCACTTGTGTTGTCTCCTCTGCAACTGTAAAAAACAAACAAACATCCACACCAGTGACGCACTACTCTAGCAATTTGAGAACGTCAGCATAGCTTATAGCTCATAATATAAAATTTCCCATTATTAGGCCAATAATTTATCTGTCCAATTTCGTGCATAGCTATTTTCTAGGACATTCACATTTTTCCAGAATGGAAGGAAACTCAAATTGGCAACTTTCCATTCTCAAATCCAGTTCTCTTAAGTCCCGCTCTTTACTACCAGTATTTAACAAGAGGTAGATCTAGAGCTGAGCTATAATTCATAACATCAAATGTTATAATGTGTGTGACTACGTGCCATGATATTGAAATGTGGCAAGATTATCAGTGTAACTGTTGGCATTTTAATCAGCAGTGGAAAAGATGGCCAAGCAGATAGACACGCATGCAATAATCATTTCAGCTATAACTGAGCAATACTGTTTTTTTGAGTCCAATACAGATATTTGAGAGTGTTAAAAGAAGTAATGATTTTCTGGTCAATCTTTTTTATCTAAGTTCTCTGGCAAGGAACCTTCAAATTTAGTTATTATAGAGATGTGACAAGGATGTTTACTGAGGCCAGGTATTTTACAGCTTTATTATCTAAGATGACAGAAACAGTATATAAGAGATATTATCAAATTGTTCTAAATAACTATTCATTAAATAGCTGTCACAAATTAATACAATTGAATTATTATAAAGTTAGAATGAAATTGAGCATCACTTTTACTCGCAGCATATTTAAATATACATACTGCAGTTTAGAATTCCTTACCTGTCAAATTGTGCCAGAGCTGCCATTGATGGTTAAAATATCTGTGATCTAATACCGCCTGTGTCTATCAGGCTGTAGCTGTAGCTCACGGTACAGTTTGGACCGTTGTATCCTATAGCTATAACACATCCTGTAAGATCAGCAAAAGACAATATATTGATACAGTATTATTATTATTCACATATCACAAATATCAAATTTACTTCTACATCTTGTTAATCAGTTTTCAGCACTCTGGCTCATAGATGTGTTCTTCAGAGCTGCAAGTCTGAAGAATATCCAGCAGTGTAGAAGCTATCGCCCAAGGGCTTAATGTTGATATCAAGACAATAATGAATGCACAGTGTTGATGCATTACCGATCGATCCCCACCTCTTCTCATTAGAGTTGAATAGTGAAGGTGCGACACAGGTAAGAAATCAATCTGTGGTTAGTTGGTACAAAACAGTGTTTCTCTGCTGGCCACAGAGCAACTCTGGAGGTTTGGGGCGTGAAGTGCACTCCTCAAGGGCACCTCAGCTGTTGTTGCCGAGGTAGAGGAGAGGATTGCTCATTATTAAATTTCTAGACAGAACAACTAAGCAAAGTATTTTGATAGGAACAACCTGTTGTCGTCGTTGCTGCTGCCGTGCTCTTCCATAAGAGAGGAAGTGGTTTTTGAACAGGAAACTTTGATCAAACTATCTCACTATTCTTATCAACATGGGATACTGAACCACTAGGGAAATTAGATCAGCACATCATCGGTATCAGCTGATAAAGGCTTTAAAATTAAACATCGGCATCAGCCCCAAATGAACATTTTTGCCCATATGGCAGGCCATAAGATGACATTTTAACTATCCTCATGCGGCACAATCTTTTTACAAGCAGTTTTCTTATTTTGCCCAGTGAATGTGTAAACTTTGAAAAGCATTGTATATCTGTATCTGCCAGTGGGCCATCATGATAAGAGTGTAATAATTGGCATCAGTGATCAGTGAAAATTAGTTAGATAATATCAGCATATCGGATATTGGCAATAATCCATTATAGTCCCACCTCCATTTGGACATCTGTTAATAGCTTTAAACAGGTGCTGAAATAATAATTCATGGCTGTCCTGGTATTTTAGCATACCTCTGGTCACTTATCCTCCCCTGCATTTCCACTGGCACATTTACCGGAGAGTGATACTAATGTTGAAAGAGGTTATGCAACTGATTTTCTATTTTCTTTGTAGTTTAGATTCTAAAGTCTTAAGTTCTCCCATGGTTTGAAGGTTGGAGTTTCATATCAGCCATAGGCCTTTGATGTATATTGTAAGAGTAAGCAGCCTCTTACTCTTAACTCCTCTCCAGGCTGTCAGAGAAGGTGTTTTGGGTGTTGTGCTATTATCTGTTCATTATTTTCCGCAATACTATATGGGGGAGGGATACCGTCCCCTCTCTCTCCGTTCAGTCACTCCCCTTTCTTTCAGTCCTCTTGGTGACAGCAGACCCCCTGCTCCTGTTTTATTGACTCTGCCGTAGCATCTAATGGGCTCAAAAGAATTGCACCACAGAAGGAACGACAGCCCCTGGTCATGTTTCCACAACCTCTCCTGCTGCGCTCTAATCACACCCACTCTTAAATGTATCTGTGAAGACACAGATGTATTCAATAAACTTCTCCTCTTTGAATAGTTTGGATATGTACAACTTCTCAGAAGCATTAAAATGGTTTGGGGAGTGAAGGGGAAGGCGTCCTCTGTGTTGGTAAAAAGTTCGAAACGTTTCCCTTTTTTGGACAATGGATTTTAGGAAGAACTTTAGGTGAAAAGAACAGTATACCTGCAAACCAATTATTACATTGCAGATTCCCCACTGCCAATAGGCATTCTTTCAATAAGAGTTAGTAGGGGCCAGTTATTTGACAAAACCCATATTCACTATGGAAAATCAATATTGATGCGCTCAGTAGTAGGGATAAGAATTTCACTATTTGATATTTACTGGAAAAAGCAAATGCTTTACTGGCCTCGTACGGAAAACAAAACAACGTGCCACCCACATGTTACCAGCACCTGGTAACAAAGTGATACTGCCAGTGCCTGATGATATCGCGTTACTATTGGTACTATCTTGTCATTACTAGGCACCAGTAAAAATAAGGGAAAACATTTTTTAAGACGAGACAATAGCTGAACGAAAAACAAAAACTATTCCATTTTTTATCATGTAATGACTATTCGAAAACCTGAAAATCATGACTCATCCCTACTCAGGAGAAGATCTTTTCTGTGAGAGGTTAATATGATCTAAGCACAAGCAATTGGTGACAAACCTCAGCCCGATTTACCAAAAGTAAAGGCTAAGATGTTTTTAGTCCTATTGTATGTCTGTGGGCATCATATCACTAACCTGTTCATTTAACGACTGGAGCATCTGTGCTGCCATGTGCCTTTTTTTGTTGTTTTTTTCAACAATGTGCCGTCATCTGCTTTATATTACCAGTACAGTGGTGTTGGGAGTTGAAAAGACTTTTTCTTTTAGAATCCACCAAATAACCTGCAATGCCTAAGAGTATAAACACACTCAGCCACAGTCAGTGGAACAGTCTGCTGTACTGCAGGTTTGTGTTACCTTGCAGATGGCATATATCCTATTGTTTTTCAAAAATCCATTAAAAAGACTGAAACTCTAAAGCCTCCCAGCAGCCTCTAAAGCCTGCAATGTTCATTTTGTTCCCCAATTTTAAAACTGCTTAGCAAAATGAACACTACACTGATGATTTTGATATTTTCAGAGCCTTAATGCAGTGGGGAAAAAAATATAATTTGTCCTGAGGGTGGCCATAAGGGAAAGACAACACAGTCATTACAACAACAAAGTGTTTATCACCTTTGAAGCCTAAAATTGCTGAGAAAAGATCCAGAGATCTTGTGAGCAGTATGACATAAGATTGGAGCAAGTTGGAGTTCTCCAAATACAGGGATCATTAGGATTCATTCTCTGGGACCATAAATATCAACAGTGTGTCTTGTGTAAAGGTATACATTTTGTCCTGATGGTAGCATTAGATGATGCTAGGGGGGCTTTGTGGTCACCAAATCTCAGCTGAATGGAATGCCTTTGGGAGAGTTTGGATGTCGGACAGCAGCATCTATTAGAGTTTGAATCTTTGCCAAGGTACATTGATGTTCTAGAGGCTTTTGGTGGCCCAACACCTTTCTAAGGCATTTACATTGTGTTTTGTTTTTTCTTTTGTCACCATATGTAGCTAGTAGACGACACGTAAAGATATCTTGCTGTAGAATAAAGTGTTGCGTAAACGGATGTACTGACTCATTTAACAAACAATAGTCAGTATTGAACATCCTCCCATGGTGATGAGTGGAAGAACCAGTCCTTGCGCTGAGCAGTTTTCCTTCCATGCTAACTTCCTTTCTCTACCTGCTATGAGGGTTTATTGGAAATTCTTTCTTCCAGAAAAAAAAAACTGCTTAGTGAACACACCAGACTTAAAATTTGTTCAATTGAAAGGCTTCAATCGAAGCTTCAAAAAGGCTTAAATTAGACACTTAAGTTACCTCTATTTCTTGATGCCACAGTGGGATCAGCAGTGTTACTGGACAGCCATTTAAACCTGCATCACCTCCTTCCTTTTCATCTTTTTTAGGATGAACTGCACTTGGCAGATTCCCACACTTTATCTTCTCATTCAGTTGCAGCTTTCCTTTTTATGTGTGCCTTACGGCCTCCTTTCCTACGACTCAAAAAGCTACTAATCATACCCACAGAATGTTACAGTGTGAAAATCTATTTCATTTGAACATTTGCTCAAATAATGGTCCTTTTTTATCATGCTTGTTATTTTACTTTTCAATTAGAATATGTTGAACAGTACCTTCTCAGACCAAATAAGGAGGGGGTTGTATTTAAATTTTGGCATATCCGAAGACTAAAAGCAGTGTCTGAGTTATTGTTAAATGTCCTTTCCCTTTGACGCCTTGCCACAAGTAGCTGTGTACTGGTTTACTTGGAGCTTGACCTGTATTGCAGGTGCCTATTGTATATCATTATCATACATTACCATTTCAGGTCTGAAAAAGATGAGGCAGGATTGAAAAATAATTCTGTTTTTGGCAGAACCATTGTCTATTTTAACCTATTATTTATGCTTTGCACATTTATGAAGATGTTTTTTCTCTTGCATTGACAGTTGAGTTGAGCAAAATATCATGCATGATAAGGTCTGTGGGTGTGCTGTTTATTTTTGCTGCAGTTTTGGCTTTGTCATTCTGAATAGTATCTGCAGTAGGTAATTCAAGCCAAAGAATGACCCAGTTATGAAGGCCATGTTTTAGTTTAATAGCTGGCTCTGTCCTCTCATCTCCAGGCCACTGTTCTACTTTGCTGCTGTAAGGTACAGCCTGGAAAGCAGTGACAGACGGACCAATATACTGCCCTGTCAAGTGTCCTCCTTTTCATGGATGCCAGGGTGGCCCTGCTGCACTTATGGACAGTCCTTGTCCTCCTGACAGCAGAGCAGAAATGGATTGATGCTGCAGAGGTCTACACCAACACTTGGGCGGTCCAGATCAATGGGGGGCCAGGGGAGGCTGACCGCATCGCCAGGGAACATGGTTTCGTCAACCATGGCAATGTAAGTTCTACCTACAGTATACTAGGTGTGTGTCTGAATTAGGGCTGGGCAATTAATCGAAAATTAATCAAAACCGACATTTAGAACCTCTAACTTGCCCATGTCGGTTATTTTGTTGTTGTTGCTGTTTTTTTAATTCTGTTAATACTTTCCCCACTGTGTGTGTTCACGTACTGTCCCCTTAAAAACATACTACTGCGTGTGTAGTCACGTGTATTGTTTGCCCACCGGTTACAGAAAAAGTTTCATCTTCCAAGTGTCGCCTATCGTCTGCAGTGAACGAGCAAATTTCCCGTTAAACAAAGAGAGATGGTGTGAAAATGCCATTGTTTTGGTAGTGTCCCCCTTGGTTGCGATTATGGAGGACCAA
>JBBPCS010000917.1:6208595-6222552 GCA_037974645.1 Hollardia meadi | reverse complement strand
GCGTGCGTGCGTGCGTGTGTGTTTTTTTAGGAGACCACAGTCTCATTGCCAGATATCAGTCCCCTAACTTGTATTCAGCTTGAGTAGATTTTGTAATTACATTTCTTCTGTTTGTTTCGCGATGTTCTGCAGCAATAAGTCGCCTGACATTATGATGTATTAATAAGAGTTGTGCCTAAAGCAGTTCACTGTTTCTACACGAAAGCACATAAGTGACAAGGCGTTTAAGCAGTTATACAGAGACAAACGCCTTTGTCAGAGGCAATTTTTCACACTTCAACCACCTCTTTCTTTTAACCTATTCTGTGCGAGTCTGTGGATTACAACTATATGAGCATATATATGTTTCTATATCACAGGGACGTAGCAGACTAGGCTCCATCTTTGTGTGGGCCTCAGGAAACGGTGGCCGGGAGCAGGACAGCTGTAACTGTGACGGCTACACCAACAGCATTTACACCCTGTCCATCAGCAGCACCACGCAGTCCGGCAACGTGCCATGGTACAGCGAGCCCTGCTCTTCCACTCTCGCTACCACCTTCAGCTCTGGAAACCCAGGGGAGAAACAGATAGTGGGTGATATACACGCACACTCACACTTTGAACATCTCAGATTTTGTGTCGGTTGTTTTTAAACTTCAAATCTTAAGCGCACTGTATACGTATGCCCGCATTGCAAAAAATAACTACTTTGCTTAGGCTTTATCAGTCAGCCAAAAGTTGACGCAGGTACTACATCCAAATTGAGCCCATTTCAAGTGTAAGTACACATTAATCTTGTATCTCACAAATCACAAATAGGCATCCAGCTGTCAAACTCAGAGTGAATGATGATACAACATACAGTGAGCAAAGCTGACAAACACTGAGAGATGTGGCATGCTGCCTTCAAGCTGCCTGTCAGCTGAAGAAAGGCGCTTGCCTCAGGGACATAAAATAACATAAAACAACCATAAATCTGCCATTCCCTCCAAAATACCAGAGGCATGCTGCAGGCAAGCAAACACAACTCATCAAATGGATAAATTTGAAGTCATTTTGAAATGTACTTCAGCAGTTGCTTTGTATTGTTGCTGTCATTTGTTGAGTTCATACAGCTGTATTTTATCCAAACAAATCCAACGTGGACTCACGTGTAACTCATTTAGTCAGACAGATTTGATCACTTAACATCTCTACAGGTACTGGACGTATGTGTTACTGGGTATTTAGAAAATGAAATAGTTTCATAAGGTGTTTGCAAAAGTAAAAACATAATCACAGTGTCGGGCTGCAACTAACAATTTCATTATTGATTAATCTGCTGACTATTCACTCAAATAATCACTTTGTATAAAATGTCAGAATATGGTTCAAATGTTCACAGGTGATGTCAAAACCAACATATCCAGTTTAGAATGATAGAAAACCAAGACCAATATGCTCACACTGGAGAAGCTACAACTAGCAAATATCTGGCATTTGTTCTCAATAGGTGACTTCACCGATGACTGCATTATCACAGTTGTTGAGAATGTTCTGTCTATCGATTAATCGATTCATTGTTTCAGCACTGAATCAGTCAGTATAATAAAAAATAAATAAAACATAACAGTGTTTCAGTGTTGCTCCAATTTCAAGATCTAACAGGTGGCCTGCACAGACACCCTCCCTCCCTTTGTTTACTCCTCTGACATGCAAACGTCTTTCTACACATGGTGGTCATTAGTGCCACAATCTGTCAGGCCAAAAGTTGCAAACCAAAAATCTGTGTCTAACCTTCGCAGCCCGCCTTGCCCTCTGGCTTCTTGCCATTTCTGACGTGTCCATCATGACCCAGACGGGCCTCATTAGCTCTCTGGCATTGGCAGAGACTGGAGTGAAAACACTTTGTCTCACCATCACCACCCAACCTGGCCAGGCTGATTTTGCTGACATTCACTCACTGTCCGAGCTGTGACCCTTTGGCAAAGATCCACAGACCTGAGACTGAACCTATCTGCTCATTCTTTCCTCCTCCTTCCTCCTACCCCTTCCCAATTGCTGCAGGCAGAGCTTCTATTGTTCCAGCTCACCCCTTTCTAACTCTCCACCTCTCAACATGAACTCATACTGAGGTGGGAACCTCAATGTGTGTTTCATATTCACTGTGTTTCTTCATCTGTATTTCTCTCTCTTCTCCTGTCTCCAAGGTGACCACAGACCTGAGGCAAAAATGCACAGACTCTCACACAGGGACGTCCGCTTCGGCGCCACTGGCTGCTGGGATCATCGCTCTGGCTCTGGAGGCCAAGTGAGTAAGAAGGACACAGCCTTGTCCTCTAAGCATATAGCTATTTTGTAGCTAAAACGCTTTTACAGTAAAAGAAATAAGAAAAAAAACAACTTCTTAATAAATCTATCTTTAATGTAAATTTAATTTGTTATGCTCTACTGTGCACTGTGTGTGTATGTTTATCTGTGTGCACTCGTCTGCAAGTGCGCATGCGCATCTGGGAGTCGTCGTTGGCCGAAATCCCAGCCCAGAAATTTTCTTCTCAGCAAATTGCGCTTTTGATAGTCAGTTAATTAGCAAGACAAATCAGCAGCTGCAGCCCACACAGACATTTGAATACCTGTTGGGGGTTGGTATGAAGATTTTAAACTAGAGAATGCCTCGTTATCGCACACTCAGGAGTCCAGGTGTCAGAATCCCTGTTTCTTGTCAGCAGCTCTAATGTGTTCTCTATTATGACGGTATCTTTAGTCATATCTTGTGTGTGTTAAGTCCTCTTATCATTCAGCAGTACTCCGCTCACGCCTTATTTCTCTTCATTTCCACATTAGCGCTGAGCCAACAAGGTGTCAAATCAAATCCAGTATTTACCTCACAGCCCACTTTTAGTTCAGCTGCACATCCTCAGCCTTGCAGCTTTATTTCTGCACTGTGGCCTCTGATATCATAAGGGAAAGGCACTGACTGACAGCCAAGGTTGACGCCATGTAGACTATCTCGCACTTTCAACACCAAACTAGAGTTGGTGTTTGTCCTGACAGGCAGCAGTAATAACAGGGTAGCTGGTTTATCAGACTGGGACCACACTGGAATTCGCAGAGATAGAATCATTTAATAGGCACAGTGTTTTGGCTTTCTGGTCTTGTATTATTTTTTTTTTCCCTCCACTCTCAGCTGAGGTGACATTGAGTATTGGGGGGGGGGGGTTCTTGTCCATTAATAACACATGAGAGGATGTGAGATGTGAATGCTGATGCAGAGGTGATGCGCCACGGTGCAATTCTGCGTTTCTATTTCTGTCGACTGTGGTGTTGCACCAGTGTGATTCATGGTTTGATTATCTTAACCCACACCAAGAAGTGTTTTTCTTCACTGGTGACTGAAAGGCTTCTCCTCTGAATGCTTCTCCGCCGTGCCTTTTTAATAAATGTATATTAAGAAAAATAAAATGTATTGGGCTCCTACTGTGTGGAAGGTGACCCCCACCCCCCAATCCCAGACCTCATTAGAGACTATCATTACAGAGTGGTCTAGACACAGTCCTCCATGGTATTGTATCCACTGTTTTACTGTGTTCTCTGACCTTTCAACACAATAGGTTACGATGTACCTTTAATACTGGTGTTAAAACTATAATGTGAGCCCATACCTCTGTTATGGTTGACTGATGTACCCCTCAGGGCTCCCTCTATGACTCAGTATGATATTTCAGAAATGTAAGGCTGTTCTCACTGTATATGCTCAGCTGAGTCACATTTCAGGTGCGTCTACAGACTCCTTGACCTTTTCCATTTGCCGTAGCTCCTCGTATTTCCTCCTCATACAATTTAGGTCAGCACAACCTGACTTTTCTCATAATGTGCATAATGGAGAAAGTAATACCTGACAGACAAGTAAATGTGGTTTACTCTGCTTTCCCTCCTGTATCCGTGCAGTACGAACCTGACCTGGAGGGACATGCAGCACCTGGTGGTGAGAACGTCCCAGCCCGGACACCTCAGTGCCGTAGACTGGAAGACCAACGGAGTGGGACGCAGAGGTAGGGGCTGGCTAGTCCAAATCAAGTTCAGATGGTATTATGTAGTGTTATATTAGTGCCTCCATACTGAGTACACAACAGGACACATTCAACACAGGGAAATATTTTTTGTCAGCATATGAATCATATTTGACAGAGTTCTAAATCTATTCTGTGCACGTAAAGATATCTGCGTGTTTGCTCTTATGCACATAGGTGCACAATAATAAGCTGTCTCGCTCAGTTTCAAGCTCCCTGCTCTGTGCACTTCAAACCCTTGGAGACTTGCTCTCTCAACATCTCTGCTCCCTGCGCTCTCAGCTTTGCCAGCAATCTGACAACGAGTCAGAATTTCAGCCAATCAAAACATTTTGCCTTTCTGATACTTTGTGATTGGCTTTTTTCTCCACTCCAATCTTTAGTGGGATTATTAGTTATTAGAGAAACTGGGAAGCACTGGGCGAATGCTAGGCACACCACAGCCATATGTTAGTAGTTCAGACAGTTTTGGTTGCATACCTAGTTTTAGGAATTTTATTGAAAGTCCGCTTGTAAGTCTCTACTTAGCTATCATGGTTAGATACCGAGCAAACCCGTGCCAGATAAGCAGTAGCTAACTGAGCTAGTTATGCCTTGGTAATTGCCAGCTAAAAAGCCAATGCATTGTATCTTTAAAGTCCTTGCATATGTTGTTTGTCCAACAGCATCTTCTCTGTAAATCACTTTTCCTGTTTCTGCTTTGAGCACAAATCAGAAACCACAAGGGAGAAATTTCTGCTTTACATTTTTTTGGTTTCATGACTTATTCGTCAGAATACCATTAGTGCCCTGTCAAAGTAGATGGGAGGCTTTGTTTGCATACAGACAGTCAAATCAATTCATTTTAAACAACATTTCCATAAAGCAATAAATTCGGTGTTCTATCATAGGCAGACAGGCAGCAGCTACACAAGAGCCACAGACTCTGGACAAAGATTATCTTTCCTGCTAACATTTTCTTCAAATATGAGCACATGTCTTGTCCTTTGCCTTCAGACAAATATTCAACTGGCATAAGTGCACTGCTAATGTAATATTCCACGTGAGTTGGCTAATTAGCTGCTTAGCTGCACCACACCAGTTAGAAGCTGGTGTCCTCGCTCGCTGATACCGCTGCTGACAACACGCTGTCTACCTATGACATTGAATTTGTCCAATATGTACAATCTATCTGTTTTCAAAATGAAAGAACTGTACAATTCTCCTGCCAGCTTCTGTCAATCAGACAGAGACATGACACACCCCAATACCCAGCAGACAAAGACATTTCAGATATTTCTCCAAGACCTTTTTTTTCTTCCTTTTAATAATAAAAAATGCTGACAATATTTTTTTTTTAAACACACACACATATATTCATTTTGACTTCAGAGATGGATTACTGATAAATGTGATTTCAGTTTATCTTTAAGTTCCTGAACATTAACAGCAGCACAGGTATTTACGATGACACCTTAGTATCAGTGTAAAGAGTGGATGGCTGGCTGACTTTCTGTGATGTTATCTCACCGCCCACCAACATGCCACTCTGTTTATCCTTCCATCTTTTTTTCTCTCCCCAGTGAGTCATTCGTACGGTTATGGGCTGCTGGATGCAGGAGCTATGGTGGCTTTGGCACAGAACTGGACCACAGTTGCACCACAGCGTCAGTGTGTTCATACCATGCTTGCAGAACCAAGGTTAGAAGGGTGGCTTGAAGCTCTGTGTGTGTGTTGAAACTACAGTAAGTTTTAGTGTCATTATGAGCACTTGCTGTTCTGTAATCCAGCTCAGCCTGATAGATGTCAACCGCGCTCTGCTTGGAGCTGGGACGGTCGTGTGGATTTGTAGCACGGCGCTGTTGTGTGTGTCCGTTTCTGCAGCCACACAACATTAACCAGTCCCCCCTCCACTTGTCAAACCTGCAGAGACATCGTGAACAAGCTGGTGTTCAGCAAGAGCGTGGATGCCTGCTGGGGACGACCGGAGTATGTCAGCTCTCTGGAACACGTTCAGGCTCACCTCACTCTCTCACACAACCAGAGAGGGAAATTGGCCATTCATCTCATCAGCCCACTGGGCACACGTTCCACCCTGCTGTTCCCCAGGTACACAGTAAAACACACCACTAACACATCAGCAACAGCCGAGCCCGAATATAAATCTCTCTTTGCCTGTGTGTCTTTCATACACATAGACAAACACAATATCTGTATGTTTGTTGGTTTGTTTGTGGAGCTTAATTTTTTACTTGTGCACACATACTCCCATAAGTGGTGTAAATTAAAAAAAAAAAACACACACACACACTTTGTGCTTTCAACCAACAGGAAAAAAAGACAAACTCCTTCGTGTCTCCCCTTTTCTCTCAGGCCCAATGACTTCTCCTCAGAGGGATTCAACGACTGGGCCTTTATGACCACACACTCATGGGATGAGGATCCTCAAGGGGAATGGACCCTGGAAATAGAGAACGTGGCAGCTAATGGTCGTGACTATGGTAACCCTGCTCATCTGCATTAATTGTTCAGTCTGGTCACATCGCATCAAACCCACATTCGTGCCATCATTAACTGCCCCCTCATCAACTCAAGTCCTCATGCATATGTTTCATGCTACTTTAAATAGCCTCTCCTCAGTTCCCTTTTTCTGCTGTCCCTGTCTAATGATTTAGTTTGTACCGTTTCTTTTGATACCAGGGGGAGCAGCTCTTAGAAACACATCCGGGTTAAAACCTTACAGCTTTCTTCTGCAAGAAAAGTTGTTGACAACCTTCTAAACTTCAGTATCTTAAGAATGTTTTGGATGTTTGTTTGTTTTTACAACTATCAGGCTGCATTTTCTTTTAAAAGCTAAACAGCAACATATTGCCCTGAAGAGTAAACTCGTTTACTCCTCGAGCTCCCTTGTGGCTGTGTTTTGGAAATGAGATATAGTAGGAACACATACAGTATGTATCCTCCGCTGGTGTTTATTTTCCTCCAATGCTGTCGTTTCCTTCCACCCCCATTCTCTCTTATCAGCCAGTTCACACTGTCCCCTCTCTCTCTCTCAGGTGTGCTGAGTCAGTTCACCCTCATCCTGTGGGGTACTGGACCCAGCGTCATCAACTCCTCATCATCTTACTTCCCTCGGCCGTCCAACAACAGCTGCAAGACCTTTGACGCTCAGCAGATCTGTATTGGTGAGACCGTCAGTCAACATACACACACACTCTGAACAGGAGCCATGAGTGAACACACACTCATTTGTATTTGCGCTGGCACACAGTTATTGTTACAAAACAGGCTTTTGGTCAGACTGTGTTGGGCATTTCAACTTGTGAAAAGTGAATGTTGTGAATACAGATCTCCCAATTTACAAGCCTCTCGGGCGTCTGTTTACACATGCACTCTGAAAATGCACATTGCCATATGTCATATTAGTTTAAATCAGAGTGTGGAACGTATGGAGGAGCAGCAGGGGAAAATATAAACTGCATCAGTGCAAGAGGTGCTACGTTGACAACAACTGTTGAGGAGGATGACTCCCTCATTGAAAGGCAGATGAGGTCGGGAGCTTCGTTCTGCTTCCAAGCATTCTGACGCTTCAGTTGTTCCAGACTTCTCCATAATTTAGTTAAAATCGACATTTCAGTTGTTACTGGGTAGATTTTATTTTACAGTTTCTGATTAACGCTCTAGAAATGAACTGGTAAACTTTGTAATTTGATGATAATTATAAAGATATAGAGAGATATGCAGTAGATAATTATAGTGATATATCACAGCGAGAAAAGACACAATATTCATTGTTCACTATTTTCTGACCTTTTACAGACTAAATTAGCAGATAATGAGAGAAAATATCATGATGAAAAAAATGTGTTAGCTGCATCCCTAAATTGTACAGAATACTTTCTGGCAAACGTGGTGAGAAATTTAGAAATTATGGGTTTTATTGGATTCATGAGATTTCCTTTCTTTTGTCTTCATTACCCCCGCTCCATCCAGAGTGCAGCCCCGGCTTCTCCCTCTTCCTCCAGGGTTGCGTGAAGTTGTGTCCGCCGGGCTTCACCTCGGGGCTGCAGCTCCTCAACCTCTCTCTGGAGAACTGGGTGGACTTGTCCTCAGTCCAGGCCTGCCTGCCCTGCAACCCTGCCTGCCTCACCTGCTCTGGCACTGGGCCTACAGACTGCCTGTCCTGCCCGCCTCACAGTCGCCTGGTCCTCACCTCCTGCCTGCACCAGAACCAGGTCCAGCGTAAATCCCCACTTGCTGGGGGACTCCAGGGTGACAGAGCGCAGCCAGAGGGGGAGAACCCAGCAGCAGCAGACAACAGAGGAGAAGGCCAGGAACCCCCAGGGTTCAGTGAAGCTCCATCCACTCAGCTGCCTGCTGTCGTGGCCGTGCTCAGCTGTGCCTTCATCCTGGCAGCCTTCGTCGGGGTCTTCTTTTTGCTGCAAATGCGCTCAGGTGGCACCTCTTTGGGCTGGAGGACCAAACTGCCTTCTGGGTATTCAGAGACGAGGGGGGTGAGGGTGGGCTTTGGTTTTGGCTTCGGCCAAGGACAGGAGAGGAAAGCACGGATATGCTACAAGGGGATCCCCACTGTGTGGGGGGACGAGGACATGATCGCCTACCAGTCTGAATCAGACAGCGAGGAAGTGGACAGTCACAGCGAGAGGACAGCTTTTATTAAGACGCAGAGCTCAATCTAGCTGAACCAGCATCAGCAGTTAGATGTGACTGTACGGAGCTGGTACATGACTCACACAGACTCAGTAAAAAGGCCTTACTGTCCCATCAGCACCCGTCCCAACGCATTAAGGAGTCAATCATTTGTTTTTTCAGGTATTTATTTGCATTGGTTAATTTATATTTGATTAATATTTAGATGTCAGATGTATTTATTACGCATTTGACTCTAAGTCACCAACACAACTGCTTATGTTTACTTAAAGGACTTATTCTGTCCAATTTGTCAAAGGGGAAGTTCAGATATTGTGTATTGCTCTTCCGTAAAGCTGAGGAACTTACAAGAGACAGAATGAGTCAGATATTCTGACTACTGGTCCCAAGCATAGGTCAAATACCCCAAACCCCCAGAGTCCTACATTTCCCATAATTTCAACTGACTAGCGACCTAAAGAAGGTCGCTAGTCAGTTGAAATTAGTTACCACTGCCTGGTAAATGCCGTGTCTTTCAAACTCATCCAACCCCAGTTTTTTAGGAAAGAAAATGTGGTCTCCAAGCCCAATAACCCATTTTTCAGACGTGTCAAAACGCCTCCAGAACTAAATATATGATACAGCTGTTTTCACAGGCTGAGAAGTCCTCTCTGTGACAAATAAGCTGAACTCGGTGTGTAAAATCTCTTGAGCATCACACAAACACAAACATCTGGCACATCAGCACAGGCAGAGTCATAATAAATGGGCGTTGTGTTGATTTTATTTTTTCTGACTGTGGGCCAGGGGTCATGAAGTCGACATGCTGTTCACTAATAGCAAGAAAACTTTAAATTGAAAATTTCTGCAGTGTACTGGGATGGCATACTAAAACGCCCCGCAGGTTGTTTGATAAGAAACTGTGGAGGATGCTCCATTTTCAATCAAGGCACAGTGGGAATTGCCGCTGCAGCGTAGACATATCAGATATATCAGTCACAAAATCTCATTGACTTGTAGAAGAGTAACAGTGTTTTTGAATAAAAAAAAACAAAAAACAAGCCCAAAGCTGCTTCGCTGACCTTTGCAACATTTTTCTACTTGGTTGCTGCTGGTAAGAAACATCATTTTCTCTTCATTTTCCCCACAGAGCATATATTGATTTTGGGGCTTCACTCCCAGAACATCTTCATCAGTTGCAAAGCTCTTTCCCTTACTATTGTGAGCGCCATACATTGAAAGACAAATACCCGCTTTATTTCCCATCTACAGCACTGAAAACTTGCCACCACACAATCAAAAGCCTTTGGATATGAAGGCCAGAATGGTGACCGTGATTATGAGATCTTGTCTCGTATTTTGTATGTTTGTTTTATATCCTTTTTTAATTTAACTGACAGTGGATGTTAATATTGTGGAATAAAATGACTTTGGCCATTGCATACATAGACTGTGTACCTTCACTGCCAGTCTGGAAGACCCGTATGGTTTAATGCATCTTAAATGCAGCCCCTGACATGCAAACAACCACACAAGAGAACAGATGGCTCATCACTTCATATCATTGTTGCAAGCGTGTTTACTCCAGGCGTTGAGCTCTAACAGGGTGTCAACATTCTGTCTTCTCCAGTTGCAAGGAGCACGCTGCCAAAAAGACATCAAGAAACTGTTATCCCAAAGCTTCAATATGGTGGCCCCTTAAAGTTTAAGTTACTATAAATGGAAGCAGTTTGTATGCATGCAGGAAGACGATGGCTGCTGGTAGCAGTTTTGTGGATTACCTTTCCTCTGTAACACCCTCTACTGAGGCAGGTAACTGGGTTCATGGGTGAAGATGCATTCTTTCTGTGGCCCCTAATTAGATCTGCCGGGAGAGCTCGCCACACAATTCAGTGCCCCGCGGATGTGTCATGCTTTGCAATATGAAAGCCTTTCGTCTCCTCGTTCACACGTTCATCACGTGTGAGCTGTGATCAGTTTTTATACGGTTTTCCCTCCAAACCCGTTGGCTTGTGCTAATTAGCTGCCATGTTCTGAATCTGTACAATGCCACGTACTAACTAGGCTTGGCAAGGAATATTAGATTAATTAAAACAACAAATTGCGTCACCCATTAGCTGATTTCACGTTCAGATCAATTGGACACAGATGTTCCAGTCTCATTATTCCAGCAGGTCAAACATTATTGGTCTGTCGCTGCTGAATCTGAAAACAGCAGTGTCAGTTCTCTCTCTCTTGCTGCACGAGAAAACAGTTTGCAGTCTGGAGTAAAATGCAGAGGCCGAGTCTCCTCAGGGTGCCTCCACAGGCATCGCAGTGATCACGGTCAGGTCTCAGGGGGTCCCAGCCACCACATTTTTCTTTCTTTCCTCTGTGTCTCTGATCCATTTTTATGCAGCGTGAACAAAAACATTTCTTTTCATGTTCAACTCCTGCTCAACGCTGTCAAAGATAATGTGAATACCTTCACCTCACACAGGAGAAAACACGGGGGGGAAAACAAGCTGCTGTCGATTCTGTGCGATTTGAAGTGTGAGCCTTTCAGTTTAATGTCAGGTTTAGTCCTCGACAGCCAACCACTGACAAGTGAAGCACTGGACAGTCTAAAAGCTAATATTACAGCATCTGTAGGTATAGACTGTACTGCTGTACTGACTTAATGTTGCCCCCTACTGGTAGAGAATTGGTCAAACTCTCTGTAAGACCACAAACAGAATGGCGATACAGTTGATTTACTAATGCATTCATGAGACTGAAGAAATCAAATTAATTTCAGCTAAAGTGAAACCTTACAAGGACACTCTTTATATACTTTGATCTTTATTCACTTCAGTCATCTCTTATGTTCTAATGCAGCTTTAATCCATCATGAATAAACACACAAGACCTTGCCTTGCCTCTGAACAAATAAAAACAGCGCTACAACACGTATCACTTTTTCTTTTTTTTAAAGATATTTATACAGACTCAGACGCAACACTGAAACAGCAGGAGAGAAGGTTGTGACAAGGTTATAAAGACGACAGGAGAAAGTGCAAATTCAAGATGCAGTGAAGTCTGGCTTTACTGAAATGTCGACCTCAGCTGGTGGGGGGGGGGGGTCTGCAGTGCTTGCAGGGAGAGCCACAAGGTAGAATGTATTAAACTATGGCAGAATAGACATCCGGCCAAAGGAGGAAAGCAACAAAGCAGCAGACCTCCTGAGGAAAATGAAGAAGATGGGCGGTTAAAGTGATGGGACACAGTGTTGGGGACAGGGTGGGTTGGCAGCGCAGTACAAAGTGTGACACAGGTGGGCTGTAAAATGTCCGGGCCCAGCTTTGGACACAGATGAAAACATCCTCCACGGAAACTGTGGAGGTGGATGCGCACCAGAAAAAGGCTGAGCGCCTCGAGACTGCCTCGGGAGAGGAAGTGATGTGGAGCTTCAATTTAAAAAAAAAAAAAAACTTCAAAAAATAGTCAAGAACCTTTATGTGTGAGGATCCTTCTAATGTTTGATAATTCTTCTTGGACGGTTACTTCACCCAAATTACAATAATATATTATATATATTATCTCACTCAAGTCTCTTAGCACTTGATGGCATCTTGATATACATTTCTGTTTTTTGCATCAAATCCCTCAGATTTCTACCACCAGCCAGCTGAATTTTACTCCTATTGATTACAACACTGAAACATCTGCAGTTTCTTACAGAATATCACCGTGTCCCAATTCCATAATGGTTAGATATATTATATACTGATCTTTATAGTATATCAATTTTGTAGAGTTATGTTTGTGTATTCTGGGGTGTTTCTGGTGCTTTTTCACCATCATTCACAGGTAGTTTCAATTCAGCTGTGAACACCTTCCTTCTCTTTGTGCAGTGCAAATTAGTACAATAGTGCACATTAAAAGTACAAATCAAGCGTTTTCCAGTATGCATACTATGTTTCTTGTGCATTCTCATCAGTTTTCCAGTGTGAACACACCGCACCAAGAAATAGTATGTAGTAATTGGTTCCATCTTCAAAAGTCATTTGTGAAATACCCTCACAGCGAGGTCTGTTGATGATCCACAGTAACTTTCAGAAAAGAGCAGTTAGTGTCATTTTTTTAATGAATAATTTTAATGCATTGAGCACCAAAAATTTAATTCCATTCAGCTTCATCGTACTGCGGTGGTGGCAGAAATCTCTGAGACAGACAAAAGTGCTGAAACGATTCAAATTAAATCGACATCATCATTTCGTCCATTATTGGGTATCTGATTCAGCTTCTGGGATGAGTAGTTTGCTGCTACTTGGTTTAAGATATTTGAAAAATCTTTTAATTACAGGTTGTAAAAAAAACAAAACAAAAAAAAACAACTGATCAAAATGACATAACCTTGGTCTCTGGGAAACAGAAATAAGCATTTCTCACCATTTTCTGACATTTAATAGACTTAAAAGTTCATCAGAGATGAACATCATCATTAGTCGCAGCTCTAGACTGATATCTCAAAACCAAATCTATCTGCATACCCAGATACCGCCGTGTCTACTTTTATAATTACGGTGAACTACCCCTTTAATTAATGTTCTGGTCTTAAATGAGATGCTCCCTGTGGCCTGCATTGATATGACCCACTGCTCAACATGGACTCCCCAAATTGATCGATGACATCTAACAGTGCTACGAATGGTCCCTGATAGTACACACCGTAAACTAGATACACCCCCAAAATACACTCAAGTATTCACATCAACATACGCTACAGACACACACACGCATACCGATATATCTGCCATATGGTGTATATGAGGTATAGTCTTTGTCTAATCTTCTACTGCATACAGCGTGGTAAACAGAACCAGCCAGAAATGACAGACAGGGGCTTTGAAATGCACAGACCTTCCACAGTTTCTCATCGGCAAAGAGGAAGCTCTGGGAGGGGAGAGGAAGTGACTATCTACAGGCAAAAACGGCGAACAGAAGGTAAACGCTCGTCCAATATGATTAATGATCGCATTGTTATCGCGTAGTGATCGACGGACTCCAGGACTCACGAAGAGCCGCAGCTTGGGTCTCCTCACGAGTCGAAATGAAGAGACCACACATTCTCTTGGCTGCATTCGAGTCTGTCGGGGAAAAAATAAAATGAACTGCAGTCAACGTTATATTGATAGGTACAAAAACAAAATCGCAGTGATGTGCGTCTTCTTCACTGTGTACATAATAAAGATGAAAAACCCATACACCATATAAAGCTTTGTGAATTGCACTCTGATGTGGCACGGGGGGGGGGGGGGGGGGGGGGGGGGGGGGGG
>JBBPCS010000917.1:6196264-6207584 GCA_037974645.1 Hollardia meadi | reverse complement strand
ACACACACACACACACACACACACACACACACACACACACACACACACACACACACACACACACACACACAGAATCGAGTCAAGTCGATACACAGAATATCTAAAGCCTCAGTTGGTGTGTGTTGTTTTGTTTGGTCTCGTCACCTGGCTCTGGATGCTGCGCAGGTTCACCAGGTGGAAGTCACAGGGCAGGATGGACTTGAGAGGGGCAAAGGTTTGCAGAGGAGGGATGCCGCGTCTTTTGGGCAGGACGGGCAGCGCCAAGACCTCGTGGTTCAGGAAGGCGTTGGTTATGTGACTGAGTATGGACGGGAAGCTATTTGTAGCACTGTCCATCATCTGTAGGAGGGTAGAGACAGATTTCAGCCACAGTGGTAAGTGACACTGTTACCATTACAACATCAGTGAGTCGTTATTAGTTGTAATCGTTATTATCCTGTTGGTTTTTTGAAAAAACTTTTTCCACTTCTGTACATTATTTGGCCTTCTACTTCTTCTACATACTTTCACCTACAGAAACCATTCAAGTATAAAAATGTTCAGCTTTTAAGGACATGATGGCTCTTACTTTTCACTTTTCAAGATATTTAGCTTTTTTCCACAAATATTTTACAATTGAAGTAAATGAAGAATTCCTCAACTCCTCTTCAAACCCACTCCACTTTGAATGTCTACTACTTCAGCATACCTTCAGCTACAGACGTCAATCAAACTTTAAAGTGTTCACAGGGCCGTGAACTATTAAACTTGTATTCGGCTTTTTGAAATCTAACGTTTTTGAAATATTCCAGTTTTAAGTTTTATGCTTTTTTTCACCCCCTTGTTGAGTTTACAATGGGTGTGTATTGCACATACAGTGCGGAATGTTACCGTTAGAGTGCCAAATTGAGCTAGAAAATAATTTTCTCTTCAACTTGCGCTCAAGGCCACAAATTTCACTCCTCATACATCATTTTACATCAAATTGTAGGGAAAATTGTGGTCATTCTTTTCATTTGATTTGGAACCAAACAGACTTATACTTTTGGCTCATAGAAGGCACGGCACCAACCAACTGCCCCATAAGCCACCCCCCACCCCCCCACCCCCCCCCCCCCCCCCATTCTATTTTTGCCCAGAAAATTCAGGAGTAAAGCAGATGGTGCCGGTTTGTTCTCTCGCTGTCACGGCCAAGTTCTTAACTTTATCCACACAAATGATATATGAATTTGTTCAGCAACATCTCAGGATGCCTGCAGTTTAGTCACTTCCACGATACAACCTACAGTTTTTCCTTAAATCTTTCTTATTTGAGGGGTGCTCACAAGGCTTTCTCTCCGTCTTTCAGGCACCAGTTACAGTTACACACAGCTGATGGTGATCAGTTAATTAAATGTTCAATCCTTTGATTGGAGGACTGATCTAAAGCCATTTTTTGGCAGTTAAGACATGTGCTCTGTTTTGATGTTGGGCTAATTTTGCCGTGAAGATCTCTGTCCTTTTAAATGTTAATGAATTAAAACTCCTATTACTTCTCCTGTTTTTCTCTCTCTCCTCCTTCTGCTCTTCTTTCAGACTGTTCA
Organism: Hollardia meadi; assembly: GCA_037974645.1. Lineage (NCBI taxonomy): Eukaryota > Metazoa > Chordata > Actinopteri > Tetraodontiformes > Triacanthodidae > Hollardia > Hollardia meadi. The sequence goes on along the minus strand of JBBPCS010000917.1, from coordinate 6,206,022 downwards.
GTCAATTATTTTGAAGTTCCCATTTTGACAGTATTCAACTTTAGCTTCCTGCTTTTTTTCAGCTATGCATTTAATCTTTAAGCTTCTTTAAGTACTTCAATTCAGATTGGAATTCTGCCAATTTTACATTTCAACTTCCATTTTAGACTTTTCTGGCAATTCATTTTTACATCTCTGCATTTTCAACCAATGCTTTGAAATTTTTTTATTTTAACATTCAGCATTCCCACTGCATTTTCACTAGGAAATGCACTTTTTCTAGTTTTGCTATTACTGCACTACATGAGGAACAGGCACTAACTACTTTGACAGAGTGCGGGGAATATTTCTAATTGTAGTGCAGACACAGTGATAATCGATACATATCGACTCTCTAACAGACACAGCGCTGTGATGTCATTTTGAAATTAACGGCATTTTAGTGCTTCAAACATTTTGTTTGATGCTCTGAGGCAACTTAATCCCAAGGACCATCAACAGCTACCACAGAGCTGGATGATAAAGCTGCAACCAATGCCTTTTCCTCCCTGCCAGTGTGTCTTCATCTACTGGATAAATTATATCATTTGTTACTTTTAATGGCGCTGTCGTAAAGACGGACCGGTGTGGCAACAACTATGAGGAAACAAAAATCAGGAACTGGAGCTACAGCACAGACTATATAATGCAGGCTAACAGGCATCCACACTGTTGCCCCAGCAACATTACCTCTTGAACTTTGCCACTCAAGACTTTGGAGAGGAAAGAATGAAACAAGGAGAAGAGTGTGGCAAAGATGCCATCATGCTGAAGGTAATGTGGAAAGTGGAAAAAGGAAAACAAAGTTAGAGAAAGGAGAGAATAACAAAAAGACAGATGGGGTGTTAGAACTGAAAAAAAAAACATATGAAGAAAGGTGTTAATGAACACAGAATGAAGGACAAACACTTATATTCAACAGCCTTGCACAAAACTTACAGAGCTTTTCAGCACTTCAGAGTCATGTGGTGTGCAGGAATATCAAGAATTCTCATCCAGTATCAATAACCACCTTTGCCGTTTTCTTACTGACCTTGTTGCCCATCGATCTCCTCTCCAGCAGCAGTCGGAAGCGGTTGCTAGTCTTCTTGTTATCCTTCAGGCCCTGACCCAGCCCACGATTGTCATCCTGCATCAGCCGCCGGTCCATAATCACTTCAAGCTGGCCTGAGTCAGGAGGAGGAGGAGGAGGAGGAGGACATCAGTCGATGAAGACAAGCACTATTAGCCATTCGTCCTTTACAAACGCCTCCATTACTCGCATAAGGATGATAAAAGGATTAGCTCAGTACATAAACGTGAGAGCATGAACTGTTTTGCTCTCTTGATAAAGAAGACAGAGTGACTCTCCTCCTATGCTTCAACGCAAATTCAACGCAATAAAAAAATAAATAAAGCGCCTTTCAGGGATAACTTTCATTTTAAGAAATTAAATAACATTAAATAGAATGTAATGCACTACATACCACTCTCCAGGCTGCTGACACCCAGAGACTGAGCTGTGTGCAGCGTGAGGCGGTGGTGGCTGTCCTGGATGTACGCCTGGCTGGGCATGGGATAAAAGTTGGCCTGCAGGGGGAGCTTTAGGTAGTGGCGACGAGGCTGCATCTACAAGAAGCAATCAAACACAGAACGACACAACATATCAGACTGAGCAGGGAAATACATGAAATCAACATTATGGTCATTATCCGCTCAGGGATTGTTAACTAAAAAAAAATTTTGCGACACTGAAAAACTTTATCAACTAATCATCATCCGCATAATCAGAGACACAATGTTAGTGTTAGTGTTCTTAGGTTATGCAGTTTACATTATTATGGATACAAATATAACTATATACATTTTACATTATATGCACATTATTCATGTTATATATATTACCAGTTTGTATACATATCCTTAATATTTATACTTTGCAACTATCCTGTGCACTCCAATCTATTTGCAATTATATTTGCATATATTTTTAGTATAATACTAAATATAATACCAATATCATACATAGAATTACTGATTAATACAAAAGTAAATAATTTAAAGTAAATACAGAAGCAAATTAAATGAGAAATATAAATATATGTCACATTTTTGTTAATTAATGCCTACAATTATTTTTAATATTATTTCTGGTGCATTTAATGGCATTTATTTATTTCTTCGGTTATAACTTCAGTCCTCCATATAAATGCTACACACAGTGTGTTTTACAGTTACAGGAGAAATTATCCATCATGGTCATACCTGTGTACATAAAAGGAGAATAATGTATATATATGTATAGTCTTTATTTTAAATTTTTATTTTATTTAATTCACAGAATAAGCTTTTTGCCTTTGCTTTTGACTCTTGATGCTGACGTAACAAGTGAATCTCCCCAGTGTGGGATCAATATATCATAATATCAATATACCATACTTGTCTTATCCGTGTGGGGACTGACCTGGAAGCCATTGAGATCTGTGTAGAACACGTCTCCACTCTGGATGTCAGTGATCAGTCGCATTGCAAGCTCCTTATTAGTCTGATCTCTGATGTCCACCATGGTGGTGATGTCTATAGAAAACCCATCCACCCCTGAAAACACAAAACCATAAAAGAACCAAACTCAGGCCACAGATGGGAAAAATGTGATCTAAAAGTGCAGTTTGCTAATATTATTTTGCATTTGGCTGCAAGTAAAGAAGAGTAAGCTGATGGGGTGGGGGAAATGTACCGAACTGAATTATATTTTGTCCCACATATTGGTCCTTGTGGTATTGTACCATCTGGTGAGTTTAACTAAACATAAAAAGCTTTTAAAAAAGCTATTTGAACTGATTCAATTGTGCAATTTACTGTGTTTACCTGGCACATTGTGTATGCGAATAGTCTGCTGGAAATGCTGGTAGTGTGCCACAACCTCAGAGAAAAGAGGCCCCTCCACCACGCGCACCACAGGGGGCTCTTTCTGATTGTAGGGCTGAAAGGAAGGGAGAAAGTGGAGTCTTGAATAGAATAAATGCTAAAAATGGGAGAGCAGGAACAATGGAAAGAGAAGTTAAAAAAAGTGACTAGGTACATATGAGAACTAAGCCTTTCCACTTTGTCTTTAAATTAAGAAAAAAGATGAAGCAGCACCCAGTCTGCCTCACTTCCTGCCCCGAGCACCCCAGCATGATGCAATGACACAATACACAAGGGAGACTATCAAAGCCTTCTGAGAGGCAAGTAAATATCTGAGATACAACAACTGAGAGAATACCTTTGCTTTTCCATCAGGCAGGAACAGGTAAGCTCCACTCTTGTCTTTGGAAGGGCGAGTGCCGTAGACCATGAACTGCATTTGAACCTTCACTTCCTGAGGATCATCCTTGCGCTTGATACTCTGCAGATGAAAAAGCAATAAAAGAGGAACAGAGCACAGAGTAACAAATAAATAGAATTAGAAAAGAAATGAAAAGATGCTTGAGGAGCAACAACACATACTATGTTCACGCTTCAAACAGCCAGGGTTTATTGGCTTTTTCCCTCCAAAATGTCACCTTTTAAAACAGATGAGAAGATCCTTCATTCAGATACAAAGTCAACAAGAAGTAGAGTCGAGAAAACACAAACCTCCAGCAGGCCGGTGGTTCCAGAGAAGCCCAGTGTGAGAGACTGACTGCTGATGTAGAAGGTCTGAGAGTCGGACTGCTGCGAGCGGACAGGAAGTGGGTCCACGGCTCGAGCGGTGGCGCCCCGACCAGACAGCCTGAGCAGGGTGTCAGAGCGAAACGTCATAGGCGAGTCAGGAGAATCGTAAAGGTGGTACACGGCCAGACCCAGGGGTGGCAGACGAACCATGAATGTTGCCTGGATGGAGGGTCGAAGAGCAGTAGGATAACAATAAACTACAGCATTCATACACACAAAAATGTGAACAAAATTAAAAAGCTTGTTTGTTTCTTTTTTCCTACTGCAGATTCAATATAACATTTTTGCTGCGTCGATTGGGTTTTTTGTCTTTCAAGAAAAACTGAGAGAAAACACATCTGTTCTGTGTCAGCTTGTAAGTAAACATCAAAGAGAAGAAAACAACACTTATAACTCTGAAGTCTTTTTTATTACAAATTCTATTTTATTTTGAGTACTAGTCAAATTTACTTCTACATTTTGTTACACTTACATTGGCAAACGCTTTTTTGCTAAAGCAAGGTACAATTTTTGCCCAGTGTCCTGAAGAAGGCAAGCTGTGTAGAAACATGAAATTTAAAGTAGCAAGACTATTGTATTATGTGTGCAAATATTGCTTAGTGAAGCTTCACTCATTAAGCAAGACACAATAATGTTACATAGAGATTTTTGAAAGAGTTCTCCACTGACTACAATGCAACTCGAACACTGACAGTTCAGTCAGAGATTCAGGCTTGTTATGCTAGTAGCGGCTGATGTAGCCTTGAGCCACTTGCCCCGAGCAAAGATGAGGAGTGGACTAAAGAGGTCTGCTAAGTTCACTTTCTAACTTTTTTAATTTTTAAACTTGTAGTCTTCAGACACCGACTCATGTTACATCACTTACATCACTGGGCAATTTAACTTCACCCAGCTCCCTCTGGAGGAACAAAAGGCTTCATACAACTTTTTTTTTTTGATTAAAAGAAGGCTTCAAGTCCATCTTCCAGCTATGTAGCTGTTGACTTTGTACTGGGCTTCGACCTTCACAGAGCACAGCAGCTCTCTGACTGAACAGATCCAGTGTAGACACTGTAGCAGCAGCAGTGCCTGATGAATTTAGTCTCTTACCTCAAATACCTCTGCACTCATTTGACTAGCAGAGCTCCACTGAGCACTCAGCTGCACGGGGAGAGTCTGTCCATCCTCTGTAAGCACCCGCACCTTGACCGTATTAACCAACACGGTCACAACGCACAGACGCTCCTGCTCAATGGGGTTGAACACAACCAGGTACCTGGTAGAGAGGAGGGGGGAAAAGCAATCAGAAGCACAGGATGGTAGAGAAGTGGCTGAGGGAGGAGATGAAAGGAGCGAGGGGATGTTGATAATACCTCGGCCCTGCTGGGTCCAGCTCGATTAGAGTGCGCTGAGGCAGAGATTCTTGCGTAGCACGCCTGTCATCCTACAAAATGAGACGCATAACAGAAAACACACTGAATGCTTACACAAGAAACAAATGAGGCAGGTTTTTCAAACAGTGGCAGAAGTGTCCCTCCGTGTTTCCGCTTACTGTCTCCAGGAAGGGCTCCGTTTGGTAAAAGCGATAAAACTCTTTGTTCTTCATCACCAGGAAGTGAGCAGCGTTGATGATTACTCGCTTCAGACCGATAAGTGAACGCAGCAATCTGGGGAGGGGGAGGAAGAGGAAGAATCAATGGCTGACTGTGGCAGTCACAGCAGACAGCTTGTTATTTTGCTTCAAAGTATTAAACAGGCAAGAGCACAGAGAGGGGGTAAAAAGAAGAGGTACACTTTAATCCAATCCATGCTGTCATTTCTTTCTAAACCCTCAGATTCTTACTTGGTGCCGTAGTCGATGACAACGTTCTCCTTTGCAGTGCCAGTGATGGCATCGTGATGCTGGAAGAGGGCAACAGACCGTCTCGCATCCAACAACAGGGCATAATCTGAGACCGGGTAGCGCCCTTCCATGCCAGCATGCCGAGCGTTCGCAACCGCCAGGCTGTAGAGGATCTCAGCCCCCCTGAACAGAGGTTGACAAACCGTTATAATTGAGCACAATAATAGCTTCATTTAGTCAGCTCAAGGTTTGTTTAAAATAGTTTTCCTTTGAGCAATTCTATTTCATTTTTAGACTTAAAATATGATTTAAACATTTTTCTCCTATGTTCCAGCAAACTGCTAGCGACCTATTAATACGGATACACTTGTTAGAGACACATGCATTCTCAGTGGAACAGTTCACCCAAAAATTAAAATTCAGTCATTACCTACTCATCCCCATTCCGCTGGAAAGTCAGGTGAAGTTTCTCAGTATACAAAAGATTTCTGGAGCTTCACAGCAAAACAGCATTGCAGCATTCTCCTGAACAACTGAAGAGCTCGGGACTCATTTTAAAACGTTGGACTTTCCATCGGCATGAGGGTAGATAATGACTGAATTTTCATTTTGGGGTGAGCTGTTGCTTGATGTTTTGGCTGTTTCGCTCAATTAGAATTGTTCTAATTGTAGAATAGTAGGGAGAAGTAGGAGAGACTCAAATAAAAATAAAAAGGCCGAATCATTAATGTATACAACTATGTGAACTAAAGGTAACATATCTACGTGAGAAGTTTCACAAACAGTATATATGAAAAAATTGCATTTTGTAATATGGGTCTTTTTTCCTACATTTTTGTCTGATGCGTTTGAAAAACAACTACAGACAGAAAAACACAGGTATAAAAAAACATTCAGAAAGATATTAACTTAGATCTAGTTTATATCGTGTTTTGGTTCATTTGTAAAAAAGACTTATTATTTTAAGCAATTACTTAAAACACTACAGGTTGTGGGCGTTAGTCATCAGTGAAGTGTAACTAAATCTCCCCACCTGAGGTGCGACTCTATCACGCGGTCCAGACTCTTGTAAAAGGGTCGAGAGGTGAAATAGCCGGTCCAGTAGTGGTCTTCACGGTCTGCATAGGCAAAGAAATCTCCACTGAGAATTGGGTAGTCTGCGGGTCTGGATCCCTGGGCCACTCCATGCGCTTTGTATACAGCGTTGAAGTAGTCCGTGAGAGTGCCAAACTGAGCCTGGAGGAGCAGCCAGATAGATGTCACAAAACACAAGCTTTACTCAAACACAGCAGAAAATTTCTCAGTATTATGCGTGCGCCTTTCATCTTACATGGCGACTTCTGAACCAAACAGTGAGTTGTGACAGACTCTCTCTTCTGTCAGCATGTTAAAATACCACTGCATGATTCATCATCACAACAAAGGTTGTACACAGAGATACTTGGGACACCGTGTGCGACAAGAAGTGCAAAAAAAAAAAAATTTCAACAACTGTGACAGTTGACAAATTATCTTCTCACTTGAACATGCATCTCCGGGTGAGAATTCATGTAGTCAAACAGCTTCTGGTAGTTGCTGTACTGCTGATCCCACTCCAGAGCCTTGTCATAGCGGAAGTCATCTCCCAGAGGGACAAGGAGGACCTTGCTGCGGTAGAGTTTGGACTTTTTGCGGTACTGATCCAGGAGTAGGTTTGCCCTGATTGAGAGAGAGAGAGAGAGAGGAAATGAGAGGACACATTTCTTGGCATCCAAACTGCGCTGCTTTGCATATGCCAGTTTTGGAGGAAATCACTATGACCTTGGAAAGAGGAGGATCAAATTAGGCCAGGGGGTGTTTTTCCATTAGCTACTGAAATGTGTCCTCTGGAAAGTTCTTTTGGTCCAATAACAGCCGCTTAATGTGACTGCGAGACTATCTGCAGTCTTTGCCCATCTCACTCTGTTCATCCACCTCCCCTGGCTGTTGTCATTGGCTCAAGTTCAAGTTTAGTTTATTTTTAAAGGATGCGAGTCCTCCACTATGAAGCAAGTTCAACATACCCAGGACATCTTTCAGTTTTCTGGCTTCACTAAACCCTAACAATCACAGTTGCGCTAAGCAGTCTCACAAAGCTGGTTATCACCTTGATAAGTCATCCCAAGATTTCCCAATGCATCCACAAGTCCATTCACATGGAAGAAGTGGTGTTTGCAGCATATAACCAATCGCAAACATGACAAGCCTACTGGCAGTAGGCTGGCATATTTTACAAATAAAGAGCAAACTATATTATGAGACAAATACAAAGAAGTCAAACACATAACGCAGGCTAAAATAACAGTTGCAGCTGCCAAATGCAGAAAGTACAACTGGCTAAAGAATCGCCGACATGTGAATGCATAAATTAATGAGCTTATGATATCGCTGCTGCATCATTAGGGCATCAGAATTACATTTGCGTAGTCAACTCCATTAAATGAAAGTACTGCTTAGAGATATTCTTTTGGTGTATGTTTTACAGTTTTAGCCAAATTCATTCAGCTGCAATGCGGTGGTGTCAAACAATAAAGCAAATAAAAAATAAGTATAAAAACGTAATTCAAAGCCGCACTTTAATATCTTATAAGTGCAACAAGTACGAGGCTTTAGTGCTTCAGTGATATCAGTATGTGAAAGTACAATAAAGTGGCTTTGACAGGAAAGACATTTGAATGAAAAAGACAGGAGGGGGTCCTCCTACACAGGAGTACACCTCACACAATCCCGCACACTGAGCTCCAGGATATTCTATGAATGATACCGACATTTTCCAAAGAACTGACTGATCAGTAGGTGGTCCTTTTATACATTTTGATATCTCATCTTGAACATAATCTGGTAAGACGTGAACCAGCATTGTTACGCTGAAAACCCAGAGTTAACCCTGAAGACAAAGTCAAGAGGCACCTACAGCAGCCTCTTCCACCCTGTGAGAGATAACTACACCCCACATGCCTCACCTCTCTGCCACATTGGCCTCCACCACAGTTTTTGGGGGAACTTTCCAGGGACAGTTTATCCGGCCACCCGGTAACCTCTTGAAATCGAACTGGCAGCAGATCTTCGGGTCAGGCCCACAGGTGTGAGGCACGTCGTAGCTGTAGAATGGCATCATGTGGCAGAAAATATCTGTGCTCGATCCAGTGTCTGTCAAGGCAGCAATATATATATATATTTTTTTAAAAAGAATTGGCTTGAGAGATTTCAATTATTGGCATGAGCCTTAAAAGACCAGTGTGAGATATACTAGTACAGTATGTCCTGCTCTGAGTAAGGTTGTTTTTTGTTTTTTTTATCATAGACACACAAGTGCTCATAAACTTGTTGGCAATTTACTGTAGTGTAACAGTGTAATATCAGTGGATTTTTCTATTTAGAACAAATGGACAGTAAATCTTCAGCAGATAAATAATAATGAAGATGGGTCATCTGAGGCTACTACGCACTGGCTGTTCTTCCAAAAGGCCATGATAATGGCATGACTCACTTCTGTAATGAGCTTAACAAACATAAGCACCTGAATCAGATGGCATTGCTGGCTCTGCTCCACTCACCCCAGGCCTGCCTCCACATAAACTCCAGGCTGCGGGTGGAGGCAAAGTGTTTTTTGATAGTGTAGTGGACCCTCTGGATGAGCATGCTGGTCAGGTTGGCCCTCTTGAGCAGATAGGGCATCGTGGCGCTGTGACCAAAAGGGTCTACCGCCCACCCACTGCGAGGAGTTATGCCTGTAACAGCGAGTGGAGAGAAGGTAGATCAGGTTGGTGCTCATATAAAAAGAAGATCTTTTAGAAAATCATTCTCCTCAGCAGAAAGCACTGAAAAGTGTTTCATCACCCTCTGAATGAGAGGCCAATGTCTGCTGAATGCTGAATGCAGGATGACAAGTTCAGATTTTACCGTCAAGCAGGAGAGGACTGGTATTATTTTTAACTTAAGACTTAAATGTGGTAAAAAAAATTGAAACTGAAAAAACCCTGAAAAAAAACTGAAGGCAAAAGTCCTAAAATTTTCACAGAAAAAAGGAAGTATTTCACATTTAAGCATCGTTCATCTATATCTCTCTCTATATCTCTCTCTATATATATATATATATCTCTCTCTCTATATCTCTCTCTCTCTATATCTCTCTCTCTCTATCTCTCTCTCTATATCTCTCTCTCTCTATCTCTCTCTCTATATCTCTCTCTCTATATATATATATATCTCTATCTCTCTCTCT